>JAVLVB010001089.1:2429125-2521355 GCA_032876305.1 Orestias chungarensis
ATTCAATTTTATCAATAAAGAATTCCATAAAGTCATTACAGCTAAGAGTTGGAGGAATGGATGATATAATAGAGTTTTCATTTCTCGTAAGTTTAGCAACTGTATTAAAAAGAAACCTAGGATTGTTCTTATTCTCCTCTATTAGCAAAGTAAAATATGCAGATCTAGCTTGGCGCAGGGTCCTTTTATACAGAAGCACACTGTTTTTCAAGGATAAATAGGACTCCTCTAAAAGCAAAAAACCGCCATTTCTTCTCCAACTTGCTGGTTTTTCCCTTCAAGGTACGAAGTTCTCAATTAAACCAGGGGGCCAACCTCCTATGAGTAATCACTTTCCTTTTTATGGGGGCTACGTTGTCTAATGTTGTACGCAATGAGGACGCAATACTATGAACAACAGCATAAATCTGTGTAGGGCATGAAATTAATTTGTTGCCCTCCACTGCGTTTCTCTGAAATACTGAAGAAATTAGAGGTGGAATGGATTCTTTAAAGGCTGTAACAGCATTGTCCGATAGACACCTACTATAAAGACATTTTCTTTCAGATTTTAAGTACTCGGTGAAAAAGAACTCAAAAGTTATCAAAAAATGGTCAGAAAGGAGAGGGTTATTAGGCAGTACTATAACTTTTTCACACTCAATGCCATAAGTCAGCACAAGATCTAAAGTGTGACCAAGAGAGTGAGTAAGTGTTTGGATTTTTTGAGTGAAGGCAATTGAGTCTAAAATGGCAGTAAAGGCTACATTTAGACTGTAATTTTTGGTGTCAACATGAATGTTAAAATCTCCCACTATAATGATTTTATCAGTGTTTCAGAAAAAAAATCTGAGATCTGATTTATAAATTCAGAGTAAGGACCTGGCGGACGATACAAAATAACAAACAGAAGTGGTTTGATTCTTTTAGAGGTTGGATGAGGAAGGCTAAGGGTTATTAGTTGGCCTGGGATTAATTAATAAATCTGATTGAAAAATGCTTCCTACTCCTCCACATCTCCCAGTACTTCGAGGAATGTGAAAGTTTGCATAATTAGAGGGAGTTGATTCGTTGATACTAACATAATCCTCATGCTGCAGCCAGGTTTCTGTGAGACAAAGAAAATCAATTTGATTATCAAGAATTAAATAATTAACTAATAAGGACTTTGAGGATAGAGATCTGATGTTCAATAAGCCACACTTAATAGTTGTACATTTCTGTTTCATCTGAGTTGTTTTTATCTTTATGAGATTTTCAGGATTAGCTCTTTTTAGATTGATCTTTAATCTATTTGGTTTTGGCCGTGGGCAAGACACAGTCTCAATGGGATGTTGGGTAGGTAACTGTAGAGAAGCCACAGAGAGGACTTCTGTACTACGACTCTGCTTCCTGGTCTGGACCCTGGTTTGTCTTAAGATGCTACTTTTGGCCACTAACTTAGCTTTGGGTTTATTTTAGTTTTTTAACATCTCCCTAAACTTGGGTCTTTGTCTATCTTTGTTTGTCACAGTTGAAGTTGTTTTAAACATTTTTATTATTGGTTTGTCCTTCACTGAGCTTAAATGTTGAATCTGGATTTTTTCTGTGCAAATATGTATAAACAGCTTCAAGTGTATTTAAGTTCCTCTTTCAATAATATTTGATGTATTGAACACTTCACATCATGACCTTGGGTTGTTTTTACAGTTTAGGTAATACTTACTTAAGTCTAGTCTAGTCTTGTGTTTTTTTTTTGGTGGGGGGGGGCAGAGTGACAGGAAACCAACTTAATCCATCAGGATCAAGCTATCAAGCTCCAGACGTATTCAATTAAGGTGAAAATGAATTACCATAGCTGCAATAATACAACACAGAAGACACAAACTCTCTCTGGACACGTGTGCACCTAATAAAGATAAGATAACAAGCTTTGTCAGTTTTTTTATTTCTTTCAGATTTTAGGATACAACATATCAATTATTTAAATTTACAGATAAAGATACAAGATACAAGACAAACGGCCTCAGCAGGAAACAAAATGGCTCTCTGAGTGTTCTCTGAAAATTAGTCTGTCATCTCAAACTAAAGCAGAATGTTAATAGGTTTCAGTTTAACATTGTTTAGTTGTCCAGATACCCGAGTCTGTTCCTGCAGTGTGAGCCAGCTGTGCAAATAAAACAGATTTACCCACAGGGAGTATAGTTTTCATTTCATACCGCAGCCCTGTGGCACAAAATGAAAGACAAGGTAATGCAGTTAGAGTTCAAATGCAATTTGTAGAGTAGACACTTTATGATTTGAAGACAACAGTTATAGCCATGTGGATCCTAAGTAACACATATGGAGCTAGTAAGACGCAGAGTCACAAGACTCTTCTGAAAGCAGCCATAGAAAAAGAAACACTGTCATTGAGAGAATGACTTATGGTAAATATGCTTTTATTTCCTTTAGATTTTGAAAAGAACTATTACTCCCTTTTCTTGACTCTACGGGTTTATAAAAAGATACAAGTAATGTTACTTTAAATTTATACCCTTAAAAAAACAAACCTTAAATTATGGTAAATATACTTAATGTCAAGTATCAGATAAATGAATGAAACCTTAACCTATAATAAAACAGTAAACTTGGAATACATTGCACAGTTCTATAAATAGACTTGGACAAAAATGTTACAGTAAGTAGCCAATTTGAAAAATAAATAAGACAGACACTAAACAATGTATTCTGCTTAACTATTTTTTATTCAGTTAGTGCATTTTTCTAATCATTAATTAGTACATAATATATTCTAATATGCAACAGAAAAGATAGGGAGAGACAGTATAAAAAAGTATACAAATATACCAGTTATTTATTTAAATGTTTGAATTGAAGATATCGTAAACTAAACAATAATCTAAACCAGTTCAGATCAGAGGCAGAGATACAAATATGATACTCAAAAACTTGCAAAAATGTTAAGGACAGCAGCATACAACCGTTGTGCAAATAAGGTATCTCAGATTAGGAATATAATTTGGTATCTAAGAAGGTGGGGGTAGCTGGAGTTGACTTTAAGGATGGGGTGGTAACCATTAAAAAGTCTGAAATAGAACAACTGTCATGATGCGAGGAAGTAGGAAGACCAAAATGCAAGCTAAATCCAAAGTGTCAGATGAAGTGAAAATCATTAGGGAACAGTCAAGTAATGGGGAAGAATGGGCATTAATTGAAGAATCCAACTCTGAAAAAGTGAATGAGAGAGGCTTAAATGCTAAGGGGCTTGATAACTGAAAAAAGAACAGGTTGCTTATCGGTAACATGGAGCAGCTGAGAGAAGGAACCAGGCAAGCAGGCTAAGGGAGAGACAGGGAACATAGTGGGCTAAGCAGATGAGTTAACTCTAACAGGGAGGAAATGGAAGATAAAATAAATAAACCTAATTACTAAGCAATGGAAATAAACAGTAGACATGACTGAAATAAACTAAATTAATACAGACTGAAAAGTAAATCAGGAACAAGTCTTGCCTAATAAAATTGAGAAGGAAAAACAATGACTAAGGCATTGTGGCTAATACCAACAACAAATGATCAAAGCTGTAAAGCCAGACCATGACAACAACCTTGTACTTGTTTAAAGAAACCATAGTAAAAAACAACCAAAAACTGAAGTCAGTAATATTCCAACAGAAAATGCTCCTTATCGTATTAACGTTGATCTACTGTGAGCCAGAAGTCAAACAACCACCACTGCTTTTCAGCTTTACTCATTACGGGATGCCTGTCCGATGTTTGAAGCCCATTCTTCCATATGGTTTATGCAACCCCACCTGTTTTATCATCTATTTTTCACTGCTATGACTCCAGGGTAAGTGATATTAGGCAACACCACTGTTTTCAACTTTTCCAAACAGCAGAGTATCCATTGGAGTTGAACGCGAGTTAGAACCTTCATTGATCCACAATAAGTTGTCTTAGAAAATCTCCTTTTTTAGGCATGGTTTGGTCACTCGGACATTGATCCATGAAGGCATCCAGTGAAGTCCAGATCTAAGAGATTTTACAATGCATCCCAGCACTGAACAATAAATGCAAATGTGGCATCTAAATCTTGGAAGCTTAAAAAGTGTTGTATAACTGAAAACATACAAGCAAATTCTCTTTAACGCTGTGGCAAATATAAAACAAACGTATCAAAGCAAAAGCTAAAATGTAATTTTAATAGTATTATCCTTTGCCATAAATGTTAGGTAGGGCCAGGAATAAGATAAGAATAATAGACATTTACAAGCTGCACATTTTGTTATGTGTAATATGAAGATGAAAACCCGTGGGAATTTAATTAACCAAACTGAACTTCAATGTAACTGAGATTCAAACGTCAAATAAAATTCATAAGTGACATAAAATAAAAAAAGACGTGTAAAGAAGAACACAAGAATGGACCTAGAGGCAGAAACAGAAAATGGGTTTTATAAATTTTAGTGGAAAGCAGGAAAATCAGGCACTGGACTAAGAAAAAAGGGAAGATGTGTTGCAATAGTCGAGAAAAACTTGGAAATTTTCTTTTATTTTCAATCTATTCAAAAAGCTAAATTCTTATATAACATGTAGAAATATTACACAAAGTGATACAGTTAAAAAGTTTGTTTCTCTTAGTTTTAATGATTATATAGTAGCTTACAACCACTTAAAACAATACATTAATATTATTATAAGCTTTGAGAACTTATTTGATCAGTGCTGACAGTTAGTTTAATTGTTTTTATAAATTACTTTAGGTATGTCTGAGTGAGGGACAAGCAAACTTTTCAGGGTGAACCCCATCTCCCTTCTAACCCTGGATGGACTACATTTAGCTAATTTCCTCTGTCTTGTGCTATTTCACACATACTGTGTTTGTTCAAAGCTATAGTAATAGCATTAAAGGTGTAACTTCGGACTCTCCTTTTGGCTGTTTCTCTGAGCTTATCAGTTTTATGAGTTTAATGATAAGGCCTCAGAGTCGCAAAATTTCCTCAGACCAATGGCCAACAGGCAGGTAATTACAAGCTAATTCGGTGCCTGCTCATGCAGGCCTGTGAATCAGATGCTGCTTATCAAAGTCCCATTTTGACATAGACATGCTAACCAATCTCACCTGATAGCAGTGATTCAGATAAAGTAAAGAAGAGACAGTGGAGATTGTAGGAACCAGTAAATTATGAATAGGAAGAGATGCATCAAAGAGTACATTTGCATTAAAGAGTTTAATCTGGGGACTAAACTCGTAACTCACAATCTGCAAATATGATAATGATGTAATAGGGGGCCTCGGATTGATTTATGTGTCATCACAGCTCATCAGTGTGAAAGACCAAGTGCTACTCTCCTTTCTCAACACTTTTGCTGCATTGTTGAAAAGATTTTAAAGACAGAAATATATCAATAGTATTATAATCTGACATCTTCAATTAACGATACAGCTAAGCAATTGCTACAATTAGAAAAAAAACTTTGTTCCCTTGCATCTATGATTTATGTAAATTACATGTACATTTATAGTCCTGATTGTTAAAGGTAAGGAGAGTGATTTTTTTCCATCTGGTTTGCTATTATTGGGCCTTATGGAGATATTAAGAGAGAAAGAAAAAGTCTTGGGTATTGTAAAGTGGGGGTACAGAAATACTTTTCTCGTTTTTGTCCTCTTTAATAGGATTCAAGTGAAAGCCGTTGTTACTGAATGGCTGCCACACCACTCCCCAGAAAGACATACAGCTCTAGCCAGCTCAAATTTCAACTGCCAGCCAACATCTGAACTGTGGATTATCACAGATTCTTGACCATTATACACCTTCTGAATGGTCTAGATTCCCTGTAACTGGCTACCGCACATTTGTAAAGCAGGGAATTGAAAGACATAAGATGAAAAGAGAGAACCTTATTTCAAATTCTCCTCCCTAAAAAAAAAAGAAAAGAAAAACCTTTTCATTGCACATACAGAGTGCAGACACAAAGCTGCTTTTGTGTAGAGAATTTAGGGTTAACAAGGTCTTGTTGGACAAGGCTGCTGGGAAACTTCAGAGTTTATGTGCATCAACACAATTAACTTTGTAACGAATATACAAACAATTGCGATCTAAAATTTAGTACCAATGTTTAATAAGCCACCACTGTCTGAACCAGCATATTTATATTTACATAAAAGAGCCTAAAGGTAGTTTAACTAATTTTATCTACATAACAAAAACAAATCCTCTCCTAATAAAAGATTTACCAACTTCTGCTTCGCTTCATCTCCATGTTTGGCTACACCTGCTTATATGAGCAGAACGCTGACTTCCTGCTGCAGGTGCGTGTGACATTCTTGCAGTTTACAAGCTGTAAAGCATAAAAGATTAGGCCTGCTGAAATGCTCATGCCACATGTGGCGAAGGTTGAAAAGGAGTACTTGCAGTGGTCAATTTGGCTACTTCAAAGACCACCCATAATTGGACTGCATGCACCGGTTTGAATACTTACTCTTTTTTTCAGTGCCTTTTAGGAAAAGACCTATCAGAAAGCACTAGAAAACTGGGACAGTTGCTCACAGTCATTTCTGGTCATTTTGTCATCGTAAATGATTAGCAAACAAATGACTCATTGACAATTTTCTAAAGGGTCTGCAAAAACTTGTCTCTTAAGGATGCTGGAATACTCAAAAATTATAATATAATTAGAAATACTTCATTATTCCACAAAGAGAAATTACAGCTAATCTGCTGAATTAAAAATAAAATATTTGGCTGATTTTCTATAACCCAACATGCAATTTAATATAGATCTTAGCCTCAGGGGGCAATAAGTGAGAGGCAGGATACACCCTGGACAGCTGTACTATTGGTGGATTGGATGTGTATTGCAGTGTTAAATTGGTACAGGAGAAACATCTCATGCAATTACTGAGAGAAGGAAACTGTGGTAAATTTGTCAATTGCTCTTTAATAAAGATTTAGGCTACAACCCCATAATGTATCATAAGATGTACCTTGTTGGTACCTGTTAGGATCCTCTTTTTTGCAACCTGTTATTCAGCAATGTGCAGCAAACAGTCCAGATATGTTTTGGTCTATGCTGACATGATACCAGCATCTAATTGCAGCACATTTACACATCCCATGATGCAAATTAACTTTTTCACCACATCCAAAATATTCTGTGTTGAATTGCGATCTGGACACTTCAAAGGCCGCTGGAATACAATGAAGTTTTCATATTCCAAAAACCAGCTTCAGATTAACTATATAGTGTGTTATCCTGCTTGAATTGGTGATCAGAAAATGGGTAAACAATCATTGTGAACAATGATCTTTGTAGATCTGACAGGTAGTTGAGGGAGACAATCCAAGCAGATCAATAGTTTCCGAAATGCTAAAACCAGCTTGACACTAACTACCATGTTTCAAAGTCATTTAAATCCTTTATTTGCTTTTTTGCAAAGCAATAATTTGCAATTAAGTAGCTGACGGCTGATTGTTGTCTGATTTGCTACTCGTTTGACAACCAATTTTAACTACAATAATAAAGTGGCCAGCAAAATAATACCCATTTGACTTTATGGCCATTTCTTTGGTGAAATTGATAAAATACCTACATCTAGTATGCAAGTGCTAGTTAGTTGGTAAAATGTTATTGTAAGTTTCAGAGAACAAACTTGGTCCTTAATCTGTTGACATTATTGCCTATAAATTTGGTTAAATAAATAATAATGCAACTCTGCCATATAAAAGATTCCTAAATCTGCCATTCCCTAAAGCTTCTTCTCTCCGATTGAGATGCGAGTGTTTCCATGCACATATGATGATTGGCCCCCAGGTGATGATCACTTTATTACAACACGCAATAGCAGAGAAAACTTAAAGCAGATCAGGAGCTGTTTTTGAATTATGGTAAACCTCTGTTTTAAAGGGGGTCAAAGATGCAATGGATGAATTTGGGGTCCAGTGTCTAGTCTCCCAGAAAGAGTCAAACTACTCTCACTGTGGCGAGGTAATGAGGAACAGAGTGTGGTTACAGTCACTAATCAAAGCCAGCTCGGGAAACAGGCCTGTTCATTTTTCTTCCTCATCTTAGGTTACTTTTCTTTCTTCTACATCACATGAAGCCCTCCTCTCATCTGTCTTTACCCATCGTTTACTCTACTTCCTGCTTTTTGCATTTTCTGTCTTTTCTCTCCCATTCCACATTTAATTGTCACACTTCTTGCATTGTATCTCCAGTACAGCAGACACCCAAATGTTGCTGCTGGTGAGCCATCAGGAAATATCTGAACGTACGGGTTATTAAGAACAGCAGACAAGCAGAGGTAAATGATTTCCAGCCATTGACCAGCATGTGAACACTTGTGGCATACACACCCACAATTCTTATGTAAGAGTTATACTTCCACATTGTTTTATCAACACATATATCCATTCAAAAATATGTGTACACCTTGAGCTTTGTGTTTTCCATGTTCTGGGACATGCAAGCCAACTTGTACACATGATCCCGTTTGTGTTCACTTATGCCAAATGACAAATAGCCCTCCATTTCCTAGCTTGGGAATTACACCAAAAGCCCCGTGCAGGATAGAAAGCATGTAACAATATCTCAAATTTGTCAAAGTAAAAGAGGACAAGATACTCTATCTTCACTTCCCTGACATTGCCTTTTCCCCTGTCTGATTAATGGGTCTTTGATTGCAGCCAAAGCCTTGTGCCCGGGAAACTCTGGACCGCCTACTATTATACCCAGCTAAGTTACAAAGGAAGCACATAAAAGTGACAGTCATGTTTAGATGCTCTATCATTCTGACTGACAGCTCTAGCCTCTTCCTTTAAATGCCCTTTGAGTGTTCAATTTTGGGACCTGGACAAGAAGATGCAGTAAAAAGACAGCAGCTGTGAAGATACGACTGAACGGACAGCCGAGAACAGTAAAACCTTAGTGTTTTTTTTTTCTTTTTCTTAAAACAGCAAGTAAATATAAAGGGGTTAAGATGTAGCAACAATGGGGGAGAAAAAAGGCACAGATGTAACAATAATTGAAAAGTCTAGAAAAACAGAGATGTCAATGGCTCTTAAGAGAACATTCAAACATTCGTGACCAGCGGCTATTTTGATTGCACCATGTGCAATTATTTTTAATCTGGAAGTTGCATTTAAGCTAATTTAGAAATGAGCTTTCTTCTGTTTGAGACCCCCCCTCCCCCATCTTCTAATCTGTGCGAGTCTGTTGGCAGACTAAAGGTTTTTGCATGTCATACATCATTGTTTAATTTCCTATATTTAGCGGCGTCCTCATTTGACAGACGTAAAAGTATTTTTTAGTAATCACCGTTTGGTAAGGTGATCATTAAGACGCGGACATTTTTTTCAAACCTGTAGAAATAAAATATTGCGACCCAGATTCTTAGTTTAGAGTTAAACAGGAAACCGCATGACTCTGTACCAATAAAGTTGTAGTGAGTCAGAACTTGGAGTTATGTTTTACTTGAGATAGTTTAAAGCCACACAAGGGTGCTGCTGATATAATATCATTTTACCAACTAACTCTGTTTTTACCTTCAGGCATCACCAAATCAGCACCTCAAGTCAGTCAATTCAATTCAGTTTTTTTATAAAGCACTAATTTAAAACACGTGTCGTCTCAAGGCAATTTATAAGAAAAATAATTTCATTACAATAATACATACATTCATACATGTTATACAAATCAGGTTTCCAGTCGTAGAAAACCAAGCATACTATATGGAGTCATCAACTTGCAGCATTTACTCCTTCATGATCAGCACTCAGAGATGATAGCTTGCATTGCATCATTGAGTTTACAGCAATGCCACCTACTGAGCATACATGTAGTTACAGTAGAGAGAAAAATACTCCCTTTTAACAGGAAGAACCCTCCAACAGAACCTGGGTCAGTACGAGTGTCCATCTGCTGCCAACAACTGAATTGGTGCCTCAAATTGACAAGACTCCTGCCTGCTGGGCTCAACAAAGCCCCCCTTAACCTCCGGTGATGAGGAGGGTGAAAAATCCTTCACTTCGGAAAACCAATCTGTGGCGAAACTATCAGCGTCGCATTTCTTTATACCTTTTGTTCATCTCAACACTGGGCTGTGTCCCCCATGGCACCACCCTCTTTGGTGTTTTTCAAAATGTGTCTTGGATGGGGTAATACTTTCACTGGTTTGTTACAGAACAGCGCTTTGGTAGTGGGGTTGAGATCAATGACTTTTGCTGCTCCATTGTGAAAAAAATTGTAAAAGCGATTATTAAAAAAACAACATAAATCTATTCAATTGATAAAAACCTTTGAAGCAATATCTACTAAAGCACAACACATGGCTGTAAAAAAATTTCCCCTTACCTAACTAACAATTATTAATTATAAAACAATTAAATATATCTATATCTAAAATAAATCTGAAATATAGTGTAGTATTTCCTAAAAGACTGGAAAACAAAATAGTAAGCAAAAAAAAAACTACTTGAAAATCAGATATACATTTAAAATAAACTAAAAAAGAATAATTAGAAATTAAAAATGAAGGAGAAATAGCGGGACCGGGCATTTTGAGGAACCTTAGGTACTTTAAGGTTTGCAGTGAGATTTCTTCATCATCTATAGGTCTATCCTGGCGGGGCCACTGACTTCTGCCTTGATCTGTTGGTATTACAGGATCATAGTCAGAGACTTAAGAGCCTAATAACCTGGCTGGTTCTGTTCTGGGGACTATTGTGGAATCATTGGAGAGGACTTTATTTTTCAACAAATTTCTTTGCAACAACACATTATCTTCAGTCAGGGGCTAGATGAGTAGCTGTAACACTGACTGCTAAAGGAGATGCTACCTGCCAAGAGAAATTATCATCTTAAATAACTCTTTGAAGAAGATTATGTAATATGAGTTACAATAACATTGGATTTTAATCTTGGATCAATAAAGTATTTTTGACTTGAGAGGAATTTGAATTAAATTCAAGCAAAGTCAATGTAAATCTATGAATCTGAAAAAGAAAATTGAATGTAGAATTTCTTTTGTAATCCTAATGGTTCATAACCATTAAATGCCTGATCCTATAAAAAAAGAAAGTTGAATTTTTTTAAAAATCTGGAGCCTTTATCTAGCCCTTTAAAATAATATGGAAAGAAATTCAAAAGGAATAATTCTTGTATATCTATCAATTATTACGTTGTGTTAAGTCAAAATTATCGTTCTGTAGTTACCTCCTTTTTTCAGGTATATCTGATTGTGTGCAACAGGGCTTTGAGCCTAGTTTTATCATTAAATGATGCACAAGCTTTCTGATGAATAGAGATCATTTCAGAAACTGTGCATATCAAATATGATGCATTTGGCATGAAAGGGTTAAACAGGAAGATTTTTTGACGAAATTCAGCTTTTTCATTCCACATCACAACACTGAATGCACAATCAAGTTTGTGCAAATATTTGCTAATACACATAATGGAAGAAAGTAAAACCAGTAACTAAATAATTTTATACAACAAAAAGCTTAAACAAGATTTGGTATCTTAAAATACGAACTGTTAGATAAACTGCATAATGTAAGAGTTGAAGAGATTCTAAAAACAACAAGCTAAATGTAGAAGGGGGGTTTATGTCACTGCCTTTGTCAAAGTTTAAACATGTGGCTGGGGCTGAGGCATGGTTCATATTGTTTGTGTTGTGGTTTTTGGTTTCAGTGCTAGAATAAACTACAGGACCTTTTGCTTGTGAGAAAAAGTGTGTTTGGGTTTGTGTTTCTGTCCCTGTATTTAATGCGTGTTTTTGAGTCATTGCAAAATGAGGAACAACCATGTGGACAATTGTTTCTGTATATACAAGTTCTTGGTTCACTGATTGCTACTTACGCAGCATTGAGAAACCTCTGTAAAGGAGCAAATCTGAGCTGACGTGTTTAACAGTATGAGATTAGATCAAGGACATTGTGTGTAAATCAAAAGCTTCTCTTGCATGTGTTATCTTTTAGTTTTGGGAGAAAATCTTAAATAGTTTAACCCACAGAAAAAAAGACTATATGAAAGAAATCATGTAATGCAGCTGCATTTTTTTGGGTAAAACAAAACCTGTAAAAAAACAATATATCATGATACTTGACTTCAAAAACTTGATTTAATAATATTACTTTGAAGATTAATATGCTTTTGAGCTTTTTCTCGGCTGTGCCTGGATAACATCTCTGAAGCAGCTGAGGCGCTCTTTTTCCCGAGGTCATTCAGCACCAGGTGTCAAACTCAATGGATTCACCATCAACCAGTGAACTGGCCAGCTACACACCAGCTGTCTTTCATGTGGTATTCTCTGGCATACCCTCACAGCTGAAATCCTTAAAACCATAACAACCGAGATTTGGTGTAAATCTTAACTTTATAGGCTGCAGTAAAATTGTATTTTTTTTTCACCATATCTCAAGGATTAAGAGAATGCTAACAGCTATCTCTCCTAGAAAGACTCTCTTAAGTCACGCTTACAATTAGTTGGTAGTAAATACTTAGAATGTGGCTACAAGTAATGAAGGCATGGTAAAAGGAACATTTTTTATGTTGGCTCTTGCACACTTTTAAAGAATGCAGATAAAATGTAAATTAGAGACAGAAGAGGAAAAACAATAAAGAAAGGAGAACACTTGGCATTTAAAAAAAAAAATGTGTGTATTCTAATGATTTTAAACAAGTCCAACTATTCTCCATTGCATGTTTTTTATTCAGGATCCTTGGCTAAAGACTTTGTTGACAGGCTTTTGAGATGGTCCATATGGTGGCATAGCGAATAGCACTCGTGACTCTCTGGAGGATGTAGGGGAAACCAGACAAAAGAGGGAGCCAGCAGGGCCTTGGCCAGTCAGAGCTTCAATGGAGCGGTGGGCGATCCCCTACCGAGTCCAGTTGTCTGTACATTCTAAACTAATGTCTGATCTATGGAACCTGGCAACTCCGACTTTAATACGTTCAGCCATCCATACTCAAGCCTCCCCCCTGGGCCACATGGTTTCTTTTTTTAAAGGTGAATAGCACTTAAGGAACATTTAACAAGAACAAGGTACTGGCATATGAGACATTTGTGTGTTTCCACTTGCTAGTCAAGATTTCTTTATTAGTGTAGGAATAAAACATTATGATTGAAAGACTTTCAGCATTGCTTTATAAAATGTTTTTCTTATAATTTGAAAGTAGTTAGAACTTAAATGTCTTGACATAATCCAAGAGAAAGAAAAGGGATTTTTCAGAGAAACAGAAAGAAGCACATATTTTATATTTATGTTCAGTGATTGCTAATAAATTATCCAATACCTAACATGTGTTTGTGAGCTCCATACAAACCTTGCTGAGCCTCAGTGTGTTATTGATTGGACCTGGACCTCTTGTTTGCAAACTGGTTAGGTTATATTAATAATAATGCCATATCAATAAAACCAATGATGTACCCTGTTCCTAAGTAGTTTCATTTTGTACTTGAAAAATATTATTAAATGTCTTAACAATGTTAAGGTGGTTTATAAAGGTCCCACGTTTTTCATGTTGAGTTCAACCAATGTCAGCAAAAATATACTGTCATTTTGCAACCATGTGAATAATGCTCTAGAAATTTTTCTGATTCTGTATTGTAAACAACTGCAGCAAAGCCAGGCTTTTTACATTAATATACTTTTTTTTTTTTTTTTTTACATTTGTGGAAAAATGCATTAAACAAATGCTTTAACTCAGAGATGCTTTATGTTTGTCCAGTTATGAAAGACCTTTTGCAGCAGCACAAATTTTAGAATTGTATTGTAGTTGCAATATATTTCTTAATGTTTTCATATAGGTTTTGAGTTTTCTAACTTTCCACTATTGGCTTTATCTTTGTTGACTGGTGATATATACTGTGTGGCACAGAAGCTAGTTCAAAATAACTTTAAAATGTACTTTTTCATTATTATTTTTTTATATTATTAGTATTTTCCCACATCTGTTTATTACACATCATCATTTTATTGTTTCCTCAAAAATGCTAAATTATTTAATCTTTGTTTTATATCTGTTTATTGACAGCGTTTAAGCTAGCTACAGTTTTGGAGCCACAGTTTATGTTTTGACTACCAGGTCCTTCCTTCAACAATTGCAAAACCCACCCACACCTGACCTATTAGATCTGAAGATATTGAGGTACTTCTGAAGCCGATCTTGCTATGCAGGTGCTTCTTCATGTTTGAACTAGACTTTCTGCAACCGGTGCACAGTTTTCATCATCAACAGTAGGCACCTCTGTGGAGTTGTTTCCCATGTCATATTTGAAAATTCAAAAGATTTGGTCTATCATCCAAAAGCGTAAACAGAATAATCCAGCTTCAAACCTACCACAATAAAATAATCCACATATCGACAGATCAGGGAAGAAAACAAATACAACAAACAGACCCATTGCAACTCGGGAGAAGCTGCATAGATCTGCTGCTCAGGTGAAAATGCTTGTCTTATCAACAAATTTTATTTTAGCAATCTATAAATCTGAATGAATGTTAAAAAGAAAACTGTTGTTAAAAGACAATTTTCCAGAAGCATTGAAGAGAAAGCAGCAAAAAGACATGGAAAAAGTCATTTTGGTCTGAAAAAACCAAATACCTTTTCAAGTGCAGGGACAGGGAAAGTGGTTAGAGCGTTTGGGGAAATTAGTAAAGCTAAATATAGAGCAGTCCAAGAATAAAACCTTTTAAGGCCTGCTAAAGAAAACAGAGGAAAGAGAAGGTTCATTTTTTTCTTTTGGGGGAAAACAACACTAAACTTGCAGAGCATAAACCTACAGCCATAGGGATAGCTCTTGAAAATTATCCCACAACATTCAGATGCATCCCTTTATCAACACATCCAGATCAAATGATTGTCTCACTGCCTGACCTCTTCAGGGCTGGAATACTGCATGCAGATTTATTTAGTCAGTTGATTTAGAGATATTGCAGATGAGGGATTTCTAAAAGTTGCGGGATATTTTGCAGGATTACCATAATGTGCGAAGGGGATTTCCTTGTACAAAATAAAAAACAGGGATGTTTAACACAAATGTATGCCACATCTACAAGATTACTAAGAGTAAAGCCCTGTCATACTAATTCCCAATTTTGTGTTGGTCAGTCACATAAAATCCAACTTAATGTGTGAATGAAACGTGACAAAATGTGACATGGTTCAAGGTGTGTTTTGTGCATGAGGAGAAGCAAACCTTTCTTCTTTAATTTTTTTAGAGTAATGTGTCAGATCAGCATAGCATTAAGTGACATAACTCCACGAAAAACACCAAAAGATAAAAGCCTAATAATAATATTAACATGACTTTCTCTTTTGGATGTTTTTTTATTCATCCACCATGGTAACTAAAATATTATATAATATGACAATTATTTATTGAAAAGTCAAAATTCTGTAAAACACTGAATAACACCTGCTACCTTTCTTTGGCTTCAGAGTCAACTTACCACAGCGAAATTTGCACATGATTTGCATCTGCCGTAAGACGGGCTCTTTGAGAGTACAGTAGGATGTGGCTCCTGCAGAGAGCAGGAGATGGACCCCTAGAGTGGGTCCTCCCTAAACAGGCCGCGAGACACATGGTGAACAGAGCGCTACAACATAATTCAAACACAAAGTGGACAGCGGACAGGTGTGTGAAACAAAGAACAGGTATTGTGCATTTTGTTTGAATGGGTCATGTGTGGGTTAGTTTAGTCTATAAGCAATTTTAATCGAAATGATCCTAAATTGCATTTCAGTTTCTATTTCAAAGAAGTTTCTCTTTTATCTAAACAACATTTTGCACGATGAAACCAGCTGCTTCCTTTCAGGATTTTCCTGTGTAACACTCACAGTCTTCTAAATTAAAGAAAGAGTGAAACAGTTGGGCAACAGCATCTGCTTATGTAACCACACTACAACACTTTGTTGGCCTTATTAGGATAAGATAAATCTCACAGAGTTTAACAGTAATGTTGAAATACTTGGAAGTACTTCTGTTTCTCTCCCCTGACATGCTGCATGTTGTCTTACCATTTATAGGTTTCATATGTTCCTGCATGTGGGTGTTTTAAAAGAAATGACTTCCATTTGTATGAGTGCTTGCACAAAAGCCCAACATGATCGCTCATTGTTTGTGTAGAATAACTCATTTCTTTTTGAGAAAGGGCAGAAAAACAGAAGTGGCATCCTGCGTGTGGCAGCTGCAGGTTGACGAGATGTTGAGACGGCAACACTTTGATCTGAAAGCGTCTGGTGTTAAACTTCAACCCAAGCCTTGAGACCCCAACTTAAACACTGACTTTTTCTCACACACTAAAACACACATTTGTAGACGGCTTTTGTTGCTTGTGAGAGAAGCCAATATGTCCTTTCAGCTGTCAGCTGCTTCTAAAATCTTTGCATCTCTTTCTGTCTTTCTGGTCTCCATGGCTTCCTTCTAGAAAATGGGTTGAAATCCAAAACAGAGTAGAAAAAAAATTTTGAACAAAGAACTTTATAATAAACTGTCAGTGAGTATGAAGATGGATCTCAATATATTAGGATATAAAAGAAAATCTATTTATCCCAGTACTTTAATCTAATTTTATAATAAAGGTGTTTTTGTGGTTTATTTTTAAGTTTATTGTTTTTAAAAAAACAATATAATAGAATGTTATAAAATTGAGATATCACATAAGATCAGTAATAAAGGAACAATAATTCAGAAATGTCCTATCACGGCCAAAACAAGATTACTGACTCATTAGACCCCATTACACAAATGTTAACATTGTAGAAGAAGGGTAATCCATAAAAGATCATGGATAAATAAGATGTATGTTAACAAGAGCTGTTTAAAAAAATATATATGATAATTTGATTTGACAGAAAGAGGTTTCCAAACAGCTGGACTTATTCCAGCTTTGAGAGAATTTTGCTGCAAAGCCAAAAAGGATGTGGGTGAAGATATGGACTAATGAGAGCTGCAGCACACAGACACGTCCAAGAAATTGGCTAAAACATGACACAACAAGTCTCACATCTGCTCTAGGGAGAGAAAATAAGGTTGGACTTTCACTCAGTGGTTCAAACTCCTCCTTTTAGCTGAAAGTAAAGGTTTTGTTTCATTTTGCAATGGAACTTCCAGTCTGTAAGTAAGAGTGCAGAGGCGCAGAAACCAAGTCGCTTAAGGTCCAGTGGGAAGTTTGCACAGTTAGTGACATTTTATTGTAGATATCTCTAGTGTTTTATTTATTGTAATTAGAACAATCTAACTGCATGACTTGGTAACTTCTCACACTGAAAAAAACACAACATAAAAAATAATTATAATGATCATATGATCAGCGATGATCCAGTATGATTAACCTTAACCTTGATCTCATAGGGGATTAAATGAAGAACAGGAAACCTAACATTTAAACAAGTTAACTTTTATAAAAGATCTGATTCTGTATGAGTTCCAAAATCGGTTCACCAACAATATCGGCATCTGTATGTATTTACATTTTTTGGACACACTGCTTTAAAACACAGTCATATCTTTTAAGTTACCCTTTTCTGTTATATCTCATGCATTTTCTTGATAAACTGTGCTTTCATCGAGTGGTGTGCTTTTTCACAGCTGATAAATGAATAGCTGTCTCCAAATTGGTGGGACACAATAGAAAACCACAAGTACAAAACTTATTCACATTATTTATGTTGCTCAGAGAGCCAGACAGCAATGTAGCACAAACACATCCTCAGTCTGTCTAAATAAAAGCCTTTGTGATCCCCAAAGTGAGACATTTCACATTCTATTTACATTGTGGGATTTCATTTAGCCTGGTTGTGTGTTTCTCAAAAAAGGCACTTCAGGAATGAATGCATGATTTGGCATCTAAGATATGTTTACCTCATGTCCTAAGGTTTCATTGTGTTGTGAACAATAAACGGTAAAAGTAATGTATCTTGAACCTTATTGCTTTTTTTCCCACTGATGTTCTCAAATAAACATCTGAGGCCTTCACAGAGCTCTTCTGTTTATACCGAGGTTGACTAAATGTAGAAATAAATTGACTTCTAAAAGCTTTTGACTGCGTTTAATTATATTTAAAATTATCAGAGCAAATGAGGCTTGGTATGAATGGACATGTTGTAGATGTGAATTACATTTTTTACTTGCTTTCACTTGTTAGGTTCTCACATATAATATAAACTGCAATAACATATGTTAACTTAACTAGATCTAGAAAGGTTGAGGAGGTGTGAATACTTTCGAGAGGCAGTGAATATTACACACTTACTCATGCAGAGTTAACTATTCGAAAGGAGGATGAAAGACGAACATCTGAAGACTAACATCTGTATCCCGTTTAATGGTCCAATAACACCCTAAACACATACATTTTGAGGGCACCTACACACGCACATGCACACATTGGAATATTTTAACACGGTTTTACAAAGCCAATTCATTAGGAATTCACTCAGTCTGAGAGCCATTTAGCTCTTTATTTTCCTAAACAAATCTGGTAGGTGTCCGTTTCTTGGTGAGACAATTTTATGGAACAACAAGGTAAAAGTGTGTTTTATATGCACATGTGAATCCTATTCAGTTAACCTTATGAGCTTAATTATTTCACAATTATTTGCTGTAACTGACGTAAACACAACTCAGTATTCGGCACTTAGTTGTGTTTTCTGAAAGTTTCATTTTCCTCAGTATATTTTTTTAGTAATTTTTCTTATTTATATATTTGTTTATTAGTGTATAAACTAAACCTAAATATGTATGCCATGAACTGCATTTGTCCATGCAACGATTTTAACATATACTTCAAAACGATTGCCTTTCAAATCCACTTTAAATCCAAAACAAAAATCCAAAAGAAATAAAATATTGAATAGATCAATCAATAATAAAATGGCAAATCCCACAGCGGCATTCCTCCAAAAATAAAAAACAAACAAAAAATGAAGGCAAATCACTCTAAATCCATTTGTTTACCTGCCGCTACTCTTCCTGTGTTTTACATTACACTTATATATTTCATGCACCTTAATTTATCTCTTGTCTCATTTCCACGTGATTCGTTTAATGGCTTTTACTTTTACACCTACCGGAAGCAGTCCTCCTCTTGCCTGCGTGGCTTTGACTGCGGCGCATAAGTGACTGTCCGAGTCCTGCGCCTCCACTGTCACAGTTGCTCTGGATTTTACTCTGAACGGGACACAAACGCGGAGAGTTTAACGCAGAAACATGGATGTGAAGTTACTGGCCGTGCTGACTGCACTGACGGTGCTGATTTACTCGCCTCCATCTGAAGGTACACATTTTTATTTGCCTATTATTTTCTCATAAGATGATGATCTTTATGTTATTTCTTCTAATTTTTAACCTTTTAAAAGGAGCTTCAAATAAAATAACAGTAGATGCATCAAAACACATTTCAAATTATTAACTTTTTCAATTCATTTTAAACAGAAATATTAAACTTTTTTTTTTTTTTTTTTTTTTTTTCTTTCTAAATATCCAAAAGCAAAGCTTTGCGCAATTTAATAAATAAATTATTAGTTCTCTCTAAAAAAAACTGCATCTTTGTAAATTTTAAGTACAGACCGTATTTAATTTATTGCGCTTTTTTAAATGCTGAAGATTTATTTTTAAACTTTTAGTTGTTTATTTAATGTGTGTGAGTTTTGTGCCGTGCGTAAAAGTGCCAAGTGAGCCACACATGCGGTTTTTGGCTAAGCCCTCGTTTGATCACAGTTTAACGCCTTACCAACGCATGCCTTCATTGTTTTTCTTTAATTACGCACAAGGGAGGCGTTAAGAGTGATAGTCAGCGCGGCGTCGCCGGTGTTACCCCTTCTGTTGACTCATGCACTCATTATCATGGTAATAACCGTTAGATCAGGTGTAAAAAAAAAAAAAAAAAAAAAGCATTTGCATGGGATTTCATCTGCGGCGACGTGTCCAGCCATCTGCTGAAATCTAACTAGTTTTGCATAATCTTTGTGCTCAGGTCAAGAGGACGTTATTGCTTTTCCTCTTTAATTACCCTATGTAAATTTCCTCAGGACAGAGATGATCATTTGGTTGTTGACTTTCATTTTTATTTTTCCATTTGAAATGAAAGGAAAAAGAGAAGGCATGCTGTATTTGTTGTTCCGCATAAATCAACCATGATCATCTATGCATAAACAGGAAAGCCAATGCTATAACGGAATGGGCTTTTATCAGCAGGACCACAAAGTGCAAACATGCGCAAACGGTACACCATATGCAATTAAAAACATGATTGTCTTACGTAAAAGATTGCAAATTTTCAGTGGTGGTCATCCCTGCAGGAGGAAAGTAATGAGGTGTAAAAATCAACTGCAAATCCAAACAGAACCATGCATGACCTGTTGATTTTCAGATAATAAATGTGCTGGGTTAATGCTCCAGCTTGTCAGCTCATCAAAGTGGGAATGTGTGTGATGTTTACATCATTGTTTTTTGTTTATTTATTAATAACTTTCCACTCATCTGTTTGGTTAATGAATGTTTAAACCTGCTTCTTTTCAAAACCTTCAATCAAAATTTCCTGATTCAATCATTAGTTAAGTCATTTATCTCCTGCTATGAAAAACCCTTTCCAGTAACGTCTGGCCTGTCTGACCTATCTCCCCTTTGCTTCTGTAGCAAAGCCCATCAGCCTGGTGGAGCGATGCTATTGTCGTTCAACTATGAACACCGTGCCGAAAGGCTTGATCCGAGAGCTCAGATTCCTCCACACACCTAACTGCGCCTTCCAAGTTATGTAAGTTTTTTAAAAATATTTTTATTACCCTTTTTATCATCAATGTCGAGTCCTAAGAAAGGTTGTTTACTTACGCCACTTTGAAGACTCACACAGTTTTTCTTGTCTTTGGGTATTTCTCACCATCAATCTCTGAGAAGTGACAGGCCAGAGAAAGGAGTCACGCATGCATATGTACACTCTCGCCCCTCTGTCACTCACTCACTCACACATACACTCAGAAAGTGAGACGTTTGTACAACTGGCTCACTCAGGCATCCACAGGAAGTGATCCTTTAGAGTAGGTTTGAAGGTGAAACTAAAGGGGGACACAAATGCAGTTAGGGTTTTTAGCAGGAAAACATTAATAATGAGTTTGTTTATTGTTACAATTTATGTGCAGTGAATTTAATAATAAATACAAAACACAAAATGGCTTATTATGAGAGCAAAAGCTTCATATATCGGTTTATGCTAGAAGATAAAAAACACTAGACACACCAGTCAGAGTTTTGAGGATGGTGTGTTATCTCTGTTTTTAGTACAGTGCAAGCTTCCATGATCAATTTTAGATAATTGGATCTAAAATCGTCATCAAAAAGACAAAAAAACATTATTTCTTTCTTTCTATTACTTTACCTGCAGCAGAGCAGTGTTAGGCCACGGTATCACTGAACTTGGTGCTGTGTGTTGATTGAGCAGCCGCTATAAAACAGGGCTTAACTATTAAAAAGACATCCATCCATCCATCCATCCATCCATTTTCTGTACACCGTTGTCCCTATTGTGGCCGGGTGGGTCTGCTGCTAATCAGTATGGTTTTGTGTCAGAATGCAGATCCTGATATTTCCAAAACTCTTAAACCAGCCAAAATGTCTTAATCCAGCACAAATGATGACAGACAACATCTATGTTTTACTCGATTCAGCCTTACTGTTATCTCCACAGGTTTTTAGTCTCTCTTGCTCTTTTGCTGCATAAAAAAATGCAGACATGTCTGGACTGTAGATAATACACATTCTTTTAAACAAATGGCTTATTTAATATCTTTGCTTTTTTAAAATTTATTTTAAACATCTTTCTGATTTTGACTTTTTTTCTTCATTTTTTTCTATCACTGATCGTATTCATGAAAAGAAAATTTAAGAGGATCCCTATGGTTTCCGGCATTGATTAGAAAAAAAAAAAAGATTCACAATGCTGACCATGGCTGTTTAAGCTGTGAACAGTACAATTCTGGTCATCTTGTTAGATATATGTACCACTATGGTGGTGAATGTGAATAAAATACAACTGGCAGGTACCATAGTTAAAAAACTACAAAAAAAGCAATGGCACCTAAGCAAATACCCCAATTGGCTCAAAAATAGGTGTATCCCTTATTATGTTCTTTATGTCTGCATTTGTTGTATCATACCTTACTTAATTGTCTGCAACAACATTTTAGGCCTAGGAATTTCTGCAAAATATTCTTTTGCGTCTGTGTCAAACTAACAAGTCCCTGTTAAATTGGTCTGTTTGATAAAGTTGTCGAAATACCCACTGCTGAGTCTAATTTGGTTAATTTCACTGTGTTATCTTTTTTCAAAACCTTTTTTTCTTTCTTTTTCCCATCAGTGCCAAACTGAAGACAAACAGGGAGGTGTGTTTAAACCCAGACATGCGGTGGCTGCAGCATTACCTAAAGAACGCCGTCAACAAGTGAGTACCAGCAACACAATACACATTTCCGTCTGCAGCTGCCGGGGTTTAACTTGTAACTCATTTGTGACAACACACTTCAAATTGGGAGATTTGAAGCATAGAATGCTCAAATGCGCATTTGGACAAGCCACTGACAGACTTTTGTTGTTGAGAAGGGTTTCAATTGCTTAAATTCAAAACATGCAGGTACATGACCAAGTGGGAGTAGAAGGTAATTCCACTTTAGCACAAAAGCTATGGCTTGATGAGGGACAGGACACCCACTTTCAAAACTGCTTTAATTCAGTCTGACTGAAAAACAAACAAACACATAGTTTGATTCTTTCTCTTTTTAACTCTTCCCCAAGAGAAATCAGACTAAAATTGTTAGAACAACATATAGAAAATAAATCGTTTGATTAAAGATGTCCTCTAAATAAACATTAACAGGGTAACCACACTCTACACTGAACATTCATGTTAGTCCGAGGTCTGAAAGGTCACCTTCAAAATCCACTATATATTTGTGTTCAGTTTTCCATTTGTTAGAAAATGAACTG
Organism: Orestias chungarensis; assembly: GCA_032876305.1. NCBI lineage: Eukaryota > Metazoa > Chordata > Actinopteri > Cyprinodontiformes > Cyprinodontidae > Orestias > Orestias chungarensis. The sequence goes on from JAVLVB010001089.1 coordinate 2,452,079, forward strand.
CTCTTTAAACACATGTATGATAAACGGATGAATTAGACATACATATATGTTGCATGATCAGGTAAAATAGAATAATGAATACATTTTGCACTCATGCACTTATTTAACTGCTGTCTTGTGCACCTACAACATGACTGATGCACTCGCAGTTCTTCATGCAGCCTGGCCCAAAGGTGATTGTTGAGCCCTTGACTTTGCAAGGTGTGAACTGCTCTCTGCATAACAAAAAACAACTTTGTCAAGAGTAGATTATACCCTGTTTACAATAGATCAGGTCCTAATGCGTTTCCAGTTACACATATGGCTAAAAAGGAGTTTAAAGGGTTAAACTTCTTTACAATGTGTGAAATGCACAAACCTGAATCCTGTGCAGTTAATTTACCTAAACAAACAATTATTACGTTAAAAAAATTATATTTCACCATCAATAAGAAAAGAGTCCTATGTTGACAAGTCTATGCCGTTATTCATAGTTTCTGCAGATAAATTTGTACTTAGTTTATTAATTTAAACTTTTAAAAAAAGGTTTAATGAAACATCCAATTAATCGAAGATTCTTTGTTGTCTTTTATCAATATCTTCTTACTTCCCAATGCTCATATATTATCTCATTCTATGCACTTTCCGATCAGACATAATAATCCCCACTCTCATTTAAAGAGCATGTTAAGTTTATGTTGTATATAAGAAACAATAGATAAGAAGATTGTTTAAATTCAGTGGATGTTTATTTCATATGTTTTTTCAGTCTTTCACCACGGTCACTGATTATAATTAAATTTTAAATTTTCACATTTATGTTTAACAGAACAAAAAGATTTTGATAAATTAGCTGCCTGGTTTTAATGACTAACTCCGACCTGTTCTTTTGTTCTCTGCATCTTGGTGCATATATCAAAATAGATAGATTTCCTAAACCAGTATCCTTAAACTTTTGTGATCAAAATTTTATCAGCTTCTGTGTCTTTATTGTTGCTTTACTTTTTAAATGAAAGCATTTGGATCAGTGTATATACTTCTGTTTTAAATGGTTTTGTATGAATACCATCAAAGTGTAGTTCAGTCTTCCTGTTGATTATAAAACTTTTCCTGTAAATAGTTCTACAGCTAAAACTGGCAGCTGCGAGATAAAATAAGTCCCAGCCATCACATGCGATTTTCTTCAACCGTTTGTGTCAGTGTTCGTCTAAATCTTCGCGCCAAGGCACTAAAGCCAAGAGAAACCCATGCGACCACAATCCATTACAGTCACTGAGTCAGTGTATCCATTATATCGATGAGTAAAAGGGTCAGAATTTCCAATTTAGAAAAGAAGGAAGTCATTGTGTTTTACTTGCAAGTATGGAAGGCTAGAAATCAGAACCTTAAAATCTGGGATGCACAAAGCCACAAAAGACTCATAGAAAATGCATTGCATTACTTTAATTTTTAGGAACTTCACAAGGAAAGACTTTTCTGACAAATTACCTTAAAGATATTTCAGTTTAGATTATTGCAATTTAGTGTATTTGATGTCCCTGTAATGAAATGAACTAGGCAGCTTCAGGTCATCCAAAATGCTGCTACCAGAGTCCTGACCATTACAGGGAAAGTGATTTATTATATCACTCCGTAGATAAACAGAACTGGCTCCCTGTTTGTAGACTTAAATAAAAATGTGGAGTTGATATTAAACAAATTTACTGCAAACCTGAGATGTGCACAAGTAAACATTACTAAACACACTTAATATAGTTTTCAGACGATTGTTTCATCATATTTTAGCAATTTATTTATTTTACACTAACTTTTAAACAGTTCCTGATGTACAACGTTTTAGTTTAATGTCATTATCTTTACTTTTACCTCTTTGTTACACTGTAAAGTATTTTTAAATAAATAACCATAAACAAAACGTATTATTCTAATCATGACCTTGCATTTTCTTACCAGGATGAAGAAATCCAAGCAGGCCAACTAACATGTCTGCAAGAGATCCTCCTGAGTCACTGCTGAGGATTTTGGCCAGCATCGCATATATAAACATAAATTGCAAGATCTTTTGGTATGTCGTAAAGCACTTATCTTAGCTGCTCTGCTGCGTTTCTTTTACATTGATTGAACCTTCAACTCTTCATCTTGAACATAAGTTCCTGGACTTACTTTCTTCATCACCACATGTAACAAATACATTTAGTGCAAAGTGCAAGTATATCTGAGTTTATGTTTTGCTAAATATATTGTATATACTTTTTGATTTTATTAGATTTTCAACGGGAAAGAGATATTTTTAGAAAGTTGCTTCTCCCTATCGCCTTACCGCAATACAAAAAAGGATTTAATAGAGGAGAGATGTATTTCTCATAGTCAACTGTTTTTGAAGCAAGAAGTATTCTTAACTCTAAACTTGTGTTATCAAGGTTTGTGACCAATAAGTGGTTAGTTTTCCAGAAAAGGCATACAGAAATAAACGAGCTGATTAGGAGCAACACATTTCAGTGGGTGCTTTCACCCCTAAACTAAACAGAAGACGTGCAAAAAATCCCAATAAAAATTGCAATTCCAATGTTTGTAATGGAAAACTGGATGCTTGTAAAGATGGATCACTTCCTGAGGTGTGGCTGCGATTATGTGTTTTATCCACTTGGACTATAGTCTTAACCCATTGCAAATAACAAAAAAAGAACATCTGGTTCCCAAAAAGTTTCAATTAAACCGGCAATAAGCTAAAATTTACTGGAACCATAAAGCTCAGTGAACAGGAACCCGGGAGAACAAATTGTAACACTCCCCTGTCACATCTGGCAATCCTTGTATTCTTTTGGTTTGCGTTAAACAAGGAGGCACAACAATTTGACAGCAGTTTCCCCACCAGTAGTTCACACACAGTGAAAGACTGTGAGCTGCAGAGAAAGTAGTCCTAAAATGTACATGAATGTCTACCTAGAACCGCCATGCATGTAGTGATGCACTTTAAATGTGACGCATTCATGGGTTGACAGGAAATATCTCTTACTCTGCCTAATTAATTATGTTTTGATCTTTTTTTTTTTAAGAATAATATTTCTGTTTCGGTCTTTCTGACCACTGAATGTTTAGCTGCAGCAAACCGTTTTAAATTTGGGAGATGTAACAATTTATTCATTTAACTCTCCTGCTCATATGTAATATTAATGATATATAAATGTTTTATTTTTGTACTCTTACACATTTTATATATTGCATTCAAACATTTAAAATGAAGGAACTGTACTTTCACAACTGAGCCATGCAGCTTTTTTATATTGTGAAACTTGTATACAACTGTTGAATAAAAAAAAATTAGAAAATTATTTTAATATATCAATGTGTGGTTTCTGTACATGCTACATAATTACACTGGCGCCCAACAGCAAGGAAACTTGATACACATCCCATCCAGGTTATGGTTTACATTCACTGTTCACGTGCAGCTGCTGAAATTTCACTGTACGAAAAGGTCAGAGGGTAAGTCTTTCATGTAAGAACATGTGTTTGGCTCACTTTGCAAGGGCAATTTAAAGGCAACGACAATGATCCTGACTGTGATTTTACTTCTAACCCAACAAGCAGCTATTAGGAAAACATTAGAGCTAAAAGAGATGAACTTTTAACTTTCCTCCGAGGGCATTTTCAGGCACAGCACAGCAGCAATGTGAGGGTGCTGCATCGAATGCATAAAGGATAGATAAAGGGATGCAAGTGGTGGCCTATTCTAGAGCTTATTAGCATTGATGTCCAAGTTGAGCCTTAGCAATTGGAAACGGAGCTCTGTTTCAACAGGCAAGATTGGAAAAATAATTATATTTACAGCAACAAACTGAGCAACTTTATTTTCATTTCTTATCTGTACACACAATGGCCCAGTTTTAATATTGATTTATCCAGTACATTTTTGTGTGTTTTTTCATTTTTTGATTCACCATCAGTCACATTAACAATTACAATTGGCTCCGGTGAAGACAACCCAAAAAGGTTTACTATTTATAGAAAAACACCAAAAAGCCATGTAAGATTTTATCAAATTGCATTCAGACAAGTCCCAAGGTTTCTCTGAGAAAAATCTTTGGATTTTGCTTTCATTTGTTCTAATTATTCAACTGAATCACACATTAATAGCAAAGTGTTTTGTTGTATATGTAAGCACAATGTTAACGGGAGCAATACAACTTGGTCAGTTCAGGTATTTTTACTTTTGTTTGTATGCTTTTCAAGGAAGGATACCAGCAAATCTACCCACACTTATATTGATTTACTTGAACTACTGTATTGTTTTCACTTTAAGACTTCTAAAGCTTTTTGTTTATCACCCACATGTTGATTTATCAAATCTGACTGCAATGCTGATTAATGAGAGTAGATCCTACAAAGAAATTATTTATGATAGCTCATAAATCAATGCGTTCACAGGATCAGAGCTACCACCCACCATCGAAACTATGCAGGTACTGTGATTGGTGTCTTAATGCCTCTGGTAATGTGAAGTGGGGGTTTAAAAGATTAAACTTTCAATTTGAGGAGTACTTTAAATGTGCTTTCAAATGGAAAAAAAAACTAGGATGAACACAACAAAGGAAACTTAAAAAGGTAAAGCCTTTAAAGCCGTTTCCTTTAGATAAGATATACTGTACCCGCAAAGCACCGAAGCATGTTGATGTCTGACATTATAACACAGATTCCCTGCCAATATTTTTACTGATGAGGAAGTGAGGACAAGGAAGAGAAGGAGGAAAAACATTTGACTCACAGGGCTCACAATGTAATTGTCTTAGAGAATAAATGCCTCAGTATGATCAACTAAGTGTGGTTGTTGTAAAGAAGGCAGGCTTTTACATTTCTTTTGCATAACTTCTAAATGAACCGACTGAAATATTCTCACTGAATCACTATTATTTCGCAAAACACTGCTCAGTGATGCCAAGCAATCTATACCCCCTCACCTGCATCCTTTCACGCTACTAAGCTGATAAGTGTGTCCTCCCACACAGTAGGGGTCAAACTTGTGTTAGAGCAATGAAGACCTCCCAATTCACTTGAAAATTCTGCAGATTGGGGAAAAGCATTGTATTTCAGATGTAAAAAAAAAAGGAATACTTTTTGTTTGGATGTTTAAGTAAGCAGTAAATACAATGTATGGGAACATGACAAGAACAAGAAGGTGACATATACTATAGCAAAAAAAGAGTAAAACATTCTAAATAATAATAATGCATGTAGATATATTTGCTGGCTGAGGCCGCATGTTCAATCTCGGCTACTCTTTAAGCCAAAAAGATTTGGCAGCTGTATTTTTTACCAGAAGTGATGCGATCAAACAGCATGAAGATGGCTCTGTGACTGACAGATTCGTGAAAAATTTGAAAACGAACAAAAAAAAAGAAGAAAAAAACAAAGAACCAGTCACAGACACATCCTCTTGGCAAGCAGACAGAGCTGAGAAATGAACAAGACATGAGAGGACAAGACATATGAAATCTATATCTGGCATATTCTTCAAAAATCCTCTGGGGTTTAGAGTTTAACCACATTGTTGGATGAAAATGTGACACCTTAAAGGAAGAATGAAGTTTTGTCATGTGATATGGAAGGAATGACAAAATACTAAGGGGAATTGGTGAGTATCTGTGCTCATTTAACTTATGGCACATATTCCCACCATGTTTAGCAGCAAGGGTTCCCAGATGTTCTGTCAATGAAACTCCACTTATCAGTTATTCATCGTGAATTTAAACCATGGAAAAATTAGATATCTGTGTGGAAAAGAGAAATAGGGGTCATAGAAAGCCACTTCTTGAAGGTCCCACAGAAAATTGATCTTGTATGTATGTTTATTTTGAAAACATTAAAATGGTAATTTTGACCTTGGTGCGTTTCTAACTATGTACATATACATGTGCTGTACATACAGTACAGAAACACTTTTCCTAGTCACTACACATGTATTTATAGATCAAAAGCTTAAGTAAAAGGTTTATCCAAACATCTCTTTATTGATGGACATTTGGACAAGATTTGCTGCCACAGTAAACACTTTCATTGGGAAGAAAGGAATAATTTTCCTTTTGACTTTTAATCTGCCTGTGAGAAACCTGACATTTTCTCTTTGACCCCAGTCTCCAATTAGCTCTGAGCACAAGCTCAGCTACTGCTAGGCAGACACTTGGCTGCCATGTTGGATCGATTTTAAACTTGTTTTAAACTTAAACTCAGATAGACATATCATAGACATATATAATTTAACATAACCTCTTGTTTTATTCAGAGATAGTTTTTTGAAGTGGCGCAACATCTGCTGCCTCTCCTCTGAAATATTCTCATATTCAAGGAAATCAGTGAGATGGTTTTATAATGCTTTGGTTAGCAATGTCTCCTCAATGGCCTTTGGTTTCTTATCATGGTTACCAACTATTGCACTGGGTGATAAGCAGATGAGACTCAGCTACTTTCATCATTGGTTCAGTTTCAAACTGAAAGCAGATTTGCGTCCTAGCCTTAAGCGATATAGGAGAGGATCTTCAGCTCATTCTCATTTTCGCAACACTGTGCATGCGCCACCTCATCTCCAGTAACACCCCATGATATCGGGAGCGCACGCTTTTTTTCTCAGCGACTTCGAACATGGTTTTTCTCTTGCGAGCTTCCATTTTCACTGCCATACAGGGGGGGACCTTTCTTCAATGGTGAATGATGTGTCTTGTCGTTCCCGTTTAACTTCCTAAACAACAATCTGTGCATGCTCGAATTCAAACATGAGCGCGAATTGTACGGGTCGGGTGGGTGGGGACATTAGTGATATACGACATCGTGTAAATTGTATTTCCGCATTGACAGCCAGTTATTTTTGTGTGATTTTATGCGATTTTCCATTGACATATTTTTCTATTGAAATTATCCTCTCCTATACCTTTAAGGATGTATGTCTTATCGCTGACCCACAGGTGTTAGGTCTTAACAGAAACTCTGTTTCTGTTTCAAAAATAACTCAGCTTGCCAGGAAGTCATGTTTGCTGGTTTCTTGGATATGTAGACGTGTCAGTTTGGGAGTCTACTGGCCAAAGCACTTTTCAGTTGTTTATTTTGTTTGTTTCAAGGCAAAATCATTCGAACCGGATAAGACCAAATTGTTTTTCTTACTTTGATTTCTGCGTTTCAACAACCTTTCTGTTTCTTTGAAACCACAGTTAAGAATTTCTCCTGCTCTTTTTCAACCTCATGTTCTTTCCTTTTGTCATTAAACTACCCCCCTGCCCCACACCAGGCCACTGTCCTGCGGCGCCGCGTGCACTAAGTTCATGCTCCCAAAGGGAAACATTAGGAGACTTGTAGCTGTTGTAGTGTCAAATGACTTGTTGGCCATTACTGCAGCTCAAAAGTAATGATTTGTAAATGACCCACTGATTGTGTGAAGAAGGGGCAGTCAATGTTATGAAGTGCATTAACACCGCCAGTGACCCGGCAGAACATTAATCATAATTATGACAAAATTATTCAGCTTGAACAGCGGATGTTGAAAGTGACCAACCTGCGGAGTGTAACAGCAGCATCATGCGGGTGTCTGTTTGCGAAAAGTTGGGAGGCTAATGGAGGGGCCTCTGTGAGAGGTGAAATTAGCTTTCATGCAGTCTCTCTACCTTTCATGTTTTAATACTGCCAAGGTTATAAGCACCAAGACCATCCATCTCTGCACAGATGTTTGCTACAGCGGGAAGCCTTTCTGTCACGTAAAAAAACACCAGCTTGGCTTTAAAATCTTCCAGTGTGCTTTCAAACCCCAATGTCGAGTGTTGGGTGTGGATGACACACAAAGGGGTCACAAACTCAAGGGGACAGTAGGAGGCCTCTTTCTTTGGGGCCCAGAGAAGCTAAAACATGATCAGCTTTAAGCTTTTCCCACATATCTCACACTGTGTTTCCCCCTCATCTCCATTCCTTTTTGGATTATCACCCACATCCATTCTTGTCAGATCTGTCTGTGAATGATGTTTTGAATGTCTCCAGTATGAGGCTCTGCTCTCTAAATGACACTCAAAAAGAAGAGAAATTAAGACTATACAGGATGTGACCAGCCATAAAGAAAAAACGCACAATCATACTATTATTTAAAGAGGACGCCCACAGACTGTACTGCTCTAATTTCAGAGCTTTTGCTTTTCAACCATGAACGATCAAATAGAGACCCTTGTGTTTCATGAAATGTGCATCGCTGCTTAACCATGTGGTCCATATGTGCCAGTAAAGGAGGTCCAAGGGCTAATACCGTCCAGTAATATTGTTCCCCCCTCAGACAATTTGATTTTGTAAAAACAAAGTTAGCAAACATCAATTCCAGCCGCAACACGTCTGAACAACATTTCAATGTACCCAATACTCAATTTTTTTTCCAGAATTTCCTTCATTATTATTTTGTTTTGCTACTTTGAGCCAATTTTAAATTGGACAAGGATAATGTGAAATAGATTGAAGGTAGATATTTTGATATGACTATGTGTAATGATTTCTTAAACACTGGAGAGGTTTTGTTTTTATGACCAGATAGATGCCAACCTGACTATTCAAATGTTTATATTTATGTAGAATTTGAGTTAAGAGAGGCCTATTTACATATTTGGCATCCTGAAAACTCAAAAGTACAAAAAACAAATAAACATCAATTTGTCTTTTTACTGTTTTATTATACAGAAAAAAAAAATCAAAAACATGTCTAAGAGTATTTTGAGCCACTCCATTTTAATAAAAAGGGCTAATAGTGTTTTGAGCTGCCGTCTGACTACATACTGGTATTTTAACTCGACTTCAAACCACCATTCAACTTTTGAGTAAAACACTGACTTATCTTTGTAAAAAAGTTAGACTCACACAACGCCTGCCTCGCTATTAAGGTAAGCTATTCCATGGAATGACTGAAAGAAATGCATTGGCAAATGACTGTGTACATAATATAACCGCTAAGAAGGACAGCATAATAACTTGCATAAATTTCAGTGTTTGTCTGAATGATGCCAGAGTAATTTCTTGGGTAGGTCATGTGTTGTTTTTTTATTATCCATGCTACTGCTCTTAGATAAGTTTTCTACTGATGTTCTCCAACTCAACTGGATACATTTGCCACATAAATCTATGCTTTATGAACAAAAACAATCAAGTTAGAGATTTGCTGTAACTACTCTCCATGTGTATCAACATAACATCCTCACCCTTTGATCCTTTGACAATTTTTCAACTACAAACACAACGAAAAAGGAAAAGTTGTAAATGAAACATGATATATTAACTTTAAGATTAAGAACAAAATGTTTCCACTTTAACAGAAAGGCTATAATAAGGTAGTATTTGGCTGGAAGATGGACAGAACTAAATACAGGCGAATCTTCCAAGAAACATGATAAAAGCCTTTTGGTCAGAAAAGCGAATAATTGAATTTGTGTAAATCTTCACATTTCACAAAAAGGTTTTCAAACGTCATAATCACAGAGAGGTTATTATTTCATGATGCAAGGATTCTTCGCCAACTGTGACTTAAGAGAAACAACTGAATCCAGCAAAACGTCAAACACATTTCGCAGATGCCAGCTCCGGCTATACCTCTCTTTTTTCACAAGCTGCCCTTGTGGCTATAAGCCCAGGAAGGAAAATACAGATCAGACTTCCCGCCTTATAAGCTACTGGCATATAAGGTGGGCCGTCTGTTATTGGGACCACTCAGCTTGAACTCTCACCACCAAATTTATTTCCATCTATCTGGCTGATTTGGTAAATCCTTGTTCTTTGGAGAAGCCAGACGCACAGACAGACAGACCTTCTGTTGCCGTTTAACAAAAACCTCATCAAAGAATCCATAACCAAGGCTTTGTAATATCCAGACTGAAACAAATTGTTTTTTTAGTTGGGTATGAAACTTTTGATGCTTAAAATATTTTTTGGGGGAAAAACTGTTTCTTTTTAAGTGTCAAATAATTAATCAAATTCACTCCAATTTAATTACAATTCTATATCTGTGCAGTCAATTTAAGGAATTTCAGAGATTAACTTTGGACTCGCAACACTGCTGAGCAAGCCAACTAAATACAATAAACATAGGAAGTTGGAAAAAATGACTTGGCACGAATTTATCTTGGAATTGTTTTCATAGGCGTGTTTCCCGCTTGGCTTTAGATGCTATATGAAAGTAGACTGATTATACATATACAATGTCATAGTTCTTTATCAGAATGAAGGTTTCCATTTATACTCATATGTATAAATTAAATGCACTTTGGAACAAAGACAAAAACATTTATGTAAGGATTAAAACGGGAAAACATAAACAAAAAAAGAGACATGCAATACAATTCCTAGAATCAAACAGCTGCAAACTTTTACATGCAAATGGCAGATGGTACCTTTTTCTTTCATTCTGTGAATAATGTCTAATGTCTTATATAAAATGTTATACATTTTCCCCAATTAGCTCATTTGCAACTTGCTGAAAGTTAAAGGTATAGGAGAGGATCTACAGCTCATTCTCATTTTCGCAAGACTGCGCATGCGTCCCCTCATCTCCAGTAACGCTCCCTGATATCGGGAGCGCGCACATCCTCGGCACATGCAGTCTGTTTACATCTGCGTGACCACAGCCTTTGGCACGGCATCGGACTTATTACAGAATTGATTGCTTTTACAGCAATAAATTAGCCACCAAAAGGTTATTTGTTTAGGAAAACGCTTGTACAAGAACATTTGACAGTAATAAATGATTATCAGTGATAAATAATCGTCATTGGGTAGTAATTCCACATAAAGGCTGCACAGCTAGCATTTTCTGATGGAAAATCTGCGTAGCGATTACAACTCCGCGACGAGTTGATCGGTTTTGAATCCCTTTTCGGCTTTCAATGCCCGCCACCGCGCAAAGCAGTAATCTCCGAGACAAACTCGTGTTTTGTTCATCTATACAGCCGTCTTTCGTTTTTTCTCAGCGACTTCGAACACGGTTTTTCTCTTGCGAGCTTCCATTTTCGCTGCCGTACGGGGTCTTGTCTATCCCGTTTTACTTCCTAAACAACAATATGCGCATGCGCAAATTCAAACATGAGTGCGCATTGTACGGTCGGGTGGGTGTGGACATTAGTGATATACGTCATCGCTTAAATGTTATATCCGCAATGACAGCCAGTTATTTTTCACCACCGGTTAGTTTGATTGTCATTTTTAGTAGGATTTTCCATTGAAATTTTTCTACTGAAAAGATCCTCTCCTATACCTTTTATAGGATAATAAGACTATTGGACTCTTGACAGTTGTTGGCTTTAGCAGTCGGTTATAGCAGTTCAGATAAAATAGAAAATTCAGCACAACAGGTTTCTATCCCCTTATCCAACCATATAAAAAAGTGTGACCATGAACAATGTGTTTAATGTAAAAAAAAGTCATTGTTCTTTCTGAATTGTAGCTGCAGCTCTGCTGTCTTTTATCAAGCAGTTAGAAGCTAAATTCTCACTATGTGGGTTGTTTCTCTGTCTAACACAACCAGCCAACAATATTATTCTTTTAAAAACTTGCCAGCATTTCGATACTGTATTAACAGAAACAACCCTTTCAGACATCACAGCCTCTTTCCCCAACATGACGCAAAGCCCAACTGCTAGAACTCCCACCTTCAAAAGGAGGCCTGCAATTTTCACAGTTGTGGACAAATCTCTCTGTTCTTCCTTAGCGGTAGGAGTGGAAGTCAGTCTTGTCAAAAGCATTGCTTTGACAGCTATTATTTGTTCTCTTTGATGGTCCACTCAACACAAAGCTCATTTTGGGTGCCAAACCCCTGCTGAGATTTCAAAAGTTGAATCCAACCATCAAGACATAATAAAAACCAAATCATTGTCAACATGTCAAGAATGAATATGAATACGAAAAAAAAATGACAAGGATAAAAAGGCTTTGGTTAATATTTGTCCAAACAAAGCTCATAAAATTTGAATTGGAGCAGAGGAGAAAAGGCCTTTTATGAGTTTTATCAATAAAATCTTATGACAGAAGTTAGTCTTTCTCTTGGTTTTATGTCAACAACAGAAAAAGTCTTTCACAGAGAAATAGTTTGAAGTGTTGAGCAAATAGCTAACTGATCACAAACTCTAAACAAGTGGATCTAGAAATGAAACGCGGATTGTGTAAAGACAACATTTCCCAAATAGCACGTCTTCTACATTTTCAGACATCTACAAATATTAGGACATGCTTATAAAACACCATTGTTTAAAAAAATATATATGTATTATTTATGCTGTGCAGTAACCAGTAATGAAATGATAATTTCTATAACAACCCTAAAATTGAAAGTGCACTTTCCTGTTTATTATATGTGTCCTTTAATAATTTTAAAGAGTAGTAATACATTAGGAAAATGTATAAGTATTGATAATGTTAAAAGAAAATAAAGTGTAACAATTATTAAAGACTATGTAGAATAATATTTTTTTATTTATAGTTTGATGAATTTCAATCAGTGCTATTTCATAAAAATAAAAATAAAATCCTTATGAATGGAAATGTATTTTCTTAAATTAGGCTCTACTAGTATATGTTACAAAAACATCACCTTTCTTAGTTGCAGGTGTTTTTCAAGGTGGAAGTGAAAGAGCTAAACAGCCGAATACAGCAGCAAATAAGAAAGGTGAAAACAACAAAAGCAAACCTTCAAATACAGCAGACAAGCTTTTAAAAGGCAGCGATAGGGCAAAAAACATTACAGCAAAGTTACCTGAATTTATGGCTCAAGGTGATCAGCCATCTTTTAAGTGGAGAATATTGGATTTTGTTCCTCGTGTGAATCACTGAAGTCAAAGTGCATATTTAATTATTTCATTTGACTGTCCAATATGGTGGTACATAATTTGAAAAAAAATCGATTACCTCTTCGGTTAGTTAATTGATGAGACTGTTTATTGCCTTTGGTTTGCTCAACGTCACTGCTTATTCACATTGGATAATTTCTCTATCGTAAAAAAATAAAGGGTTGTGCTGCATGCTCCTGTGCTTTTAGATGTCTGAGATACTGCAGACCTCACAGAGAATAGAGAACATGCTGACAAGATTAGAGTTGACTATTTGTAACAATGAGACCAGGTTACATGTATATTTGTATGTTAGTGAAAGACGGTTAAAAAACACATTTGGGTTTGCAATTGTATCTCATCTTGGTTTTGTATAAAGCTGAATTGATTTCCAGTATTTATTGTTAAACTCTAACTGCATATAATGAAAACAAGTACATATTAAATTGGTAAAATATGAAAGTTAATCATTTGAATACTCACCTCGGCCATTTTTACTCAACCAGCAGGTGTGCACAAGCAAACAATCCCTGAATAGTTGTTACTCCTGGGACTGCACCACCGGGGAATTGAAAGGGGGTTTGGTTTCACTTTATGGTGTTCCTATGTTAGGTTTAAATGCTTATTGTGATTAAATTAAAATATTTCCATTTTTTTCTTGATTTGTAAATGTATTGTTTCAATAGCTGTTCATTTAATGTAAATATTCATGTTTTGTTTGTTCCTTTCTAATAGTGTATCCCTTAGAATGGTCTTTCATAATTTACTTCCACTGCTGTTTAAGCAGTGTGTCTTTTATTATTATCATTATGGGTGTTGTTGGTGGGGTTTGGTTATTTTTATATTTTGATGCAACAAAAATAGAGACGTTTTAGCTGATATTCTTCTGAGCTGTTCTTTTCAGCTGTTTTCGGGTCCCACCTCCAAGACCGCTTGACGTCCTGACAAACAAAAGATGTTAATCTGATAGATGACTTTCATTTTAATTACTTGACCACAGATGTGTTGAAAATGTTTATGCATCTGGATTGAAATTTTGTAAATACATTAAATGACTTGAAAGAATTTGAACATAGAACTTTTCAAAATGTTTATTTTTACAATACAATATATATTTCAGTTTATCTCTGTTTTGATACGATCGAGTGCATTTCATGTGATTTTGCACAACTGAGGTAATATTTTAATAATTTTAGAACCTGATAAAGACTAGGTCCAGATTTGTATGCTTAAACTCTGGAACTGACAAAATAACTGGGTTGACCCATTGTTAACCTGGATCCCCTCATTTCATCAGAGACAAAAGCCATGTCTAATTCCTATCTTATAATACATTTTCCCTCATAAATCTCAACCTATGTATGTAAAAGCTAAGAAAATTCTCAAACCAATGTGGAATGTTTTTCCCAGCAAAGCTAAGCCTGACATTTCCCACATAGCTAAATACTAGCAACTGAAATTTGCAGGGTGCATATTAGAAGATCCCAGTTCTGATCCACAAGATGAAAACACTAATTATGATGTTACTGTTTTATATCCAAAGAGGCCATGATCCTTCAGCAGGGTTAAAGACTCAGGACAGCTAAATATCAGCAAACAAACTTTGAATATCAACCTATTTTTGTCTATTTGTATTAATAACTTTATTTTCCATTCCCACCTTATTCTGTTAAGAGTTCTGATAGGTCAGAAGCCTTCGGCACTGTTATAGCTCACAAAACTGGTGCCTGACATTTCTTAGATCAAACAGAGAAACCCACTGTGGGAAGAAGTCAGACTATTTGGATAAAAGTCATGCACAATGGGAAGAAAATGGAAACTGAACACAAAAGAAGGATTTGTGGGGGAAACAAAAACAAAATATAGAATTTAAAAATCACAACCTTAATCTAAATGTATCTTGGTATGGGCTGATTGTGTTTAGGTTAACATTGTTCCTGTTTTTCTCTTATTAGTACATTTTAGTTAGGGCATGTGTATATTTTAATTTGTTGTGGTTAGTTGTTCTTTATTCCCTTAGATTTATGTTCTGCCTTTTCATTAGCAATTACTACTCCTCTGTTCCTATGTGTGATACTTCACTCAGTCTGCCTTCCTGCCTGGTTGCTTTCTTAAGCGCACCCTGTTACCAATCAGCCACCTGTTCCCTGTCCCTGATTGTTCCGTCTTTCATTCCTTGTGTTCTATTTCTTACATTTTTTTGTTGTTGTTAAAAAAAGAGTGGCTTGTGAAAGAAGAGAGGTATAGCCTGAGCTGCCAGCTGCGAAATGTGTTTGAGGTTTTGCTGGATTCAGTTGTTTCTTTTAAATCACAGTTGGCAGAGTTTTTACCCCCCACCCCACTCCAGTTTTCAATGACTTTACAATCTCAGTCCGGGCTAGTCTTAATTTAGTTTTTACCACCAGACAACTTTGGACACTGTGGTAAATTCTCTGTAATCTCATTAGACAATCTTTAAATTGTAGAAATGGTAAGAAGAACATGTTGTCTGTGTTGTAATTGTTACTTTTTTAAGTGGGTGGGGAATTTGAAAAATCAGCTTTTTTGTGCTTTAAGTGTTTGTTTCATTCATGCATGATTGAGAAATCCTTAAATCATCCATGGTTGCCATTCTGGGGCCTTTGAGGCTTTAGTCCCTGCTGGACCCTTGTCCTCAGCATCCCTTACCCAGACAGCTCCACCAGACTAGTGGCAGCAGCAATTAGAACAGAGATGATATTTTAAAATAAAATGATATGTATTGTAACCCCTTTGTACAACAATATGCAATGCTTAAAGTAAGATCAGTTGTAAACAGCATTAATTGACAGCATGGAGAAGTGGTTTTCTGATGATGTGCTGAAGGTGTCGGAAAGGGTATGAGCTTCTTAAAAAAACATGCCGTTACCTCCACTGCTTCATATCAAAACCTCCATTGTTTTGGAACGGTGCACAGCTCAAAAGAGAAGTTCACTCATCAAAGTTTTAGAAACAATGTTAATGTCTATCCTGACAAAAACATCATGCAATTCTAAAGATTTAAAGGTTTAAAGTAGAAGAAATGACAGATCAACACTTACAAAAACTGTTTGAAAAAACCAGAACATGTTTATGAAAAATGAGAGCTGTGTTTTGAGCAGACTCCAGGGTAGAAATGCTGCTCTCTTCACAGACAACCAGACTGTGAGATCTAGAGCCAGGCTCACGGTGTATTCTTGCAGTGAGGCTCCAACGGTCTCAAGTCAAACTTGACACCAAAAGCCGAAGAAGATATAGTGCCTCTAAAGGGAGAGCAAAAAAAATATATTATTTGTAAAGGAAAAGTAGAAAAACCTGCAGAAGAAGAATTGCACTGCAGAGACTGAGCTCCAAGGGATTACAACCATTTATTTCATTTTCTAAAGTTCTGGGAAAATCGGAAAAACCTTAACCAATTGTTGCTAATTTTGGAGCTGATTTTCTAAAAGTTTTAACTAAAATTGATGATCATGTAGAGATGATTTTAGATCAATTAGACAAAAAAAATTACCCTGTAAATTTACAGTAAAATACTGGTAGCTACAGGCGCCAGCATTTTATTGTAAGTTTAGAAATTGTGTACCGTACTTTATTTTGACAGTAGATTACTGTTAAAGTATATATGGTATAATTAGTGTAAAAAAAATAAAATTTGGAATTTTTTTGGATGGTTACGATTTGCTGTGTCTTACACTGGATTTAGAAAAACACAAAGAAATATCCATGCTTTTGGGTATTATTAAATAAAAAAGACCCCCAAAATCAAGACTCAAACATGACCTCAGTAACACTTAAATAAGAATTTTAAAATCACATATGGTTTTGTCCAAATCAGGGTTTTAAACCGTAAACTGTTATTTGTTTTGAAGAGTCTGAAGTGGCACTTACTTTGTCAGATGAAGGATAGAAAGCATAGAAAAATACAAGAAAATGACATTAAGACCTTAAATAATTTGGGAACAGAAGTATTTAAAAAAGAAAACAACTAACCTGTATGAAGTGCCGCTGAAAGTCCATCAGGTGTGTGATCAGGGTCGAAACATATGCTTTCACTATCTGTACTTTATTTTGGATTATCTTGCCTGTCTTTTTGGACAACTTCTTGCCATGGCTGGTCTTTGTGCCCCTATCTGGGTTAATCCCAATGAAGCACCTACAAAACACAATTAAAAATGAGAAAAACGTTAGAAAATATAAATAGTGTGATACGTTGAAGGCAGCAGGTATGCAATGTACAAAGTTTCTTTACCTTGTGAAGAGAAATTATACTATTTTTAAATATATTCAGAAAATACATAATCAAATTTGTCAACTGTTAAAGTATAACAGACTTTAAAGTTCTTAAATTTTGACATTGACTTTTACTCATTGTAAAGCGTTTTCAAAATAATGTCATTAATAAATGAACTCCAAAGTCTTAGCGGCCTCATCTTGATATTGGAGGTTGAATTTGTACAAAGTGGCAAACACGGCTTCAAGTCCTGTCACCAATGCTGGCTTTATCCCCTCAAAGATGATATGACTTTCAGCGCTGACCATCCATCCAGCCACTAGTTTATTGCCACCTGTGACCGACAGAAATTGGCTGGTGTTGCATGCTCCTGGACAGAAGCCATGTCTAATTCCTCTCTTAAAATACATTTTCCCTCATAAATCTCAACGTATGTATGTGAAAGCTAAGAAAATTCTCAAACCAATGTGGAATGTTTTTCCCAGCAAAGATAAGCCTGACATTTCCCACATAGCTAAATACTAGCAACTGAAATTTGCAGGGTGCATATTAGAAGATCCCAGTTCTGCTCCACAAGATGAAAACACTAATTATGATGTTACTGTTTTACTTCCAAAGAGGCCATGATCCTTCAGCAGGGTTAAAGACTAAGGATGGCTAAATATCTGCAGGCCTTTTAGAAAAACATAAATATGTATTCAAAAATGTATAAAACTTGTAATATTTACTTGCAAAGATCTTAGTATCCATATAAGCCCATCAGGTGACCCGTTGAAATGGGCCATTAATGGGTAGATGACAAGGAATGTTTAGTCCCCATGTTGTCTATTGAGTCAAGATTGTCTGGACACTGGAAGTCTTTATTTTACATCTACTGCACATCTTGGAACAAATATTACAGAACATAGTTTTTACGATTGTTTTTAGATCTCAGGTTACGAAAAAAATATGGAACCAATGGAAGAACTGACTTTACAAAACCAGTATATTCAAACTGTACCTTTCATGTGGTCTAGGAACACAAGAAAATTGGGGTTTTGTACATAACCTGCCACAAAATAAAATGTAACTAAAAAGCCAACAATAAATGAATGTAGAAATTTATAGCAGAATTCACTTTCGACATTGGGACTCAGCTGCTATTAAAGCTACATTCAGTTCAATGCTTGTATGCATAACTAGTAGCAACACTGCTTAAGTTCAGATGCTACTGCTAGCTTGAAGTTATAGCATTGGAAAGATAAAAGTGAAAGAAAAGAAAATATGTGGTCATTCACTTTGGTATTATTCAAACTTAAGCTGCAAAATACTTGGCAATTGGCTAAATATTATTTATTAATTATTAACCTTTCACCATAAAATCCCTTCTACCTGCCTGTGGCCATTGACATGTAGTCTTTCAAAGTACTGGTAAACTTATTTAAAAATGGCATAGCAGCACAACTTCTGGTTTAAACCCACTTTATACCACGTAAATCCAATAATAACAGTCTTCACAGTGATTTTACCAATGCTTTAAAATTAGAGGATAAACGTTGATAGTCAAAGTTGTTAATACCAAAGGAAAATGTCTACCCTAGAAAAAATACTGTGATTATTTCGCACTAGTTTACTGCAGTTTTCATTCTTGACACAGACAACAGAAAAAAGTCAAATTTAACAGTATTCTACCGTATTACATTAAAAACAGTATGGTACTGCCAGAATTCTGCCTTAAAATTTACAGAAACTTTCAGGAGTGTGGTTAATTTCAGTTATGTTTACAATAAAAATCCATGTTGACCTAATTTATTTGGTAACACTGCAAAATTCAAAGAGGGAAGTATAGAGCCAAAGCTGATTTCACAACACACCAATATGTTTTTCTAATGATAGAAATGTTTCAACGAAAACATGATGTTAAGAAAATGAATGCAGAAAAAAACAGATATGCATCAGGGTTTTTAGGAAAACCCTGAACAGCTTGTCACAGTAAAATGCAAGTAAAATAACAAATATATCCTCAACAAAAACAACTGAAAGCTGATTGTTCCGAAACTGCAATATTAATTAAAATCACATTCCACTGATGTTAAATATTTCATGTTTTCTTTAAATAAAATAGATGCCTTAACTTATTGATTCTCGTAATGTTTAATTGACAAAAACTGATTTAAGTAAAGTTTATGAACACTATTGTTTTCTATTTGCTTTTTTTTTAACTTAATTAGAGAGTCTAGGATCTTATCTTAGCAACAGGTGGACAAGAAGCAGCAGTCTGACATGACAAAAAGCAAAAACAGAAATAGTCAGTATGGAGTCAAGATGTTTTTAAGCCGCAACTTATATTTGAATGGTTTTATACAATTAATAAAAAAAATGACATTTTATTGAACAGGTTTTTTTAAAGCTCCTCATTGATTTCCCTCAATCTTAAGTTGCAGGGTCTGAAAAAAAATTTTCCATGTGGAATGATTAAATCTTTCCCTTTCAATATAAATGGGAAATAAAGGTACTTGGCAGTTGAACACAAATTCTGACTGTAAAAAGTTGTTTTTTTGTTGTTTTTTTGTAAACAATGAATTTCACACCACACAGTCAGATTGCTGATGAAAGTTTAAGGAATTTGCAGATTCAAAGTGAAGAAATACAGGAACAGGATTGTAAAAAAAGGGCTCTCTGGGGAAGCCTGGTATCTGTTAAAACATACTGAGTGTGTTGTCGTAGCTCCAGGAGGGAGAGAGGATCTGTTTTCTGATGCAACTATGGGGGAGTTGGGATGGAGGTTTATTTGTCTTTCTTTGGTAGAGACTGTTATCTGTCATCACACTCTTAAGTCAGAAGGATTCACCAGAGGTCTTATTGCCACTGATCAGCATAATCCAATAAAAAATCCCGGTTAAATGCCTATTACTGGGTACGGGTGTTACAGGTACAACCAAGGAAAAACTATGTTGACATTAGACAAGCAGAGTAAATCCATGTCAAATCCATGTCAAGCAACAGTGACCGGTGTAGACTGGGTAGTTAACTTTGAGGATCAAGCTTTTGTATTTATTTTGCCCAAAAAATGCCTCTAGATTTGATTCACTGCTGCAGGATTTCACAAAGTAAAGAGAAGGAATCTGATGTGGTACACTTGAGACATTTGCCCAATTAAACATGTTGTATGTTACCTCTTGAAATTTTTTTCACCGTGATGTTTAGATATTCAATTAATGTGGCTAAAAGTGAGGACTTGAGGTCTTTTAATCAAGACTATTATATAAAAAAAAATCTGTTTAGTGACATAGCACAATTTTTCAAACTTCCATTTCATTAAAGGTATAGGAGAAGATCTTCAGCTCATTCTCATTTTTCGCAACACTCCGCATGCGCCACCTCATCTCCATTAACGCCCCCTGATATCGGGAGAGCGCAAGTTCTTTTTTCTCAGCGACTTCGAACGCGGTTTTTCTCTTGCAAGCTTCCATGTTCGCTGCTGTACACGGAGAACCGCTCTTCAATGGAGAATAATGCGTCTTGTCGTTTCCGTTTTACTCCCTAAACAACAATCTGCGCATGCGCGAATTCTAACATGAGCGCGCGTTGTACGGGTCAGGTGGGTGGGGACATTAGTGATATACGTCATTGCATGAATTTTATTTCCGCATTGACAGCCAGTTATTTTCCACCACCGGTCATTTTTGATTGGCTGTCATTTTCAACGGGATTTTCGATTGAAATTTTTCTATTGAAAAGATCCTCTCCTATACCTTTAATTTGCACAACACAACAGAAAGAAAAAAATCGTTTGGATACCAACCAAAGCTAATGTGATTTTGTAGATTTGTGGAAAGGTATCAGGTTTAATAAAGTTTAAGGTGATTTCTTGGCTGAACAACATGGGTTTTGAAGCACTGAGGTTTTCCTTAAAGATTACGACAAAGATTGGAGGACTAAGATCCGACAGAGTGAAGTTGCAGTTTGGTGTTGTTAAGTGTGGAGGTCAGAAAACGACACTGGCCTAGCTACAACTGATGCTAACATTAAGCAGAGGCTTAAGCAAACAGTGATTACAATAAAAATTAATAACAGAAAAACACCAACAAATGCTTTTATTTTGTTGCTTGTGCAGAATCAGCCTCTGCGTTCTAATTCAGTTACTCGAATGCATTCAGCTCTTTATGGTGGTATCACGTATCATGTTTCATGTAGAGCCATGGTGGGCTTACAGGTTCAACTGGACATATGGTTGGTCTGCCTGTTGATCATTCTTAGCAGTCACAGAAAATGTTGCAGTAGTACTATACTTTGTTTCTTGCCATACTACTCTACAATCTATTTAGTGTTCTCAAATACTTCATTTCAGAACAAAAGTAAATACAAACAAAACAAACAAAAAAACCAAACGGCTGTACTTTCAATGTAGTACCCATGCTAAGCAGTAATCCATCATCTAATCGTTGTCCTTGTTTCCAAATGGAAGCACAGAAATAGGTAATTGGTAAAGTATATTACATGCAGCTAAAAACAATTTATCATTTATCAAACAATGAAACAATATATTTGGACATTTGTTTGGCGAGCTTTACATTTCATGACTCTCATTTAAAGTCTTTGCAGAGTAATATTAAGAAGCATAGATTCCCGTACTAAATTATTGCTACAAGATTTTGCTAGAGGATGCTATTCCTAAATATAAGCAAACACTTTTGAATTGAAGTTTATACAAGCTGCATGCATTGGAAAGGATGTTTTAATATTTTGTCTGAGGAACCTCAATAGGTTAAAGGGAATTGGCATCGGGGGAACTACAAAACACCCGTGACCTTTAACCTCTCGATGGGGCTCTTAAAACACCGGGGGCACTCTGGTTTTTTAACACAAACATACATGCAAATGTAAAAAAGAGGTCAGATGATAATGGGGGACCTGAGAAGGGAAGATGAGGGAGAGGAGCACACATAGGCAGAGTGTGGCCTTTAATAAATGTTAATGATAATAAAGACAGACTTAAGAGGTTTTAGGGTCTGTTGGTGGATAACAGCAGGACAAATGAGAGGTTCTGTCTGCCAGCAGCACGTTACTGACCCCAGCTGAGTAAACAATGAGTCATGAGAAAACAAAAACATGTGAAAAATCCCTCTCATCACAGATAAGTGAGAATATTTTAGTGGTTTATGCCCCTTTAAGAATAACATGACCTGACCATTTTTAGTTGCATAACTTTACATACATATACATAATGAGTCCACATAAAAAGATATTCATAGATTGGGGCCATTGTTTAAATGGTTAGGCAAAAGTTTAATGAGTGACTTCGTCCATAAAAAGAGACTTTTCAGGAGCAAATAAAGCATAAGTGTGGAAAGATGTGACCAATTGCTGCTGTCATCTTTTTACTGAAACAGAATAAAACAGTAATAGTGCAAAAATATATAAAAATGAAAATCAATTTAAAATTTGTTGGATTTTAACCAATAAAGTAAACATTTAAAATTTTTCTTAAATATATTCTGGAGATGCATCAAAAGGAGCAACAAATTGTGCAGGGGTGTATAATTTTTCAAGAAAAAAAAATATATATAGGAAGAAGACAAATTTACTGCTAGAAATTCAGTTTTCTACTAAAATATTATATTATGAAAGTAAACCACAGGGTACTTCCATTTATGAATGGTTTTCCAGGCAATGTTGTTAAAACGAAAAAAGAAAGTAGTTCTGTTTACAATGGGATTAGTCACAGGTAGTCCATGCCAACTTTTAGACCTGCTCAGGGCAAATTTCCATTTTTTACTCTTGACTTGTTACTCAATCACAATCTGTGTAATCTCACACAAACTCAGTCTGAAAGTGATTTTTTTTACAGACATCAAGCTGTTAGAACAGCATGCTTTTCTTGAGAAATACGTGTTAATTTTGAATGACAGAGCAAACCTATGTGCCAACTTTCTGAAGCACTGGGGAAATTAAAGCTCTATTATCCTATTTATGAGATACATATAGAACCAGAAGGATGTGTTTGATTATTGTGGACAATTCATGATTTGATTTATTTATTTTTTACAGAATTCGTATTTACGAACTGATACAGTTTTCATTAAAGGTAATTGTGGGCAAACAACAGATGGCTGTAATGTCAAATCAGCTGCTTTCTCACAGATAATTATCAGAAATGTAAAACATTTCCAGTCATATGCACCCTGATGTGGGAGTTGATGGGTAAATGGGACCTCACACAGTTATGTTGATGCACTGCAACTGTGAGTAAAAGAGATCAAGTAGATAAATACAGTTTTTATTTTCTCTGCAAGCACAGACTTTCTGGAATAATCCCCCACCTCTGGTTGCTCAAGACGTGTTTGATTAGTGTCTCATTTCAAACAGGTTGAAATCTGGGGCATCCATCGGTCTGTGTCCTCTCCAAATGCATGACACTGTGTCATAATAGATCCCCATGAAAGTAACCAACTATATATTTGTCATCAATATTAGGCTCACAAGACGAAGAAAAATAAAGGATTTTTTTTCTCTTCCAAGTACAACTAAACCTTTTCAACACAACCTCTATCCTGGAGGGCTTATTTCTTTCTGTAGGCAGCACAATAAATCACTCAGTGTGACAAATAGTGTGTCTATATTTTGTCTTTTGTATACTGTAAATATTACTCAACTAATAAAAACTGTAATTGGATTGTGTATAAAAGTATTTATGTGCCTAATTTTTTTCATACTTAAATAACTGATATTGTTATCCTCTACACAGAAAATATATCCAACCTAAATTATACTTAATTTTACAGCTTGTGTTCTTAGACTTTATGGAGTTGACCAACACAAACTATGACATAGTTATGAATGCAAACAAGAATTAGATGGTTTTCTATTTTTTATTTTTTTCAGTTCGGCATTAATTTGTAGGGGTTTATGGATTGAGTCTCGGGTTTCCACATCTACAGATTAAACAAGCTCAGTCAGACTGGATTGATCTCTCTAGAGCATATCATTCATACAAATGATCACAGATATCTAGGTCAACACAACGTAACACATGAATATACTTTAATCTAAATGAGCTCATTGTATTTCTTGTTAAATATTCCTCCTGAAGATGAGCTTTTGTTCTAACCTCAAGTTGTTTTTTTACAAGTTTGTCCTGTACTTAACTCAATGCCAGTTTCCATCAACTGTATCTCTGCAGAATGAAAAGATCCCTGGAGGCTGTTGTCATTAATACCATGTTTCGCATCATGGATTGGGGTGTTCAGGGAAGACATGTACAGCTCAGATTTGCAGAGCACACATCTAAGAGTTCATTTATTATTAATAATCAATCATATTTATGTCTATAATTATTCTTTCAAAATAAATTGTAATCTACCAACCAAGCCCTATACAGTAAAAACCAATGCAAGTCCTACTTTAATAAATACAAGTAAGGTGTGGACTGTAGGATAATGACATCTACGCATCTTATTGTCAGCCACATTTTATACCTGGATAGCATTTAAATGATGCCGGGCCATTTATTAATGTGTAATATGTCGCTAAAAGCAAAGGGCTACAACATTTCCTTACCTTGTTATCTTGGAGATTCCAACTATTTAATCTTGATATTTATAGGTGCAAAATTCATGTTCTATTGCATAAGGAATTTAACCACCTAAAACACTAACGTTTAGCACAGAGGCTACACTTTGTTTGTTTATTCATTATTATTTTTTTTTTTAAAGCTTAGTAACTGTTGTTTTAGTTTTTTACAGGGGTTAAAATTTTAAAACAATAAAAACTCCCTGAAAACAATGTTAGCTGATAAATATAGATCATAATTTAAATACATGTGGTCAGAGTATTAAGAACTACTTTGTTTACACAGTTGAAAGATGTAAAAAAAAATTCTCTGATGCAACATCTTATCCACTTTTGCATTTCCACATTAATCACTGTCATCAGCTTGGAGTTTCCATGCACAATCACTCAGTATAGACCTATGGTTATCACAAACATGTGGCAAGATAACAAGACCCCCATTAACCCGAATAATGACTCCCCTCTGGGATATTACTGAGTGAGGGAAAACGTCTTCTAAACAATGAGGAAAAGTGCTGATGTAGGAAAACACAGTGGGTAATACTGAAAAGTCACAATAAAATGGCATGACCTCAAGGACATGTCTTTAAACTTGGACTGTGAGCGAATAGTAAATGTGTACTGGAGTCGTAAGGTCTACCATAAGAAAGTTCAGTTCTTGCAACACTTTCATTACAGATTATCAAAATGACAAAACACAACCAAAAACATAATCAATCTTAACTGAGGATTAACAATGATGATTTTTTATGGAACAATAAAAAAGCTGGTCTTGGATTCTTCTTACAGTGAAACAGGAAACGGCCTCATCAGACCTATGTCAACAGACAAGATGATCAATTTAAAAGGCCAGTTTGGTGCATTATCAACTCAGGTCATTGTGTTCTGTTTATATTGTAATTCTGCAAAAAGAACGTCAGAAGTGCAGTGATGTGTTTTTTTATAAATTGGTGGTATCATTGAGCTGTCATGAAAAACAAACCTTGTGTTTAGGTGAACATAAAACCAACCAAACTTTAGAGCAATGGTTTTCTGTTAACCAAATGACTTCTCATTTGCAAATTGCTTAGAAAAGAAGACTGAAATATCTTGAACTACTAGTCTTGCAACTACTAATTCTAAAAATTCCAAAAAGAAGAAAAATAAAATAAGCTCAGATCAAATAGGACAAACATTGGAATGCAAGTTATATTGGCTCAATCAACAGATCAAAATAAAAACCCAGCAAAACCTATAAAAAATTACATTTCATTTGTATTCAACCCGTTTTACTCCAAAATTTAGTTCAAGTTAGTCACATACGTTGTAAAAAGAGTCAACTGGTATCTAGATCAGTAAAGCATATGGCTTCTTGACTCAGAAATCAACAGTTAAGGTGGGAAAAATCTGTTTACACTATAAGTATTAGTCATGGAATCCACAGATCTGACATCCCACTTACCATTTGTTATATAGCCTTGTTGGGGACACAGCAAACAGATCTCTTATCTAAACAGATAGGACCATAACATTTTGGCCAACATGCAAAATGCTTACATCTGTGAAACTAATTTTATAATGTAAAAAAGTTATTGGGCTACGAGGACTTTTGCAAAGGCTCTTTTGGTGGAGCTGGCTCTGTGACAAACTGTGTGAATTAAAAGCCTTTTATAAAGGATGCTAAGAGAGCTGAGTGACAACAGTCAGGAAGGAAGGAAAGTATCCTGGCAGAAAAGAGCAAGGACATGAATTTTCCTTTGTCATGTACCTTTTTATGTATTAAAGTTTAGCCAGTTGGAACAGAGGATATGGTAGGGAACACAGGATGCAAAAATAACAATAACATGGAAATAATAGGCCTTTATTGTATGTATGTTACCTCCTCTCCTTTTTTTTCTGAAGCTCAGCCCCATCCTGCTGACCTAGAGAAAGTTCAGTTTTATTTTGGCTTTACTAAACAGCACTTTTACAGGAACAAAAATAATATTTGTGTGGATCATTGGCTGCTAACAGACTCTTGGCTCTCAGGTATGGCACTTTATGTATCCAAAAGTCTTACTTTTACTTTCCCAACAATTCTCTCCATTTATCTGCATGAGTCTCTTGTGTATACAGATAAATCAATTGCGTCTGTCCATTACACTCCTGGGAAGAATTGTACAGTTGCATCAAGCTCCACAGTAAGGGGTTCACATTATGGCCACAACCTAAGACCCTCTGAATGTATGCACAGTAGATTTTGTGCTTGTCCAAATAATCCAATATGCTTTTTATACAACGATAGGATACACAATACATCTGTAATCAGGGGCTGATGTTCAGTAGGTTTGCCAAGCCTCTGTTGAAAGTCTAGAAGCCAGACAATCCCCATACGAAATCTACATCATAGGTAAGTGACAGAAAAGACTCATTATTGCTGTGCATATCTTACTGATGACCTTGGATCTGACATTTTATGAAAAGGATTTAATGTAACACTTCATTTCTCCGAAGCATGGGGTTGTTTTACCAGATTTGTCATGGCCTCCCACACATGATATCTTTATGCAGCTGGAAAAACATCTGAGTTAGCGAATGGTAAGGGAATCGCAAAGGACCTGTTTAAGCCTGTTTAATTTGCTCAACATCTGAAATTAGATTATCTTGTGCGACGATTTTCATATCCAGTAAGTTTTAAGTGATTTAAGTGTAAATCACAACTGCAGGCAACTTTCAAGTAAAACGAAAGCATTGACCTCTGTGCTTTTGACCACACTAGGAACAACAAAAAAGCCAGCAAAACTTTTCAGCTACTCACTGGATCTCAGCTGCATGGCCAGTGAGTCAGCATGCTCCTGGTTCTTAGAGTGGGGTGTGTTTCCAATCATGCTGAGTGAAGACAGGGGCCAACTTATTGGGGATAAAGGCTACGTATGGCAAAAGGGCAAATGGGAAAGAAACAAGAGGCTAACAAAGCTTTTAGCTAATTTATGACCCCCAGATGGGGTTTAGTTCTAACACCTAGGCCTGAACAATCTCTTCACCCAACAATGTTGGCCTACCTTAGAATAATCAGCCAATCTAACCTTTTCCACAATCAGAAGTTCCCTGTCCCCACTACAATCCATTTCCCTGTTGTAAATCAGCTGGACAGCAGGAGGAACAGAGAAGCAGACATAGGAAGAATGGACAAAAAGCTCTATTGAGATATAAATCCCTCAGGGATTCAGATAGCTCTGTCTCACATTAGTGCTTTATTTTTTTGGTGTGTATTTTTATCTGAGACAGAAATTTTGTACATGAAGCATATCTTGAAAATGTTTAAAACAAAAGAAATGCCAGTGTCACTTGCAATCTGAGATGATAACAACATGGCTGTCCATGTTTCTGACCAAGTGTATTGGTCAGCGCTTTAGTGTGACAATTTCATTTGTTTTACTTTATGTGCATGACGAAGTGCAATAGGTCATTCATCATGTTTAGTATGATTACCAAAATGCTAACAAGATTGTTACGTACAGTTTTGAAAAAATGAGCGATAAATGATTAATTAAACTCCTGACATTGTTTTAAGTAACGCTTTAAATAAACAAAGAAATAAAAACAAAGAAAACTGGCTATTTGGACTTTATATTGTTTGTAATGACGCAAATACACACATACAGGATTTAGGAAACTTCCAAATGAGAATAGAAACAACAAGGAGTCCATCAAGACTACAATCACTCATTCCCACAAGTCTCTGAAAAGAACCAGTGGTCTCAATAGTAAGGAAGGTAATTAATGCAAGAAAAAACAAGTGAGTTTAAATTAAAATGTGCTGCAGGGTGGTCACAACTTAGGTACAGAGGAAGAATGATAAGAAATAAGATTATTTTATTTTTGTTGGGTAGAATCTAAAAGCAATAGTTTATTGTAACAAAGAAGGATACTTTCTGTTTCTTCATAAATCTTATAAGGAAGTAAGGTATTGTAGTTTTATGTAAACCTGTATTTACTAACATCTTACATATAAATATCTGATTTATATTTGATTTAATGTTCTCCTTTTTGCAAATCACTGGACTGCTGTTTGCTGTCAGGATGCTTACACTATATTTTCCTTTCAGCATCAGCTTGAAAATGCTGTTGTTTAGAGAGTGCTACATTTACAAAACTTCAAGTTGGTCAAATATGTTGAATTAAAATATATATGTTAAATTAAAAAAGTTCCATATTCCAATACCATATCACATGATGGTTAATTTTAAAGTGGCATATCAAAGTTTGCCCAACCATCCATTGCAGGTGTAAAAGCATTTTTAGGTTTAATATCTTTTTTTAGTCATTTCCCAAAAGAGTTAAGCTGTGTGACAGAAATTTCTTAACAGGTAACATAAGGTGAGTTATACACTTAACAAGCAGTTGTTGTTTTTTTTTCAAAAACACGACGCTTACACAGACTATACTTCCTAGAAGTTCAGAAATATGTATAAAATTGGCAAAGAGCATTAGGGTATTTCCATTTTCCCAGAACAACATGTCTCACTTAACTGACGGGAAAAGATTTTTGAACTTTAGACTTGGCCTAGCCCTCTTCACCCTGCTTTTTTATTCTCTAAATTGAGCAATGACACATCAGAGTAAAAAGTTAAACCCCCTGTTTTATCCTCTATGAATTATAGTGTCATGTAGCGTAAACACCACAGATTGCTGTTGTTGTGATTTCTCACTCAGGTTTACTGGGATTCTGTTATTTTGTCTATTGGGTTTTCCCACTGAATTATGTGTCCGTTGTGCAAAGGTCGGTCGGTCACAGTTCTGTGAGCTCTGCATATATTTACGCTGATGGTGCACATGGTTTTGATTGGCGACAAAAACATAACAAACAATAGAGCTGTTCAAATAATCACTACACATGTATTCCATCTGGGGACAATGCCATAAAATCTAGTGGAAGTATCCTGACACTAATAAATAATGTTAAGGAACTTTGACATTATATTCAAAGTCATTTGAATAGATGGACACATTTAGCTTTTTTAAAAAGTAACTACCTTTAAGGTTCTAATTTGGCTAATGAATTGAATTGAATTTTTTCATGGTACATTATTGCCTTTAAAAGTCATTATACCCATTAAAAACATGTAACATTTTATTTCTATTGTAACCATTTCTCAATGTAACCATTTCTCTTTTTATTCCTCTTTACTCAAATAAAATACAAATCCCTGCTTCCAAGATGAAATTTAATCTCACTATAACTACAGGGGTATAAGATTAAAGATAGCGACGATAAAGCGAAGACAACTAAAGGCAGTAATAATAAGAAATACATTGTTAAGCTACTAGATCCAACTCCCTTGCAGGATAGCAGAATTCTTAAAAATGTGCTCCCTAAAATTCCTCTCAAAGATATTCAAACCATTATCCAATATTTCTTTACCATCTTCGAAATGTGAGACGGAGTTATCTTTAGAATTGGTCGGAAATATGCTGGTACAACCTTGGGAATCCTAACAAACCCAAATCTACAACTTATATATAAAATTCTTCACAGAACGCATTACACAGGACAAAGGATGTTCAAGTTGGGACTTAAACATACCAATATCTGCTCACAATGCGAAGATAACACATCTGATGATTACATGCATGCTCTATGTTACTGTGTACGAGTTCAGCCATTCTGGATTGAGGTTTGTCAGGATCTCTCTGTGTGGTTAAATGCAATTTTCCAGCAGGCCCCACACTGTGTTCATTGGGTAACCTGCATAGCACCAGCATAGAAATTAATTTATCACCTATAGTACTCACTGCCCTATGCTTTGCAAAGAAAGCTTTTCTCCTGAACTGGAAAACAAGGAAAAACTTATCTATTAATCAGTTTAGGAACCTTCTGTTAAATAATTTCAGTATTGAAACAATATCTGCCTCTTCAGAACATCAGCTGACTTATACTTACAATCTCTGGTCCTCTCTAATTAGTTACATCACTTAGCAGGGTGGGTGTTTCTTTTTTTTCTCACTGCACTAGCTGGCTCTAGGGTTGGCTGTGGGTGGGATCTTAGGGTCAGGGGGGCAGCTGTCTGTCTCTTGCTGGGTCACTGGGTTGCCCAGGTGGGGGCGGGGCTGTGGCTGTCGTGCCCGTTGGGCCTATTGTGACTGGTTGTGGGGTCTGCTTGTGTGCAGGGGGTTCCGGCTTCTTTGGACGTGTCGGCATGGTGATGGATTGATTGGCTGTCAGGGTTCGCCCGTCCCTCTCGGGTTTCAAGAGGGCTCTCTTCTGGGCACTGTGGCACTCGACCGTTTGAGCCCTAGGTCCCAGCCCTGGCCTGTTCTTGGGTGACCAGGGCCTGGCAAGACAGGTAGAGGCGCTGTTCCTGCTACCTTCGGGGCTCTGCCCTGGGCCCACTCTGCGGTCCTCTACGTGGGTGCGTGGTGTTCCTGCGGTAGGTTGTCTAGTGCTCTTGGGTGGCCACAATGTCCTGGACCTTGTGCTCCCTCTGGGCTCCTGGAGGGGGATGGCAATGGCTATCTGTACCCATGGCTGAGGATAATTCTTGTAAGACCTATACATCACAATCTCTGCATGCTCATGCGCAATCATAAACTGTAGAGATCAAAGTGTTTTAACTGTACCGTTCTGTTTGTTAATACCAATATGTTTTCCTCATATTGTTTGTTTTTTTGTTTCGTTTTGTTTCGCTTTGTGCTTCATACATTGCTGTCTTTGTTCTGCTCTCTGCTAATTATGTCTCCACAGGTATTATTCATTGTCTTCTCGCAGTTTACCATGGAGGCTTCAAGAGCAACTTGGTAGCAGCTAGTTTTCGGGCTCTGTTTGTTTGTTTGCTTGCTTTTATTTGTGCATTTATTTTGGTCTATGTATATGTTCCCTCTCACTCTATGTACCCCCCACCCCTCAGTCATATTTTAGCTTTATAATGAACATAACAACTCAGAAATCAATAAATGATTAAGGTATAGGTAGCAAGGGAGGCTCTATATTTTTAAAGCCTTACTTGGAAAAGAAAATCTGGTAAGCACAACGTTGGCAGAGAAAACCCCATTATATTAACCATGATGCTGAACAGGAAAAGAGGGAAAAAAAGATGGGAATGATAAAAAGATGCATTTAAATTAAAGATGTCGGTTTGTGGAACAGTAAGTTAAGGCCAATGATAACCAAAAGAGAGATCCACAGCTCAGTTGGGTGAATCCAGAATTCGTGTTTTGATGAGAAGGAGACTAATGGTGCAAGCATCATGATGGAGGGATGCCTTTTTTAGCAGGGAGAGGAAATATCTTCAATGTTTATGTAAAGGTTTGGTGCTGCTACATATAGGGCAAAAACTTTGGCGGTCCGTCGCTCTCAAGATCAATATTTCTGCTCCATTAAAGAAGGACAATATTTTTTTTTACCATATTATTTGTTGGTTTCAAGTATGTTGGAGCAGAGATGATTCTAAAATCTCCTGGAATATATATCTTGACGACAAAGGTGTTAAAGTGTCCCAGTCACAGTCCAGACCGTACATCCAAATGACAATAAGTGATTAGACTGTATTTTGATGTTAAGAAATGCTCTTCACTCAATCTGACTGAGTTACTTGGAAACAAGAAGGGGAAACAGTTTATTCATCAGATGTGCAAATATGGCAGAGACAATTCTACACTGCAACCAGGCACAATTTTCCTTACAACTTATAATCATGCACTAATAGTATTTTTGCACAACAAAGTAATGAAATTACATCTGAAACAAATGCAGTTACTATTTTTGTTGTACAAAGTGACAAATCAGTAAAGGAATTTGAATATTGTTCCCTGCCAAAGTCTTGATGTAATGATATTTGGCACACTTATAAGTGTTGTTGTTGGTTCTTAAAATTCTGCTTGTTCTCTCTTTGTTCGATTTGCTATTACTCCCATTTTCTCAGCTCTACTTCAATCACTTGCCTTCCTTTATAACTATTCACTGTTTCTAATAAGTGATCTGCTTCTTGTTCAGTAATAAACCTCCCATGTTATATCGCCATGAATCCGTCAGATCATCCTGCTGCCAGCATCCTTTAGCTTTTTTTTTTTTTTTTTTTTCAATAAAACTGTTTATTTTCACCTGCCTCCCCATGCTTCCTCTTTCTATTTGGGTCCTGCTTGGTAACACCTTTAGATGGCATTGCTGTATGTAACACAAGGTTACACATGATTAGGAATCCACTTCAGACGTGTTTTTAACCAAGGTTGCAAAAGCATTTAAATAATCACTGGAACTTGTTAAATGAAATTGCTGACAAAGCTCCCTTCCCTCTCTCTGTGGGACTTTAATATATTAGGTTGTCATAACTCAGTTTAAAGACAGGAAGAATAAAATAAAACACTAATCAGCCAGATGTTTGCAAGTTGGAAGACGTACATATTAAACTCTGCCCATTTATTTATCCTTTGTATTTATTTCCAGGACTTGACAGATAAGCAGTTTGTTTTGTTTTTACCTGAAAGAACCTGTCAGTGGATCCATTGCTAGCTTTAAAACTGCAAAGCTCCATTTTAAAGTTTGAGAAACAAACACTTCAAAATGGTGTCTATGGAGGACAAAATTGAATTGGACTCAGGAGTCACCAGTCTCTCCACTTCAGCTCTGTATTTCTTCAACTTGTATCAGCTTGTGTTTCAGGCCTGGCCATCACAGAGGCATTGCGGCCAATGTACATCATCCAAACAGCTGGGAGTGAATTTTTGTGGCTTGGAACTATTGCAAGTTCAATTTCTACAAAACACATCAAACAGGAGACGGTATTGGTTGAGAAAGGCCTTTATGTACAGAGGAGAAGGAGGGCTAACTAAGGTTCTTGTGGTTTTTGTGAAACATGTCAGATCACCACACTGGCTTCTTCCTGATTTCTCTTGGTGTGGTTTGTCTTTGCAGTGTTTAGGCTCTGCTAAATGCACTATTTTGCATGAATTCACAGTAATCCATTGACACATGCTGACGTGAAACAGAAAGACATGGATACATTTTGAAAACCAGCTTGTGTTTAACTGTGTGCGATTTGGTGAACAGGGGACATGAAGATTTTGTGATTTTTACAGGAGCACAGTAGTGTAAGGTTATAATTTGGTCGTTTGGAAACATAAACACACACCTGTTATCAAGTTAAATGACAACCAGATGAACCCAAAACCTCTACAGCAGCATGACAGGGGTCTGATGAACCTGGATAAGAACCTGGCCCACCCCTTGTAATTACTGTCAGACACACAATGAGACACGTATTAACTTAGACAGGAGAACACATGGGAGATATTAGCCCAGCAAACATGCAAACGCATGTGCTGAGCACAGTGTGGCTTGAGCGTACATTAACATAGACATGATGAGGCTTTAGGGGTGTTGATTTATTGACCATCCTGTGGCTTTGAAGAACATCATGGTGTTCTTGTCGACCCACTTGTGTCCTCAAACGTTCACTTCTGGCAAAGTGAAAGCCCCACTTAACTGCACAGCACTGCTGTGATTCCCACCCACAGCAGAGATTCTCAGCTGGCCATCTGTATCTTTGTATATCTTATCATTATAATGTCTTGAATATCTTAAAATTGCTGACATGTATGTACTTAAATATATCTCTATATGATTTGTATTGTTTGGAAAAAAATGTAATGACTTGTTATTTTTTCATGTTATTGGATACAAACTGAATCTTTTTGTATTTGAAAGTATGTTAAGATTCAATTTGTTTTTTAATGATATTTACAAGTAAATTGAACTGTGTTAAAATAATCTGGTGTGTTGTGGTTTCATCTTCTCCTCTCTCACCCTTTCTTGTTCCATCCTTCTTTTTATTTGACTACACTATTTACCAGTCTGACTTTTATGGTATTCGGAAGATGACATTCGGATCGCATGGAAAAAGATTTTCTTACACAAAAAGAGATTTCTTCGCTATCTAGAGAATAAAATACATGGAGTTACTTTAGATTACCTTCGTTGAATTTTTTATCCAATCATTTATCAAAGCGAGAATAAATGTTTTCGGTAGAAAATTAATAGCATCTTTTGAAACCTCAAGTCCTATCCATATTTGATGTTTCTTTCCTGTATTTGGAAAGCCTTTGTTGCTATAGTCTCATGACAGCCTGGATTATGAATTGTGAAAGGTGAAAAAATGTATACAAATTGAAAATAATAGGACCTACTTATAAGACTTTTTGTCCAAGAGGTATTACATTGTACAATTATTTGTAGAGCAATGACAGAAGATACAAAACAAGGGCATTTCTACAAAGAAAACACAGTTAAAGAAATATGAACATGGGTCTAACACAAGATAAAGTTTGTCATAGTGTCTGTCAATATTTACTCAGGCTATTCAAGCAATAATCTTTGAAACACTTCAGAGAATAAAGTAAAGGTTACAACCAAGTACAACACTCACAACTAGAAATAAATGCATTACTTTAGTTGAAGATTCTGCACAGAAGTGAAAGTGGTAGCACCGTTGGCTTGCAGTGAGACAGCAATTTTGGTTCTTTCTGCGTGGAGCTGGCATGTTCTCCCTGTGCATGTGTGGGTTTGACTTCCACTCCCAGTCTGAAGACACGGTAATTGGTCTATTTGTGTTTCTCTGCAACTGATTGGTGACTTGTCCAGGTTGTATCCCTACTCCTGGGTATCCTTTGTCTACACCTAAATATACATATATGCAAGAATAAGTGGGTGCAGATAAAAAATGAAAAGACATTGATTTCTTTTTTTTCTTTTTTTCCCATATGAAAACTATTTTTTCAAGGCGATCTTATCTTTAAGACATTTGTTTGTGCCAGAAAGGAGCTGAAGGCCATACACTTTAAAACAATCTCATCTCACAATGGGAAACTCACAAAAATGTGAAACATTTCTGTATACTTACCAACAGCAAAAGAATACAGAGGGAGCCACAAGTCACACTTGCTCCATTGCATACGTGGTGACTGCTCAATGTACATAAACATCCAGCATGTTGGTGGAGCTATAAGCAGATGACAAAGAGCTGAAAGGCAAATGTGCCAAATGTTGCCAAATGTAAACATACAAGAGTCTCTCTTTAAATCTTCTGGTGCTTGTTATTCTACTGTCACTATCCAAAGTGGCGCTGTTAAAAGAAACCTCAATGCATCCCTTTGGGATTTGCACCCTGCCCTCATACACCCTATAAATCTACAAACTCCCTGCGCACAAATTGGTGGGAGTTGCGCACAAAAGGGAGCAGAAAGTTGAAACTAACATCTTATGCCATGCAGTAAATCCTGTGAGCTTGGCGTGGTCTGTCTCCTAAATTTAACCTGAGGAAATTTCCATAAATTATGATGTGGTGAAAACACAACTAATGCGTAAATATTATCTCCTCCTCACAGGAGATAAAGGTCGTCAAGAACTGGCTGAAGATATGAAAGATGGAGGTTTATATACAGAGGTTTACATACATTCCTCTCTGCAACTCAACCACACAGTAACAACATTGTGTGAAGGTATCTATTCGGTAATTCTGATCATAGGTGATTTATCACAAACTGGGTAGTTTATTTTAATTTATTGCTTCTGTAAAACATCAGATAAGATTTTTTCTTTCCTTAAGGAAGTGTCAGATTTTATGTGGCTCAAATAGTTTCGTGCAAAGTAGAAGTGGAAATTGTTTTAAAACAATTCCACCAATAAATACAATTTCTGCTGTTGAAATAATGTAGGAAACAACAATCATGCACTATTTCTCATAAATGAACGATTTGACCAATCAAAGTGAATAATGGGTACGGATGTCAGAGTGGCTGTTTTAGAAAGTTAAGATGGAAAAAGGTTATCCATGATTTTATGGCAAGCCGTTTGAGTATTTATACCATATCCTTGAAATCAGACTACAGTTTTCTTTACTAGGTTGCACTTTGACCATAGATTTTTTGCACTAGTTCAGCATTTTGTTGCACTAGTATAACAAAAGGTTGAACTACGAACACCTTTCAAGCAACTAGTAACCCCTTTGTCTAGGTAGTTTGAGCAGAGGCTGTGCTAGTGAAGCCATGTCTCCTACTTTTTATAGCCTGATCTCTTCAACACTACAAGGTCCTGCACTTAATAAACTGCCACACCTTGCTATGACACACTTTCTCATTTGGTACAATACGGTTTAAATAAAAATCCCCTCCAGCTTCCCTAAAAGAACTCCCCTTAACCCACTTTGAGCAGCACTTGTAATCCAAGGGTGACGGCTGTATATACCCCTATATAGATTTGTTTGCTTACACAGATAATTCAGTTTGGAAAGATTACTTTGGGTGCTCAGGCACCCAAGTGCATTGAAGGGAATACAATTTTAATTAAGTCTTTCATTTATTGTTTCAATGCACTGGAAATAAACTTCCTCTTAGATGCGAATACTTATTGCAGTAATTACGTTTGTGTCATGCATTTAAACAATAAAAAGAACTGAGGTTTCACAGAGAAACTATTTTATTTTATTTTATTTTTTTGCATATTACAAAAAGAAAAAAAGACAAACTAATGTGGCCAGAACCACGTGAATTGATACGTGTTTCTATCTGGTTCCCAAGCCGTTTTAAAATAGGGCTGATGGATTTCCAATTTAACAAAAAACTACCTCATCCTAGCTTCTCTAATGTTTCACCTAAAATTCTGAATCAATTACATGTAAATACCAATTAAACCTAAACCCACACACAATTTTGTCTAACCTTACTTCAGACGTTGTAAATGTATAACCTGATTTTGCTTTAATTAAGATCAGTGTAATATTCAGCATAAGATTCATGTATATATGTCAGATTTAGCCATAAAAAGCGTCGAATCCGTAAAGAACCAACCGGTGTAGTTAATAAGTTAATAAGAGCTTCTGTGGCGCCATCAAGAGACCAAAAGAGGTAATCTATGTTCTGGGATCTGTTTTTGGACACATTGTGAGTGGCATTAGAAAAGACCGAACATATAAGCAGGAATGCCACTCACAAAATGGCAACAGGGTCGACGTAAGATCTGGACGCGTCTATCTACGCACAGACACAAGGAAGCAGAGCTAACAAACAAAAAAACATGACATAACCGGCTGGGGATGTTGTGTAACGATATATCATCTTGTGAGTCTTTTTTTGTGTGTACTGTATTTAATGTGACGCCGACGTTCACACAGTTGTGCTATTATAGCTATTTTGTCTGTGATTATCAGTCTAACCCACGCAGAACAACGGCGAGCGATCTTAGCCGAACAGCTGATGAGGTGTGCGTTAGCTTAGCTGGGTTAGCATAGCCACATAAACAAAGGAAGTCAGTGAAGGAACATGATGTTCACTGACATTTGGTTCTGTTTATCTATTATATAATGCATTTAGAAGCAGCTTTATTAAAATACACACGTTTTGTCTATGAATGATTTGTAAGTACTTTATATCCGTCTCAGAATCAGCTAATGTTATTGTGTGGAAAGCCAATTGTTGCTAATTGTGTTCTGCCTGTAACTTAACGCTTTTGGGCAGTGCAGTATGTAAGTGAACAGTGATTTGGTTCGGTTTTATTGTAAGAGAATGTGTTGTTCTATATTAGGAGCGTGTTTTCTTTCTTTCTTCCAAATCCTAATGGCTCTGCCTGCAGCTGCATCATCATGCCTGTAGAAGCTGGGGAGCACCAGGGTTCCCCCTCCGTCTCCAGCCCGGTCAGTGCTGCTCTCACCCCAGGAGGTCCGGAGGAGGATGGTTCTGGACGGGGATCTGCTGTCTGCACGTTCCCTGAAAACAGTCAGGGTTCCGAGGCAGCAGCAGCCTATCCTGCCAACACTGGACCTGGAGAGGGTAACAGTGGTAGATTATGCAACACGTTGGCAGGACGTTCTGGCAAAAAATAAATAATAAAATAAAAATCTTGAATTAATTAATGATATGTTTGGCGCTTTTAGCTGGCAAGCGGTCAGGGGCCTTGCTGCAGATCGACCGCCAGCGTATCCAAGTGGCACCTGCCAGCTCCGGAGCCGATGAACTCCAAGGCCTTGGTGTGTTCGTGTATGATCAGGATGTCCTTGAGCAAGGTGTCCTGCAGCAGGTGGACGAGGCGATCCACGAAGCGAGTCAAGCTGCCGCCAAAGCTGAGGCTGAAAAGGAGTACGAGTCTGTTCTCGATGATGTCCGGTAAGGAATAATGTTTGTAAATACATGGATTTATTTAAGTATTTCCTTAGAAAGATGTTTGTTTTTTTGATCAGATGTTTTTTTATCATTAGGAAAAGGATTTTTTATATGTGTTTAATGACCCATTCTTTTAAAAAATTATATCAGAAGAAGAAAAAATCCTTATTAAAACATATACATACAGGATTTATATGTTGTCTGGGAAACTATGAAGCTTAAATGAAGTTTTTCCAAGTCGGTATATGAGCAGAAATCTATACATACAACCCTTTAAATGCAGAAGTTTTGGATCTCTCTCTTAGAGCATGCCTTTGCTTAAAGACAACGATACTATCAAAAGTTTGTAGATAAAGCTCATCCCGCGTCGTTTGGGTGTCTCACAGGTCCGTAACAACATCTTTAAAACACATCAACAAGATTATAGAGCAGCTGTCTCCTTATGCAGCTTCCAGCAAGGATATCAGCAGGAAAATTGAGTCTGTAAAAAGGCAGAAGGAAAATAAGGTAATGGTTAATAACACACCAAATAATCAATCATTAAATATACCTGCGCTAATTGTAGAAAAAACAAAATGTTTTTCAGGAGAAACAACTGAAAAAGGTCAGAGCGAAACAGAAGCGACTTCGGGCCATTCTGGGAGGAGAGGATGTTCAGAGAGTGGAAGCTGATCTGCTGACAGAAGATGATGGAGAAGAAGGTGATGAGACTGATGTTTTAACTGTTTAGAGCTGTACTGACCAAACATAGTTTCTATCCAATGCTGCCGATGTTTTGTTTTTTTATGTCAACACATACTTTGAAAATTGCCAAGAAGGAATGTTAAATGAACGCGAGTGAATTTAAAAGTTTTATATATAAAAAACGATCCATTGCTAAAATTAGTGCACTTAAAGTAACAAAACAAAGCGATCTAACCCAATGTATAATCCCCACCTAGTTTTTATCTCAACTTTCATCTTGATTAGGAATGTGAATTGTTTCTGTGTCTAAAAGTCTGTGCAAGGTTTATCTGCTCCTTTATAGTTGCTGCATCTGTGTGGATGTAGCTTTTTTAACGGCAGTCCTTTATGCTCTTTATAAGTAATTTATATAATTTAGAAATGGAAAAGCCAAAAAGGAGGCCTTCCTAATTAAGCGTACGTTTAGACCACACATTATTAATTGCTGATATTTCCATCCCTTGGCTAAACATCAAAAAAACTTGTTTCAAAGAAAATTTTACAATACGATTTTCTTTACTGTGCTTTCATTTTTGAATTGTTGAATTTTTCACCATCAGTGTGTTGCCCGTCATCCATGTCATCACAAATTTGTAGCAGACTTTAGAGTGTGTTTCTTCCTGCCTGTATGCTCTGTGGAAATCAACAATCTAAAAAAAATTGAATGGTTTAGAAGGAATGAAAACTTTTGTCTAATAGTGTTTTGTGTGTTTTTTCAGACTCAGGACCATCCACGCTGGGCAGCATGCTCATGCCAGCACAGGAGAACGAATGGGAGGAACTCATCCGCAAAGGCCACATGACTCCTTTTGGTACCCGAATCCCACAAAAAGAGGTAAAGAAGGAGCCTCGCAAACGGATGTTGGCTGAGAACTCTGCGTTTGACCAGTACCTGACGGACCAGGCCAAGTTGGCCACTGAGCGGAAAAAGGTGCCTCTTCTTAAGAAGAAGAAGAGAAATTCTGCTCTCCACGTGTATGAGGGGACCAAGAGTAAAACAGGAAAAACAGTTTCCTCATCCAAGGATAAAAAACTGAAGAAGCGAATGCGAAAGCTGCAAATAAATGCTTTGAAGACGCATCCCAAAGCAAGGCCCAAGGCTGAACCAAAGCTTCCTAAGCCGCGGACGAAGCAATGCACAGAGGGAGAGCAAACAGACAGTGAGGGGTCAGAGTACCTACCGAGCGACGAAGGCTTAGACTTGGACCAGGAGGAGAGGGAAACAATGGAAGAGGGCTTTGCTGATCGTAATGATGAAGATGATGAATATGAACTAAAACCGTACAAGAAAAAAACTGTGGGAACAGGAAGGAAAAAAACTAAGAAAAACGACAGTGAGGATGAATATTCCCCTGACAGTTCAGATGATGAACACAATAACAGGGGTAAAGTCAAAAAATATAAAGACGACGGGGATGTGGACTACTACAGACAGCGAATAAGGTAAGATTAGTCAAATTGAAATAATGAGTGTAAAGGTGAGAAAAGTTTTTGTTAGCTACTCTGCGTGAAGTCATATTTGTAAATTGTAAAAGATTGAGACTTTGTTTTTCGCATCATTTTTGTATGGCAGTTGTGAAAATGGGCTATTGTTCTTGACTTTATTTAAGGTAAGAAACAGTTGGGTTTGCTGGCTCTGTAGTGCAGAGAGAGAGAGAGTGAGAGAGTGAGAGTTAATCCCAGATGAGATTGGCAGCTGTTTCTTGACTAAGCAAATTTACTCTCTTCTTTTCCGTCTGCTCTTGCACTGGCCTAATTATCCTTCTGCACATGGTTTTATTCTCTCATTCACCCCAAAGCTCAAATAAATGGAAGAGCAGCCCTAATGAGATTTCATATTTACAGCTGCCAAATAAATTGGCACACGTATTTTTTCTAAACTCCCAGAAACTAAATGTCAATACAAATGCGTGGACATGTCAAGCTGGTGAGACTGTCTTGAAGAATGAAGAATGATATTATTATTACAGCAGGCTCTACTTTTGGTTGGGTTGCAGGGGGGAGGTTGGAGTGGGGGCAGAAAATTGTAATTAACTGAACCAATGCTTAGTCTTGACTTAATTAGAGAGTATGGTCTCCCAGGCCCAGCTAAAGGACCGGTTTTGTAAAAGGGTGACAGGACTGGGCCCAAATGAAGATGGATTCTTATCCTCCGCACCTCACACCTTTCTGGGGAACTCGCACAGCTAATTGTCTGTATCAATCTTCATTTGCTGCATGACGACTGTGCCTTTAACTGCCCTCTCTCCTGCACTGTTAAGAGTCTCCTCTTTACAGTAACCTGTTTAGTTTTAAGATCTCCCTTGTGCTAAAGGTAAATATTTACAATTGAAAACAAACCAAAAAAAATAGTTTCAAGTCTGTTAAAGCAATGGTTAAATAATTCATATCATGGATTGTGAAAGTAAAGGGCAACATGAAGTTAAGTGTTCCCTTTGAGCCACTACATTTTCTTTGTTGTGTTACTACTGCAAACTTCAGTGTGTTGGGATGTTATATCACAAATGTAGTGATTAATTATACTTTAAATGTGAGCACTGCTGAAACGGGGCAAGTAGAAGAAGAAATTGTAATTGTAGCTAAAAAAAAATTGTATGTAGTGATATTGCTGAACATAAGAATGCCACACTTTCCAGATTTTTTTTTTGAAACAAATGGGTATAAATGCATTTGGTTTTACACATAAAATATTCAAAATGTGTGGAGTATAGCTACAAGGCCTTATACATATGTTTTTATTATGTTTAAAGTGAATTAGTAGGGAAACGTCTCCTTATTGACGTACTTGCTGTTTCAGGAGATGGAAGCGGCAGCGACTTCGAGAACGAGAGGAGAAAAGAGAAAGAGGCGAGGAGCTGACAGATGACAGTGATGCAGAATTTGACGAAGGCTTCAAGGTTCCTGGTTTCCTCTGGAAAAAACTATACAAGTAGGTTTAAAGTACAATATTATGTTAGCAACATTTCGAAAATTGTCTTATCTAGTGTTATCAATGCAGTTTGTCTTGGAGAACACTTTGGTTTCCCTTTATGACATAATGATAACCATGCTATGTCAAACTATTTGGGACAAATACATGGGTTAATAATTATGTAAAATTAATACATGAGCATATTTCCTGTTGGTTAAAAAAATTGATCGATCTAAAGACTAAAGAATAAGTGTACTTTGTCAGCCCAGTCTTTCACATCCGTTAACTTGGATGTCTTCGGTTCCTGTAACATATTAATAACACCTCTAGATACCAGCAGACTGGTGTGCGGTGGATGTGGGAACTCCACTGTCAGCAGGCAGGAGGCATCCTCGGAGACGAGATGGGATTGGGCAAAACCATCCAGGTCATCAGCTTTCTGGCAGGGCTAAGCTACAGTAAACTGAGGACTAGAGGGTCCAACTACAGGTACACGCATATCCACACACACTTGCACAAATAAACTGTGTCCAGAGACTGTGTGTCTGTATGGTATGAATATTTGATCAGGAGGATCTCTGCTTGAGAGTGTTCGTCTGAATTATTAAACGTGTTTCAATTATCAGACTCCTCACTTTCTTACTGCAGACATAAGAGAAAACACTTACTCTGTGTTTGTGTGTGTGTTTGAGGAAGTCTTTTATTGTCTCAGTGCCCTCCTAAAAGGACTCTTTGACTCGTGAAGTGTGGGTGTGGCATGAATAAGATGGCTATTTAGCCACAGAAAATGTGGGGCTGCATTGGAGATGATCAGGTGTTACTGCACAAATGACACTTTGTGCATTTGGTAGGTGGAGTCTCCCAGATGGTCAATACGGTGTCTGCTATAGACGCCCACAAATTGATTGTTTGCAAACTCAATTATGGCCCAGTATCAATAACTTACACCAGTCAGAGGCTCATAGCAGCCCATTAGTATGTTTGCCCGTCTTTCACAATGGTATTGTAAATCTTTACGGAACAGCTGAGGATATATCCCACTAATTTCTGTGATACTAAAGTTGGAGGCATAGATGGGGCAAAACTTTGGATTATTTCTTTAAGAACTATTAATCTCCATGCAAACCAACCACATATTTAGTCTTTTATTTACCTCTGAAATGCCGATCTTAGCTGAAGCATTTCTCTTTTCTTCTCTTCTTGGTTACAGATATGTCGGTTTAGGTCCAACGTTGATTGTGTGCCCAGCTACTGTCATGCACCAGTGGGTAAAAGAGTTCCACACCTGGTGGCCTCCTTTCAGAGTGGCAGTCCTGCATGAAACGGGCTCCTTTACCAGCAACAAGGTAATGTTTTTATTTGGGTGTCCTAGTGTTCATATCATCACTTAAAATGTTTAAGTGATGATATGAACTTAAACTGGGAGGCACTAGAGGTCTGATAGGAATGAAATGTTGGTTCTTGTCTGGCTATTCCCGTTCCGATAGTTGAGGTACTTTTATTTATTTTCACGCTGCAGGAAAAGCTGATTCCCGAGATTGCAGCGTGTCATGGCATCCTGATCACCTCGTACTCAGCAGTGAGAAATTTGCAAGACGTCTTACAACGCTACGACTGGCACTATGTTATACTCGATGAGGGCCACAAGATAAGGAATCCAAATGCTGGCGTCACCATCGCCAGCAAACAGGTATCGCTGATGAAGATGCACAAGGTTGATTCAGGAAACAAATCCACATTTTACTTAAAGCTCCTTGCTGTAAGTAAATCAGGTTTCAGTGTGAA
Source organism: Orestias chungarensis (assembly GCA_032876305.1). NCBI lineage: Eukaryota > Metazoa > Chordata > Actinopteri > Cyprinodontiformes > Cyprinodontidae > Orestias > Orestias chungarensis. The sequence continues at coordinate 2,496,186 of JAVLVB010001089.1, forward strand.
AAGAGCAAGCGGATCATAAAAACATTAAAACACCCTAAATTACCTGAAAAAGTATTTTTAAATGCTTTTGTTTTACAAATGCAAGGAAAACATAAGTATCAGCAAAGTGTGATGAAGCTTGGTCTCCATTAGGCTCCCTGTCTGCCGGGTCTCTGCTGTTCTTTGTTAACTTAACAGCCATAACAATAATAAACCTCTATAAATCAGTACACAAACTAATTAGCTAAAAATCACAAAAAATTAAATAGATCATTTTTTTCCACTCTATCCTTTCCTTTTTCTCCCTTACTATGTATTTTATCTCCATTTACCTAAAGTTTAGTAACAGAGAGAGAGAAAAAAGAAAAGAAAATTTTTTTAGTAGACTTAACCATCAGGTTAAAGAAACAAAGAACTTGAGCAAATGAGCAAATGATACATCAGAATGTACTCTTGATCCAGATCAAGCTTGGTTTCAATTAGAGCTCCGTGATAATCAAAAAATCCTGCTATGCCGATATCATTTGTGATATCTGCCTCTTTTTCATCTCTGCTTTGCTCACTCTGTGACCTGTAGAATTTTGTGACTTTTTCCACATGACTTAATGGTTCATTAGCATATAAAGTGCAAGGTTATATATTACTCAACATCTACTGCACTCAAAAGAGTCCTTTGCCATATCAATTCTGCACACACTTACATTGCAATGATGTACTTTTAATTTATTGTGCATCCCTAGTAGGATCACATCGATCAGTTTTTCATTAAACAATCAGCAATGTTAGCAGATAACTTGTCTTAAAAAAAGACATTAATTCTGGTTTTAAATTGGTTGACTAATATTTCTGTTTTCTTCCCTTTAGTTTCAAACTCCTCACAGATTCATCTTGTCCGGCTCACCCATGCAGAACAATCTGAAGGAGCTGTGGTCTCTGTTTGACTATGTCTTCCCCGGCAAACTAGGGACACTTCCTGTCTTCATGGAGCAGTTCTCTGTGCCAATAACTATGGGAGGCTACAGCAATGCATCACCTGTCCAGGTATATATACCTTAAACTATGATGGAGGCTAGGCTTTTGACCCCTGTTAATGTCATAAATAGGAGAAGTGGCGTTGAAAACAAACTTACACAAAGGCATTTTTCCACAATTCATCATGATAAGATTGAAGCAGGTCAGAGGGAACCAAAGTGGAGCAACAGAGCTATTAAGCTTGGATAATGTAGGAGTATGCAAAGGAACTTCACTTCTTCCCTAATGTGTGAGAGGACAAAGTGAAGAGCCAGTGAGCAAATTGTAGCTCTTTGTCATTAGCGTCTAATCGTTAATAACCCACTGACTGTATAGATTTAATTATTTAGGGTGGCTATTGATGCTGCTTCCGCTGTCGATAATAAAAACCTTTACTAATTATTAATGTTATTAAATGGTCCAAGAGGGCAAAGCTCTGCTGCTTTATCCTGGTCTTAAAAGTCACGGAGCGAGCAGCCGCTCAGGCGAAACTCAAAAAGGCCTGAACATACGGACAGATATGTGTGAAAACATATGTTTTCGGCCTTGGACTTGATGAGAGCGTGGAAGCTGGGTCCATTATCGAAGAGTGCTCTTGCGGCCCCATGTGGATCCACTCAGCAGCTTGTGCTGAGATAGCTGGATCCTCTATTGCCCTCCTCTGAATCTTTCCCACTCTGACCTCCATTTAGCTCTGAATCCCTCCTTTTTATTTCCCCCTCCAGCATCGCCGGCAGTGCCTTTGATCCCCCTCTGGACCCCCAGTGAGTTAATGTTTAAAAGGGCTAACAGGTTGTTAGCACTAGCTTTAGATAAAGTGAAGCAGAATGTTTGAGCTGGAGTTCCTGGGGAGGGAACCAATAGTTGCTTAAACGCCCCCAGCTTTCAATAAAAGCTGATCGGTACGAAGGATAAAAGCAGGAAAGGTCGAGTCCCTTGAGAGTAGAAGCGCTTTGATCAATGTTTCATGGCAGTCCTGAGAGGACGGCACATGAGCCAAGATTATACAATCAACCCACACAAACCATGAAGTCTGAGACCCTGAACTGTGTGTTTATCTCTGGGATTTACCTGTTGTTATTTTTCTAGGTCCAGACGGCCTTCAAGTGTGCATGTGTGCTGAGAGACACGATAAATCCTTACCTGCTCAGAAGAATGAAGGACGACGTCAAGGCCAGCCTTTCCTTACCCGACAAAAATGAACAGGTACTCGTCAAACCGAAATCCTCTTAACCCTACTGGTGTTTTTTTGGGATGTCTTTGGGCTCTATCTGATGAGCGGGCGTGGCTCCTGTCAGGTGAAGCCGGCTAATAAAGTCCCTGTAAAGTAAAAGGAGTTGGTATTCATTAAAGTGGCTGGTCTCTGGTCTGTCCTCGTGGCTGATGCTGGTTGACTGCTCAGTCCACCTCAGTTCATTAAATTAGTCCCATGGGAAGGCGTTTTCTTGGTTTTCTTCCTTCTAATTTCTCCTTTCAGTCACTTCACTTCATCAGGGAGCTTTAAAGCGGATATTCACTGTCCTTTACTCTGTCCTCGTGTTTTTTCTTTGTTTGTAGGTGCTGTTTTGCAGATTAACTGAGGAGCAGCGGCAGGTTTATCAGAACTTCTTAGATTCCAAAGAAGTCTACCAAATATTAAACGGTGACAAGCTGGTAAGTCTCACATTAAAGTGAACACAACGGTTTATAATTCTGTTTATTTTATGAAACCTCAGTTTCTTTTTAAAGGACAAAATGTAGAACAACTTATGTCAGTATGTCACATATGTCACTTGACTTATATTTCTAATTGTGTAGATTTAAATTGACCTCAGATATTAGGATTGTCTAATATCAAAGCCAACTATTTCATTATTTCACAGAGAACCAAACAGTATAAAAACATTTTAAGATAATTAAAAAAGATTTAAGATTACAACACAAGATGTATCAAACATAAAATGAGTGTACACTAATGTGTGTGATCTCAACTTCAGTTCAGTGTCCTAAAGCTTGTAATACAGTGGCTCAGTTTTGGTTAGCATTGTTAACTTTTAACTCTTCTAATTATCCACTGCAGGGCTATTTTGTTCAGTTTTAGAAGAAATTTTGATGCAATCCCACTCAGCTTAATGATTATTATTTTGAAAACAAAATTCAACATTTTCATGAAGGAAAAAAAGCAGGATCATGCAGAGACATTTTGACTGGATATTTTTTGTATATAAACTACTCACAAAAATTTAGGGATATTTGGCTTTTGGGTGAAATTTGTCGAAAATGTAAGACGTTCCCACTACAGTGATATCATATCACAAAAGTAGGACATTTAAGTAGAAGGATGCACTGGTGATTTCCTCATCTCAAACAATTTGTTGAAACAAAAGTTAACAACAATGGTGTGTACTAGGGCTGCAACCAACGACTATTTTAATAGTCGACTAGTCACCGTCAATTGAAACGATCAGTCGACTAATCGGATAATTATAAATTTTTTCTTATATTTAGCATGAAATTGCTTTAGTTATGTGGCAAATGATAATAAACACAAGAAAGATGGGTACTTCAATGAAATATGTATCTTTTATTCAACTTTGCTGCTGATTCAGACAAAAAGTAAATAATAAAAGGACAGGCAAAGGGGTTTATGAAAAAAATATTAATTAAAATCAAGTAAACAAAGTGTATTTTGTGAGGTACGTTCAGTGGTCAACTGCAAAACAACTTTACAATTCTCAACGGTTTTAATCACGGACTTTGTAGATATAAATTCAAGTTGTAAGCACGGAGTCTTCAACTATCATCCTTTTAAACCCGGCACCATCGACCACAGAGAGCGTCCTCATATAATAGATCAGCATCTGTAATAATGACTCAGTGAGGACAGTCGCCTGTTGCAGGGTGCACATCTGTTTCTTTTGTAGAAAGGAGTCCATGGTGGCTCTCTTCGTCTGACTGCATGTATTAAATTTAAAATACGTTTGTTAGGCACAGTCAGGCATATCGTTAAAGCTCTCTTTTAAAGCGAAAAAACACTTAGAAAATGTATATTGTACACCAAAAACAAAACTTATTGGTGGGAATTTTGCTTGAACGTTTAACGTTACCGAAGCGAGTCAGACTCCGTTTCATGTGCCCGACATACATTCTTTGTAAATGTTTGATACGCAAGGTCTGCTTTACAAACCTTGAAAGTAGTGATGGATCCGGCAACAACGATGCGTCAGCGCATGTATCAAGCTCATAGACCAAAACCCGTGATGGTGCGGGTATTGATTTCAACAAGTCACGTGACCGATACAGCAACTGTTTCGAAAACACACTGAAGCACCAAACTGTGTTTATAAGGAAGCAAATCTGTCAACTGGATGCATTTACCAAAATAATTCTTGATTTTTTTCGGTACAGCGTCAACTATGGAACAGCCTCAAGTGAAACGAAAGATTTCCGCAGTGTGAGACCATTTTTATCTTACATCGGAAAATAAGGGAATTGTTTTCATGTCGTTCTTTCATCCGGTTCTATTCAGTTTCTACTTGATCTATCTGAATCCAAATTCAGCTGAATTTGACTCTTAGTCAAAAAAGCGTAACAGACTAAATTTCAAAATGTTGGAAAAACTCTTTTTTTTTTATAGGAATTAATGAAGTAAAACCTCAGTCCACAAGCATCCTCATTTTAAACACATTCACTTAAATTTTCACTTTATGGTTCATGTTCACATTATTTATTGACTGTATCTAAGAATATCACATATTTTCAATTTAACTTAAGATATTAAATAATACAATATATAATATAAAATAACATACAAGGACTTAATTGTTATTGTTTACACCAGACATGTCCAAAGTCCGGTCCGGGGGCCAAATGCGGCCCGTGGTCAAATTTCATCCAGCCCGCAGCCTCTGTCATAAAGTCAATAACATCTGGGCGGCACGTAGAATTAATACATTGGGCAGCAGTTCTGTTACCTGCATATGGCGTAGCTTACACACTAAATGCTGTTCCTCATTTACCCACTAGAGGGGAGCAGCCCGTGTGACTTTTTGCCCAAATTTTCTAAAATGGCGACAGTCAATAAAAACAGGAAAGTTGACTGCGAGGGCCGAAAGTTCAAGAATGGGTTGAAATTGGACTATTTCTTCACTGAAATACGCAACAACTGTGTCTGTCTCATTTGTAAAGAGACATTGGCTGTTTTTAAAGCTAATTGAGCTGCAGAGCCGCGGTCGGCATCAGCAGCTTTCTCTTGCCAAGTTTTACCGACAACTGGATAAGAACAGGTTTCGAGAGATTCGAGCATTTGGTAAGAAAATGCTGAGCTTGTTTGGGTTGACGTGTTTGTGTGAGAAGACATGAACTTAAATAAGAGCCGTGTGAGGACACGGCTAACGGACTCTCACTTACGAGACATCTTGCGCATCAATACTACTACTGCCTTTGAGCCAGACCTGACCTATGTGGTGCAGTCCAGATCTCAGTATCACCCATCACATTAATGCAGATAGGTCATTTACAAAAAGTCGTTTTTTTAAAGATTAAAATTTGTCATAAATTAAGACAAGTTTACAGTTTTCACTCCAGAATAATAATTTTTTAAACATCTAATCAACATTTATAGTTACTAATATGTCATATTTCACTTGTTGATAGGTTATTACGTGCTCATTTCTCTATTTTATTTTAAAGTTTTGTAAATATTGAACTGCCATGGTGAGATATTTTTTTATGTTTCAAATGTAATTTGCACTCAAGAGTACAATTGCTTCTGTTCAACCGTTAGAATAAAGTTCAAGTTAAGTGAATATTCAATTGCATATGATATGCATGTTTCAAATGAACCAAAAGACATGCTTAAGATCGCTGAAATTAAAATAAAAAAGCCAATGTCAAACATGGAATGGCTTGCTGAATTTTTTTTAAAGCTATAGATCTATGTAACGAATCTCCGGCAAGGTCGGACCCCGTACATTTTTAACACAACAAATCTGGATCCTTTGAAAAAAGTTTGGACATCCCTGGTTTACACTGATTCATCAAATCAGTCAATCTACGTTGCCTGTAGTGATTTTTTATGTCCACCAGGTGTCAGTATTCAGTGATACAGTATCAATACAGTTTTGCTATGTGCTGAAACACTTCACGACGCCTCATCAACCCTTCACTACTTGCAAGGAATATTTTTATTCGCTGTATCCAGGCAAAAAGGCTCCCAAACTTTAGATGTTTTTTTACGTGTTGCTAATGTGTTGGACGCCGCCATTTCTGTGTAGGTAACCGCTTGACGCTCTTGTGCACGGAACTCTCGGCAGATTGTAATTGAGCAATATGCCTCACTGTGTTGGAAAAACACGTCTGGCGACAAAAGTCAACACTGGAATTCATTGCTGACTTTTTCTATTATAGATTTTTGTCGACGAATCGTCGCAGCCCTAGTATGTACACCACAACAAAAAATGTCAACGTCTCAATAACTCGTCATGTGCCCTTGAGCATCAATCAACGACGTCTCATGCTGTTCACAAGTCGACTTACTGTCTGCTGAGGCAGGGCATCCCACTCTTCTTGAAGGGCATGCCTCCGTTCATTAAGGTTTTGGGGTGAAGAGTTTCGAGACTTAGTTGATCTCACAGGTTTTCAATGCGATTCAGGTCTGGAGAAAGTGCAGGCCACTCCATTTGAGGTACACCAGTCTCCAACAGCCGTTCCCTGATGATGCAACCCCGATGAGCTGGAGCATTGTTGTCCATGAAGATGAAATTAGGCCTGTGTTGTTCATGTAGGTACACAATCACTGGATTAATGATGTTATTCAGGTAGTATGGGCTTGTCACTGTACCATTCACAAAGTGTAGGGCAGTTCTATACAGACTGGACACACCTGCCCACACTGTGACACCGCCACCACCAAAAGCTCGTCTGGTGACAACAGTGACTGATGCATAGCGCTCTCCTTGACGTCTACAACATAGTTGGCGGTCATCATTTCTGCTCAACATGAATCGACTTTTATCAGAGAACAGCACTGAGGCCCACTGGTCCCTCGTCCAGCGTAAATGCTCCCTGGCCCATGCAAGACGGTGACGCCTGAGCCTGCTGGTGTGGTCAGGTACCCTTGCAGGTCGTTTAGCACGCAATCCACGCTGATGTAAACGGTTTCGAATGGTCTGACGTGACACTTGGAACCGGTAGTTGAGTGGCATTCATCATCCGGTTTCTCAGGGCATTGTTCACAATGTAGCGGTCATCAGCATGGGATGTGGCCAAAGAAAGTCTACTTCTACGCCTTTCTGTAACTCTTCCAGTCTCTCTGTATCTCTGTTGCAACCTGCTGATGACACTCTGTGAAGCTCAGAGCTCCGTGGCCACGTCCGTCTGAAACGTCCTGTTTGAAGCATTGCAATGGCCAGGTACTGTTGATCCATTGTTAGGTGTCGTCTTGGTCTCATGATGTCACAATGTAAACAGCCTGATGAGGACGACTGTTTAAACACCAGCTGTAATTGAACCAGGACATATATTGGTCGATTTGAGGATCAAACATCTGTTGTGACTTTTGCCGTTAAGCTCCTCGTTAGAGAACAGCAACATGTGCAAAAAATACGGAAACATTTAACAGTTGGACAGGTGCATTCAAAAGCTTAGAGAAGGTCACATTAAGTTCACCTGTAAAGGTTTGAATGCATTTTGGGCTCATCCTGAAATTCAACCCAACAGCCAAATATCCTTAGGTTTTTGTGAGTAGGGTAATTCAACATTAGAAAAAAAAAATATTTTGGGGAAGAAGGTAAATATATTTTGTAAATCATATAGATGCACTAATTAGGTATTTATTGGTTCTGTGCTTTGAGAAACAAAACAAAAAAATACTACTCATTTTGAATCTGCCTGAAAACTAAGAAATATCTAGAAAATACTTTAAGCTCAATAAATCAGGATTGTGTTGCTTACCTTATCTGATATTTAATTCAACTTACAAAAAAAAAATTTTTTGTTCCATTTATAAAAATGCTAACTCTTTATTTCACCTTCAAAGAGCAAAACTAATGGAAATGTATTAATTTCTGGTTTCTAAGCAGATTTAGCAAAGCTGACCTTTTGGCCCTCGGTTGCTTAAAGGAGCATATAGGTAGATATCAAGTGGCTGTGACTGTCAATATTTTTTGTAAAAAGGCTTGCATTTAAATTCACAAACAAGTTGATTTTGTTTTAACTACATTGTAATGGACTTATAAATTGTTTTAAAATAGAGGCATATTTACAGCAGTTTTTATTAGTTACAAATAGTTTAGCTGTAACGCTGCTAATTGTTGGTTTCACACTGTGAAACATAAAGAAACATAAAAATCTGTCATAGACGCAATATGGTAAATGCACTCTGTTTTTATTTAGTGGTTTTATTTGGGCGTTTTCCTATCACACACATTACAGTGATGAGCTACTCAAAGGAAACCTTCCACCTGTCTCACTTTCTGTCTTTATCACTTTTCTAATAAATTTTAGATCAAGTCTGTGGTTACAATACAATTTACTTACATAATTAAACTAAAACCCATGAAGATTAGCATTGCCGAAGAGATAAAAGTAAAATTCACAAGCACCTTAGTTCAGGAAAATCCTCACTAGTTATTTATAAGATCTCACTAATAGGCTTGTGCTTAGTTTTCTCATATTAGCCAGAGCTATGAGGGAGATGCTACCATTTATCACGACTGACCAAATGGACAGGGTTGAAAAGCCACGGGTGACCAGATTGTTTGTGCACTCTTTCCTATAGATGTATTCAGTGGTCACTCTCAGTCCATTAACCGCCATTACTAATGCAGCGACCACTGGGCCCTTATCATGAAAAACAGCCTCTGTTGTCTGTGGATAAATAATTTAATTTATTCATGTTGACTAAAGTAAATGTGCTTATTTATTTAAAAGCACATCGCTGCACAATGGCTTGAAGTAACGTATTTCTCCGCTCTTCAGGTTTTCTCGGGTTTGATCGCGCTGCGTAAGATCTGCAACCACCCGGACCTTTTCTCAGGTGGGCCCAGAATCCTGAAGGGAATCCCAGAGGGCCAGCTGACCGAGGAGGAGCAGTTTGGCTTTTGGAAACGCTCGGGCAAGCTAATGGTGGTCGAGTCGCTGCTGCGTCTGTGGTTCAAACAGGGCCAGCGGGTCCTGCTCTTCACTCAGTCCCGACAGGTAAGGAAATATAATACACCTTTTTTTAAAGAAATATAATGAAATAAAATACATTTTAAAGAATAAGGCTTTATACATACTGTGGAAAGGTCTAGAATTTCATTTTTAAGTCCTGCTATGTAAGGAAGAAGATGAACAGGGTTATTTAATATTTACATTTTCCGTCTTTATTTTGTTTTACATTCATTGCTCGTTTTAATAAAAAATATATTTGAATGCTTTGTATTTATATCAAAAATTGCAAGAAACGTAGACTTCCAATATGTCAATAATTTATTTTTACTATGTGAAAACATGCATGTTAGCTTGTGATGTCATATTTCCGTCCGGTGTGAGTGTGTCAGAGACGGAGGAAGCGGGAGCAGTTTATAGAGGCCCCAGCTGTTGCAGTCAATACCAATGAGATTATACCTCAGACGGAACCTGAGATCCTCCCTGTTGGCATCTCTGTCCATGTAATATTAATCTGCTCTAATCCTTTTAGTGCTAATCCAGACTTTAACCCCCCCCCCCTTCATCTTTTTTTTCCACGTATCTCTGTTGTTGTCATCGCCAATCTCGTTAACAGATGTTGGGCATCTTGGAGGTGTTTGTAAGGGAGAAGGACTATTCATACCTGAAAATGGACGGCACAACCGCAATTGCCTCCCGACAGCCACTCATTGCTCGCTACAATGAGGTAAGGATTAGCCCTCCCTAATGGCTCTGAGTGCTTCCCATGAAAATCCCGTCCTTGGGGACAAAATGCTTCTGTGGACCTCAGTTTGGCCTGAGGTGGAGACTCTAATTGATGGCAATCTGTTGTTCAAAGTGGAAGTTTTCTCTTCAATCGGTGTCTGATTAGTGGAAATATCACCTGGCAGTGCACGTTTAATTTACTTTAGAACTGCCATCTGTTTCATTCATTGTTTTAAAAATGGTACACTATGATATTTAAACTGAGAAAACCAAGATGTTTATGTATGAAGAAATGCCATGTTTGCTAATGAATATGTGTTAAAAAAAAATGTAAAAACCTTCTGATTTAACGACTGACAGTCTTCACTGGCTTGTCTTCATTTTAGGACAAATCCATATTCATCTTCCTTCTGACTACTAAAGTCGGTGGTCTGGGAGTCAATCTGACTGGAGCCAACAGAGTTATCATTTATGACCCAGACTGGAATCCCAGTACCGACACACAGGTTGGACACTTGTATAGTGTGTTTCAAATAAATCACTTAGTAGCTAAAGCAGCCGCATGTGTTAAACAGTTTAACATTTTGTTAAATTACCATCACAAGGTATCTTATGTTTGTTTTATTTATTTTTATTTACGTGCACCTTTTTCAATTACAAGAATAAGAAACAATATTGGCAATGCTAGTCTTTTCACGAGTTTTTATCTGAAGCCTCTAAATAAAATTCAGTGCAACTTTCTGGTGATGATACCCTAATAAGGACATAGTCTACCTATGTGTAATTTAACTATAGTTAAAGTTGAGTCAGAGAATATTAGAGCTTTATGTTAGAGAATATTAGTGAAAAAACAACATTAGGAAGATCAAGGAACAAAACGGACAGGTCAGAGGTCAAATTTTGGATACTCTTTAAACTAGTGTTAGGTTTTAAAACTATATCCTACATGGTGAGTTTGACATTAAAGCTAAAATAGCTTTAACATCTGACCCATGGCAGCAGAGATTTACAGCTCACGTCTGTCATCGGACAGCTAATCAAGCATGTTTTTGGACATCCTCCAAAATGTAATTTGTTGACACATATCCTTAAAACAGTATATCTACCTTGAGATGTGGTGGTGGCAGCATCATGTTGTGTAGCTTTCTTTTAGCAGAAACAGTTAATTTTGTAATTTTTGACTAGAAAATGAACAGGGATAAATAAAGTGGAATAATGGAAAACCCTTACCTATTACAGGCGGTATGCTACCCTTAAACATGCAGCCACAGCTGAATGGTTTAGATCAAACCATATTCATGGCCCAGTTCATGTTTATATCTAAATCCAATTAAAAAGTATTATGTTTAGGGTGCTGAATACAAATGGATGTATAGATATTTTGTTCCTCTTTACAATTTTCTTTACTGGATTTTGGTGTGTAAATCTGGCCAAATGTGAAACATTTCAAAGGGTGGGAAAACGTTTGCCAGGTACTGTAAGGCAAGGCAAGTTTATTTGTATAGCACATTTTCGTGTACAAGACAATTCAAAGTGCTTTACATAAGAAAAAAGATCAGAAAATGAAACAATAAAATAAGCTTTGAATTTAAAAAAATAAAAATAAAAAAATGTTCTCTATTCAAATGAGGAATTACCACAGACTTTCTCGATTGATAAGGATGGTGTTTATTTGCTGGGATCAGTTAAAGATTTGGCTGTTTAAATATTCATATGTTTCCCTTTCTTGTTTTGCGGCTGCTCTATACCCATATATCCTTGTTTCATACTGACTGTCAACTTTAAGAACCTTAATGTTTTCTGTTGTTCTTAGGCTCGAGAAAGAGCCTGGAGAATAGGTCAAACGCAGCAGGTAACAATCTACAGGCTGCTGACTGCAGGGACCATCGAAGAGAAAATCTACCATAGGTAATTTACGACACTTTTTTTTTTTTTTATACATGCACGCAATAACTCTGTTATACACACTATAATGATTAACAAAAAACATGGGACTGTAAAAAGTTTTGTTTAGTTACTTTTACCACTAATAAAACAGATTCCTGTATTTTACTGCTCACCTCACTTCAGTTTTAGTATTTGCGCTGTCCCACTTCTCGGTAATTGAAAAGCTTTCCTACAATATTAAATGGCCAATTGAGGAGTCTGAAACTGTTGTTGTGTTTTGGCTTGTGTCTGCAAAGCGCTGCTGAAAAAAAAGCAGATTGTTGAACTACAGGAATTCTATTTTGATACCAGCCGCAGTGAACTTATTTAATTTTCTCATCCATCAGCCAAACTACTCTTTGGTGACATGATCAAAATTACCCGCTGAGTTAAAAAGGAAAAACTAATTAGATACAAGTGTCTAATTCTGTATTATATCTATTGCCATGCAGGCAAATCTTCAAGCAGTTTCTCACCAATCGCGTCCTGAAGGATCCAAAACAAAGACGGTTCTTCAAGTCTAATGACATCTACGAGCTCTTCACATTGGCGAATCCTGATGGAGCTCAGGGGACAGAGACCAGCGCCATATTTGCAGGTTTGTCTATAATTGTGTTGCCATGTATTGTCAGAACCGTATACTAGTGTATTTAATTTCACTATAAAATACTCCAAAGGGTCATTTATTTCAGTTATTTAACAGAAAAAGTATGAATAAATTAATTTAAGTTTTAGATCTGTCGTGTGTTTGTTAGTGATCATCTTGATGATAAGGGCTTATAGTTAAGAAACATAAAATCAGTTTTTTAGAAACTTAGAATATAACATACAATAAAACAAAGGATTATTTAAATACAGAAGTATCAGCATCCTGAGGAGTATATCCAAGTTTAATACGGTATATGTTGCTTTATTGGCTGATTTCATTTTATATTGTTTTTTTTTTTTTTACTCTCATCATTCTTTTGAATACTTGATATATCTGAGGGGTTTTTATCAGTGAACCTCACTTTTGAGATAAGAAAATCTTTGCACTTGGACATGCCCAGGGGACCAACACCAGCCCTTGAGAGGGCATCTCAAATCATCACTGACCGTGGAATCTCAATTTCACACCTCAAACAACAAGATTTTTTTGCCTTTCCTAGTTTTTTCCATTAGACTCTCGAAAGAAAATTTCCCTGGTAATATTCTTCTGACATCCTTTCTGGTTGTTGAGTGGCTTAACAGTGAAACTTACAGTCCATGTCCCAAGTTCATTTTAGCTGTGGCTCTGTAGCCACAGTTCAAACTTTGCGTACAGCACTTCATCTCAAGACTGCTGACCAACTGTCAAGTTAGAAATATTTTTCTCCATTTTGTAGAGCATCAAATTCATCGTAATTAAATTTCTACTTTCATATATTTACATGCTGAAATTATCTGAGCATGTGAATGTTAGGAATTTATCCTGGAAGCCATAATCATCAGACTTAACAGGAGTAAATGGCTCAGTCACAATGGGTTGTCTTATATCCACTTTATTAAACTGAGATGCTCATGTGAATATTCTTAAACATTTTGCCTTTTGTCTCTAAACAGGCACTGGGTCTGATGTCAGAGTACCAAGGAAGCCTGAACAGTTAAAGTCATCAGCCTCCATAAACAAACTCAGCCATATTAATAAACAGTCCCCAGGAAAACGGAAGGAGTCTGGTGCAGAGAACAAAAACTCCTCATCTGAAGAAATTCCTCCATGTAGAGACTTGAACGTATCTCCATCCATTGGAAACTCTCTGAGTAAATCAAATGGACCAGTGGATGATCGGTGCACAGATAAAAATGACAAAAATATAATAATTAATCATTCTGCAAATATGCTGCCTGTAAGAGATAATAACGACTCCAATGCAGCAGGGAAGGCCAACAAAAGTCGGAGCTCGGCTAGCTATCACCAGCACGGTGACAAAGACAGAGGAAAGCACAGGGAAAAGAGGAAGCACTGTGACTTAACGGATACGAACAAGCACAAGAAACGTAAGCACTCCCGGGATGCTCGGTTTGAAGGCCACCGCATCTCTCATCTGGTGAAGAAGCGCACTTACAAAAAAGAAGAAAATGAAGATAACTCGACAGAAGACCAGAGGATGTCGGATGATTACGTCTTGGCAAGGCTCTTCAAGAAGTCTGGTAGGCCCAGTGTGCATGTTTTGCATTTCTAATTCATAGTGGTGTCCCGATCTGATATTCATATTGAATATCGGTCCGACAAAGGAGTAAAAAATCGATATCAGCTTACATCCACCTGCATCAAAAAATTCAGGCTGTTCCACCATTTCAGGTTGTTCCCTGCCATCATTTCTACTTCACCAGTATGCAGAGCCTTCATGATCACTACAGGAGCATATTCTAACAAGTCACAATAAGTAGAAGCGATGTCTTTTGTCATAAACTATGGTTCTCTATTTGACTAACATTTTATCAAGCCCTTTCCAAAATTTCGCACTACAAAAGTAGTTAAAGTATATATGATTCATGCTGATATCTTATCAGTATCGGGGAATACTGAAAGCTGCAATATCTGTATCGTATCAGAAGTATAAAAGTGGTATCGGGAAACCCCTAGAGATATATACACAATCTCTCTTAAGTTTGATGGACTGTTCATCCTCTTTGATCTTTCTTAGGGATACACAGTGTGATGCAACATGACACAATCATGGAGTCATCCAACCCCGACTACGTTCTTGTGGAAGCAGAAGCCAACAGGGTGGCCAAAGATGCCCTCAAAGCTCTTAAGATTTCCCGGCAACAGTGTAGACTCCCTTATAATAGACCTCCTCCGCCTACCAAGTAAGATGTCTCCTTTGTGCTGAGTTTATGAGGGGCTTTGCTTGTTTAATAAACAAAAATTTGTATTTTGCTTTTATTCTTATAGAAAGCGTTTTGGACAGAAGAAGAACTCTCTCTTAGTTACGTCCTCTGCTGGGCGTGTCCCCACTTCTTTAAAATGCAAGGTAACAGCAGTGTGTTGTTTTTTTTTGTACATATTATATATTGGTGAACTTCGCTTAAATATTTCTTGTTTTTAGGATGCCGCTGTTGTGAAGAAGTCTATCTCAAAGAAAACCACTGCAAGAGCTCATTTTAGCGGGGAAGGGGCAGAAGAGGATTCAAACTCAGCACCACTGTCGTCTGCTTCTCTGCTGGCCAAGATAAAAGCTCGAAACCACATCCCTCAGGGAGCCGCCGCAGCAGCAGCAGAGGAGGAAGAAGAAGAGGAGACTGGCTCTGGAGCTCCAGGAACAAGCGCTACTCCTGCTCCACCCACCGAGCACGATGAGCTGTTGGTGGATCTGCGCAACTTTGTGGCCTTCCAGGCGAGTGTGGATGGCGAGGCCACAACTCAGGAGGTGCTGGAGTACTTCAAACCAAGACTGACCCAAAAACAGGCGCCCGTCTTCCGAGAGCTGCTCAGAAGCATCTGTGACTTTCATCGGACCTCCGGTCAAGAAGGTATCTGGAAGCTAAAACAGAACTTCCGCTAGGAGAAGCGACGCTGAGAGCAGAGGAATGACTGTAAAGTACTTGAAGAAGAAACCTCCTTTATGGTTAAAGTTTGTGTATGTTTGTAAATGTTTTTTTTAAAATACACTCCAAACTTCGATGGCAATATTTTGACATCACTTGGGAATTCAACATTTAAATGGTGCTTTAAGGTCTATTTCTAGAAAAGCCATTTTACTGTAAACATGTATCACTGTTGCTCATGTCTCCATGCCTTCTCTGATTGTTAACTTAAATCTGGATATCCTTGAATTTTTTTTTTTGGGACATATTGTCAAACTATAATACCTCATTTGCGATCAGAAAGATTTTGACTTAAGCAAGCTCACTGTTGTTTGATTTCTTTAATATGTATTTCTATTGATGCTATAGTGTCACACCTTATAAATGTGATTATCCATAAGATTTTGGTGCGTTTTCTAACAACGGACTGATCCATCTGTCTGAATAAAGGAACCTGAAATTGGATCATGTGAGGGAAAAAAATATCACCTGCTTTTTTTGTAGGTAAAATACTAAATACTGCGTTTACTTGCATATTTTTGTGCAATAAACCTTCTTAAAGAAAGAGATGTCTCTTTTTACTTGAATGTGGCGTGGATGACATTCATAGTTACATTAAATAAGGGTAACGGATTTAACTCTTATGATGATTGTATTTACCTGTTATGTAAAAGAATAGAAAAACTTTTTCTAGATTTCTAAGAAAAAATGACTTCCTCCAGCCCCTGGAGGAAGTCATTAAATGTCCATGTCTGTCCAGAGCAGCCGCTGGCCATGGTTCTGATCAAGATCCTGAAATTTTTTAGATGCCTGAAGAAAACTGTTGCAAGTCTAAAACTAGGACATGGAAACTGCAACACAAAATTTCTTTCACAACGTAATTCTCTTATTTGCTTGAGAAAATCATCAGATGATCCAGACTCAGAGGAAGGTTTCTCTTCAGGCCTCTATGACTGTCTCAGGCTTTTTGCACTGAAGCAGGAACGAACATAAATGATACCAGAAACATGTTTGACCCAACATGTAATACATTATTCTTATTTTATTTAAATTAATCAAATGGCCAGTAGCAGAGTTAATCTCATGCTTGCAGGAAAAAATGGCCAACAAATTATTTTGTGTAATTATTTCTTTGACTATGTAGTTCTTTCCTGGTGTAATTACAACCTAATTCTCACTTCAAAACTACAAGATTGAGTAAAAATAAGTAATTTGTTATTTTATTGTTAAATCAAAGTAAAAAAATCAAACTGTCAATAAATGGATTTTTCAGAATGAAGGGGGAAATCTGCAAACACTCCTTAAGGCCTTTTTCTCTTTTTCTTTTACCTGAGTGCATGAGGCGTCCCCCTCAGACAATGGTGCCATGAGATGTGAGTCGCATCTTCTCTCTGGTGGAAGATATTTCATATAGTTCCTGGTTTCCTCAACTATCCGCAGTCCCTAATTTGGGACCCAATCAGCAAAACAGGTTTAATTTGAAGCCAGCCTCTCTCTGCTGACATGGAGCATCATAATGTCGTCTGGGGGGCTTAAGGAAATCACCAGAGGACTCAGAAGAGCGGGGAGGGGGCAAAAGAGGTCGCTGACAGAAACCAATCCCACCTCTGCCGTAAGACAAAATCAGCCTGCGCCAAATATTTGGCAAAAACTTCCCAACTCTTATTTGATTTCAATTTTCTCAACGCACTTCACCGAGGTCATAATAACAACTTTATTTTCAGCGGTGCATAAATTAATTACGCGCATTTAATAACTAAAATATCATTATATTCCCCCTTTAATAACATAAACGCCGCACGCCAGGGAGAGCCCTTAATAGCGCGGGGCCCCGTAACTGGCCATTATCCGCCTGTAATGATATTACAGAACCAATTACGCGCCATTAGAACCGGATTTTCTGCACTTTATGTGGTTTAGTCCAATCCCGCGCTCCCTCCTCTGACTTTCAGCCGCTTGCTCGCAGCCTCATTTCGTCTGAGCCTCCGAGACGCGTGGCGTCTGCTCTCTGCGCTCCCAGAAGCGCTTTAAAACTAATTGAAAGGGTCCCGCCGCACATCATTTATCCGAGGAAGCGAAATAAATCGCGGGACCCCACGCTGTGAACAAAATCAAAAATTCGGCCTTGCGAGTGCTCTACGCGAGGCGAGCCCTTGTAAAGTGGACCCCCTAACACACCCCGACGAGCCATTAACCCACCCGACAGTCAATCTAAAACCCAAAAGCAGTCATCCTCCTTTTTTTAATATAGGAAAGAACCAAATAAAAAAAATAAATAAATAAAAAAGTGGGTATGTGTGCGCGTTTATGGTTTGGGGAATATGCCTGACTCTGGAATAACAATCACTTGTGATAATTTTTTTTTTTATCATTTATTTATGCACCTTGAGCATGTCTCTCTCCTCTCTTCCTCTTCCTTTATTTCTGGCTTTCTACACACACACACACACACACACATCAGGGGTTGGGGGTGAGGAAGACAAAAACTGTAATAATCCGATTAGGACCAATTAGGTGTGAGATTCTGCGACACTATAGCTGAAAGCCTTAACACTCTGTAGACAGTTATAGAGACATCTGGACACTCCCAGAGAGAGAGACAGTGTGTGTGTGCGTTTCAGAAAGAGAGGAAAGAGCAGGAGGGATCTGGACACTCCCAGGCAGATAAAGAGAGAGAGTCAGTGGAAGGCGCATCTCTCCAGAGCTCAAACTCACTTTCATCAGCATCCCTCACTCTGCAGGTACAGGATGCTCTAGGGTCTCAGCTCTGCATCCACATCCTCCGTTTTTGTTTGTCTTCCTCTATGTTGCATGCGAGACCAGACTGGTAGGAGATTAAAAACTTTTCTTCCTTCCTTTCCTTTTTTTTTTAACTCTGTGTTTCAGGTGCCGAAACACCATCAAACACACTCTCAGAGAGCTAAGGATGTTCTACTTTCACTGCCCACCTCAACTTGACGGAGAGTGCTGTCGCTCCAACACGCGTGAGTTTTACTTCCTTTCTATTTAGTTGGTTTATAGTAAAAAAATGTACTGTGATGAACGACTTTAATGCTGTTCTGTTTAGTGAACAGGCAAAATTATTATTATTATTAAAAATAGTATTATTATTATTGATACTTTGTCTTTCTATCACCAAAATAAATAGCTTTATTATTTCTGCTTTTGCTTTGCAGTGATGTTTTATTTTTATTTTTAAGTAATCCAATCTATGGTTTGTTTAACAATACTATTACTAATAATATTAAATATAGAAAAACAACATGCAACTTTGTTTTTGTCGTAAATCCAAATGTGGAAATAAAGGGTTAAATGGGATTTTCCCCCCTCTGCTGCCTGGTGGCAGTTCGTTGGCTGAGCTGGTGAGGAGCCTGGTGGCCCCCGGGCACTGCGTGGGGCCTCCTTTGTACCGGACACAGATGTTGGGTGTCATTGCTTTTAGTCCGTCATGGTTCCCTTTAGACTTCGCATCAATGTTTCATGAAACTAATGGAAACAAAATATGACTAGCCATGTTTTTTGCGGGGAGGGGGGTCAATTTAAGCTAGTCCCATTTCCTCGCCTCATGTTTGGACTGCTGAAAGAAAAACTAATGTGATTTATAAAGCTATCACAGAGAGTTTATTAAATCAATAACGTCCGTATTCTCTGTCTTTATTTGGTTTTATGATTTTAGTTAACGCCAGTGGTTTTGGAAACCACACACAGTCGGACTTCGATGACGGATTTCTGCGGAGGAAGCAGCGCAGAAACAGAACAACATTCACTTTGCAGCAGGTAAAAAAAAAAAAGTATTTCCTTTTTCAGCACCAACATAACAATAAATATCTACATCAGAGTGAACGGAAGTGGATAATAAGGGCAGAGAACAATTAATTCCCATACAAGGGGATGAAAAGTTGACAAAGTTTGGAAAACTGAAGGAGTTTTACTCTCTTTGGGTAATAAAGATGGAACTTTTTTTCCATGTTTAAAACCAACAGTTTTTTGCTTTGTTTTTTGGCATTGCATATTTAAAATACAATTAAAGTGCAAAAAGGTTAAGTTAGAGTTACCTTAAGAAAGAAAGAAAGAAAGAAAGAAAGAAAGAAAGAAAGAAAGAAAGAAAGAAAGAAAGAAAGAAAGAAAAAGAAAATTATGTTATATTATGAATAATGAACAATGTGCGAAACCCTGTACTTGGTGTCCCTGCAGCTGGAGGCTCTGGAGGCTGTCTTTGCACAGACTCACTACCCGGACGTGTTCACCAGGGAGGAGCTGGCCATGAAGATCAACCTGACCGAGGCCAGGGTGCAGGTAAGCCGGGCCCAGGCTGCAGCGCGCACGGCGCACGGTCACCTGGCGCATTGGTCCAGGCAGGGGAGAGAGAGAGAGGAGGCGGAGGATAAATGAAGCCACTCTGTCATCCCAACAATACACTTTAATAACATCAACTTAATGGTGAATATTAGATTAGCTTGATTAATCGGTCATTCATAATTAAGCAGCAATAATGTTCGGCACTAATTTGTCCGCGTCTGCAGAGGAAAGGACACATCATCCGCTCAGATCAGTTGTGCGTGTGTGTGTGTTTGCTTTAAGAAAAAGAAGTGAACCAAAAAAAAAGTCAAACTTTCCCCCGACTTTGTCCCAAACTCGTGATATAAAAACAACTGATATTCGGTGGCTGCCCCGCACATGTGCGCGTTTATGAATTTGGCCAGATGCAATTAAATTAAATCCTGGATGTAATTTTCCCTCCTGCATTCCAGATTCGCTTTTGGCTTTTGTTGTGCGCGGCAGATCTAATTGTGGGAAATATAATAGTGTGGCTTTTTGTTCCCCAGGGTCATCTTTACTATCGCTTAAACCCAATGTCGAGGCTTGATAATGGAATCCAGCGCTGTAAATTAGGGAATGTAAACAAATTATTCCCCCTCCTAATCCGATTACCGCATTCCTATTATTAAATCTGAACATGAATCCACCGCACTATGCAGGGGGATATTAAACTTATATTATTATTAGAAAATAAATTTCCTTTCTCTTGTAGTGTTGTAGCCCCCGTCTCTCTCTCTCTCTTTTTTTTGTAAAGTGTCAATAGGCCCTCCCCCGCATTAAGAGCAAGGAGCAAATTGAGATTAATGGAGCAATTATAGCCCATTCAGAGATGGGTGCGTGTGGAGGGGGGTCCGCGACTTCTAGCTGGAAGGTGCAGGGGTGAGATAAGTCCATTGGATGTATTGTTGTCCTGCCATGGAAATGTTGTCCCCCTTTTCTCTTCAGAATGAATGCATGCGTTTTGTTTGCCTGTTGACTTCCTTTATGCCCCGCGCCACAATGAGGAGAATGCAGAGCCACGCGCACGCAGACCCTAACCTCCATTCACACATGATGATTAATGCCAGATAGAACCGAGTCCTAATCGAATCTGATGTTGTCAAACAATCACTAAATAGGGAAATAAACGACTTCATCGTGGCACCCCCCCCCCCTCTCTCTCTGGCAGCACAACTGTCAGTGGGAAGTCATTAAAAATATGATAATGAAAAATTGCTCTATTAAATGTTGTTATAGGGACTGACCTTCAGTCGATTTGGATGGCAAGAACTTATATGTGGCTATATGTGTTCTCTGCGATGCAGACCGTGGAGTTGTTGGGGATGAATTGGAGACTTAATGAGAGCAAGTTCAACACCTTCTTCAGAACTGAGCACATGTGATTCAGCTTTTCTAGACCTAAGAATAAAACAGAATACTGAACTTTACAGGGGCGTCCCTAGACAGACTAGTACAGGGGGCACAGGATCATAGTCATACGGAGGTCAGATCCAGTGTACTGGAGCAGGTAGCTCAGGACGATTTGTTTAAATTTCCACACAAAAAAAGACCTCGGTTAAAAAAGAAAATGGCTAACAAAAAACAAACAAAACAAAAAAATTATATATAGATTGTGTTTATTCATAAGACACTTTTTTTTAAATGCACCACAAAAAGTTTAGAAAATCTATAGAAATTGTATTCCTTTGTGTCCTAAACCTGATGTCCAGAAGTTTTCCAAATAAATACAGTATATGTACCTCTGAATATGAAAAACAAAAACCCTCACACAAAGATAAACTTCAAAAATGTATATATATTAGGCCCTAACCTTTAACCCCCTATCTAACCCTAAATCCTATGCTTATAGTTTTAATGGGCTCCTTAGTAATTCTGTTATAAGCCTTTTTAAACCTTATGTTGTTAAATGTATACTTTGTATACATATATTTATGATCCCCTCTACTTCTTAAACAAAGATAATCATTTTATTAAAAAACAGAGGTATTAACTCATAGATTACTACATGTACCTTTTAATACATGCATTAAAATATTTAACTGCAAGCGTCAGTTGTGGTGCTTTAGGTATTTAGAAATATTTTATACGACAGAAGCTCAGTCTCTTCATGAGTTTTTAGTGCATGATTCATATTCTTTTGTTGATAATTGGCTGACGATAAATGTCTAATGTATCAATTATGATGACAAAAAAAAACGGTTTGTTTTTGTCTTTTAAAATTAAAAGAGCCTTTTAAAAAAGCAAGACCTTAAAAATAAATGTTCTAGTGTTTTCTTTGATAAGGCTTGTTGTTTTCTTGGGCAATGTGTTGCAGATTTATCAGAGTTCTAGTTTTGTCCTAGATTTAATAGTAAATTATGCAGCTAGTATTTTACAGATTATGTTTTTTTGTTGTTGTGGTTCCTCACTGTCTACATCACACCCATCAAAGCCGTACAAATTCTCAGTCTCTGTAAGAGTGTTGTTAGTGGAAATCACTTTTTTTATGGACCTTTATAAAAACTGCCTATTAAATTTAAATGTTGCAGTGATGTTTTTGCTTTTGTCTTACATTCCAGAACATTTTGAGTTGTTTGCTATTGAAGTGTGTTAAAAATGTTAATCCTAAAATGCCGCAGAAAATGTTTACAGGTTAGATATTTGTGCTCGGTCAGTTTGGGGGGAAAAGCCTCTCAATGTCTCCCACTTCCACTATTTTCATAGGTTTGGTTTCAGAACCGTAGAGCAAAGTGGAGGAAGACTGAACGAGGCGGGTCAGAACCTGAAGCTGGGAAGGAGCAGATGAGCGATGGCAGCCCTCCTACACGCAGCATCAACGCTCAGTCTCCGGTGGACCACAGTAGGAAACACAAAGAACCTCTAGAGTTACAGCAAAGGTAACGGAAGAGAGACACAGAAACGTTGTAAAATATTCACTCGTTGTAACTTACTTCTTTTCCAAAGGTATTTCTGTTTCATTCTGAGTTTGCTTATAAATGTAAAACAGTATGTGATGAGGACCTCTATATGCAGCTGCATGAAGCACCAATAACAAGATGTTTCTTATTAAAGACAATAAAATATGTCTTGATGTGATATTACAGATATTTGTTGTATATTGGTGTGCTTTATATCTATAATGCATATAATACTTAATAAGCGTATGATTTTCAAGGTGTTAATTAGCTAGAGTTTGTCTTTTTTTCCTCCAGCATCAACAGGACGGTGGGACCAGGCGGTCCATTCTTCCCATCATGTATTCCAGGCACGCTCCTCAACTCTGCCACGTACGCCCAGGCCCTCTCACATGTCGCTACGCTGAAAGGTGAATATGACTCACATTTTCCGTCTGACGATCCTAGTCAAGCTTTTATTGTTTCATTATGAAACCCACTTTTTTTGTTCGTCTTCTTCTTGTTCTTCTTCTAATTGTTATTATTACTGATTCACAGGGAATGGTTTGTGCTCCTGCTGTGTCTCTGACCCCATGGGGTTGTCTTTCCTGCCTCCCTATGGCTGCCAGGGAAACCGGACAGCCAGTGTCGCTGCCCTGCGCATGAAGGCCCGCGAGCATTCAGAAGCCGTGCTGCAGTCTGCCAACCTGCTCGGTACCACAGCCACACCAGGAGGCGGCGTGGGAGTCCTCTCCAGTGTGTGCGCTACTGGGGCGGTCAGGGGCTCCGTCGGGCCCAGCGTCGAGGTACCAGGCGGTGGCCTGAGAGTGGGAGACAGCTCCAGTCCCGGCATGGCCACCAAAGTCCCAATCCTGGGTGGCAGTCCAGACAAACATCCTCATTGCCCCAAGGAACCCCTGGAGAAGAAGTGAAGTGTTGGACAAATACATGGATGTTGATAATCTGTGATTTAGCGTCTTTGTTCTTTATTTTTTCTTTTCTGCTCCGTGAATGGGCGACAAGCACAACTACTGGCTGATTCCAGGAACATTTTGGGACAGAAGTTTTTGTATGGATGCAACCATAAACGTTTTTATTTGACAGCGAAGTATCCTTTTGAAAAACACTGAATAACTGAATGGGTTGTTGTTATGCTTGAAAAGACAAAAAAGCTTTTTGTCATCTTTATTTGTTTACATGCACTCTCGGGCTATACTATCTCTAAAATGGATGCATTATGTGTAAAGAAGAGGCCTATTTCATGAGGTGAATTTAAATAATCCTTTGGAGACCACTGCTTATATTTTGAATGTCTGTGCATGAAGAGCGAGTGTTGAAATGATTGCAGCATTGAGGGTGTTTTTAAAAAGTCAAAGGTGGGACTTTTTTTTTTTTTAAGTGAAAGTGCACTTTAGTAATAATCAGCTGTGATTCTTGTAAAGAGAAATAAAAAGGCATTGTCAGTGTGTGTATTCAGTTATCGCTCGCTCTACTCTGTTAGCACATCTGTAGTGGTAACAGACAGGGAACACGCTGGTCCTGTTGTGACATGTTCTTTAAAACAATTACAAATGTAGTCATTCATGTTCCTCTCCTGTTGCCTCTCAATCCAGCCATCTGTTCTGATACATTATTTATGAGCATCTCTTACAGCAGGGTGAGGACTCCTATAATTTATTTACCTTTAGGAATGCTCTCTGTTTGTATTAGTAAACATCTTTTTTTTAAATAAATCCCATCCAAAAAGTTTTTTTATTCTATTAATTGTATTGAATTTAAAGCTGTTCTCCGCACCTATTTTCATCTTTTTTATTCCTTTCTTCGAGCTAAAATCGACTCTTGAGCAACGGGTCAGCCGATCGGACTGATTATACTTAACTGCAGAACACGACGGCCAGTAGTTTGCCTGATTCAATTTGTGTCCTTGAGGATTTCCGGGAAATTACTTTTGATAGTCGATAACACAATTAAGTAAACTACACACACATTATCGTGAATAATTGATGGGAAATTATGTATTACCATGAAGTACCGGTTCAATAATTGATGAGGAGACACAACCACCCATGACATGGGAAAGGGAGATAATGTCAAAAGTCGTACCAGATTGTACACAGAGCACTCACAATTCTTTTTACAATGTTATCATTATTATTATTATTATTATTATTACTACATTGTATGTGCATGTTGTAAATATCTTACAGCTATAACAATAAAGTAATGCATTCATGTACTAGACTTTAAGATTTTAACAGATTTTTTATTTCATTGAAGTGCCAAATAATTGTGAACAATGTTAAATTAGTTTGACAAGAGTTTTACAAATTAGGTGCTTATCAGTGCATGTTTGGTCCCTGTATCGGGTGCTTTACTGAATCTACTAAAACCATCGTGTTCCAATAACAACGCTGTTGTTTTAAGTCAATGGGAGAGCAGGCGTGTTAAGCCGAGTGACATGGCAGCTAACGATAACACATTAAATCAGCTTCACTTCCACAATGTGGCAGATTGGATAGCAGACCTCATACAAAAGGCACCAAAAAACGCATTCAATCTCCCCAAAATTGACTACAGTAACTGTGGAATTTAATCATGTGCCAAAACAAAGGCAGCTGAAGTCATAATGACTCCGATCATCATTAAGTTCTCCACG
>JAVLVB010001089.1:2521455-2546843 GCA_032876305.1 Orestias chungarensis
GGGGGGGGCAGCAGCTGAATTCTGTTCTTACATTGCAGTTAATAGGCTTCTTTTGTTGCAGTAATGAAATATTTTTTTTGTCCTGCAAAAAGAAGCAGTAAAATGTGTTCACACGACCATCTGATTTTATAGACAGAGTCATGGCCCCCTCCAGAAATCCTTGTAAATACTCACTCAAAATATAAAGTTAGACGTAACTCCTAACACGCAGTCAGGCCTTTTCCTGTGTAGGTCCAGAAATGGCCCCCGTGACACATCATCTCTGCTTTTAATTCCAGTAACAGAGCTGATCAATAACTCCATCAATTAGAATTAGTCGATGTTCATGTCTGAATGGAGATTGTAAGAATAAAGCACATCTTAATGCAGCAAGTAATGTGCCTGTCTACTGTCTGCCACATAACCACAGCTCTCTTTTTCCTGACTCAGCCCAGGGATGAGCATCATCAGAGTTTGTGATCAATGCTCACAGGACTCAGTAGCTTCACGCTGAAACTATTTTATAGAAAAGGTGCAATAACCTGAGATTCTTTTTCAAAAAAGTCCTTTGGATGTGTGTTCTTATTTTATCCGCTAGAGGGACTTAGTGAGCAGGAATACTGTGCATGCTTCATGTGCTGATGTCAGACTGCTTCTGAGAAGCTGATCATGTACGAAAAAGACATTCCAGCATGGATTTGTTGTCTTTGTTTTCCTTCTCTTTTTGTGTGGGGTAAAGTGGGGGAAATGAGGCTCAAGCAAATGTCTTATTGTAAAATGGGAAGATAGCAAAACCAAAAATGATTGAGGAGATGTTAATTTTAAATTCGTTTGTCACAAAATAAACCTTAAAAATTAAGTTATCTGGCGTTTTAAAGGGAGAAGAGAGATTACTATACTGCCTCAGCTTTCCCCCCCTCTCTGGCACTCTGAGCTTGTGCTTGTGCATTCATATCATGTGAATGAGTGTGTCTCCATTAACACCCATGTGTGTGTGTCCATCATCCCACCGGGGTAGCTCTACAGCCACCGCCAACATTTCCAGGGAGCAATCCGCTGCAGCAATCTCCTATTATAGCAGCGGGCGGCTGGAGAGGAGGAAGATGGGAGTGAAAGAGGGAGGTACAGTTCCTCCCCTTTCTGTGCCCTAGGGACTTTTTTTATTTGTGTAATGAAGGTTGTACTAAGTGAGATCAGGTATTAAATATTTTACTACGGAAGGTAATTGTGAAACAAAAATGATCGAAAGTGTTTCCTTTAAAGCAGAAACAAATACTACAAATTATTCACAAACCTTAAATATTAAATGCTTTTAGGATTTTTGGTGATAGACCAGCGCAAAGCAGTAGATAATTGTGACGTGGATTGAAAAGGAAACATGTTTATACGATTTTTTTTTTTTCCATATAAAATGTGGTGTCTTTTTACATCAATTCTGTTTTAGTTTTATTAATCTAAAGGAGGTCTAGTGCAAATTCCTGTTTTTAGACGTCACCTAATTAGAAAACAGAGTCAGCCTGTAACGTTTCAGAGAATGTTAGTGAATGGACAAAATCACAACGACCAAGAAACACAACACAAAAAGTTGGGGAGATAGTGTTGTAGATTTTTATTCATGGTTGAGGTAATGAAAATATATCTCAACATTTCCTTTGGACAATCATATCATCAAGAATGAGGAAGTAGAGTAGCATAATTGCAAAGCTTATAAAAAAATATCCTCCTAAACTGATAATTTAGGGACAACATTAAAAAGAGAGGCTGCAAAGAGGTAGATGTAACAGTAGAGCTTCAGAAATGAATAGGTCTGGTCGGAGATTCTATAAAGATCAAATATTAGTCATACACCCCATAAGTCATGCTTTTCTGAAAGACGAATGTTTCATAAGACACAAAGAAAGCAAGTTAAAGAAGTTGCTCTGATGAGATCAAACCTGAAATTTTGGTCTTACATGTAAAATGGCAGACAACAGCACCCAGCATCATGTTAAAATGATGCTTTCCTTTAGAAGGAACAGAACAGCCTGAGTCAGATGATAAAGAAGATGGATATTGCTAAATACAGATGCAATTAAATATGTAGGTGCTAAGAAACCCTTTTAGAGGCAGCACATAGAAAATGCCTTTTCCAAATGTCTTTCTACAATCTGACTGAGTTTGAGCTGTTTTTAATTAAAGTCAATAGATATGCAAATCTGGTGAGCACAAACACTGTTTCCGTTGCTCCCAATTTAAATGTGTGCCACACCTTTCAGTTTTACCTTGGAAATAATAAACCATCTATTATTTTAATCCCACTAAAACCTATACACCACTGTGTGTTTATCTGTAAAATCCAATTTAAATATGTTTTTTAGCAATATGAAAATCTGAATAACTTTGTCATGCAAAATTTCACTTTGTCTTTGCATCAACCAGATTTTCTATGATGTTGGGAATTATTACTGAAGGCCAATTGTTTATAGTCCATCTGCTCCCTATCAGCTCTGCTCAGTGTAGAACACTACAATGTGATGCTTTTGGCTATTTTTGCCTCTGAATTACAACCCTCCTGGGTCAACCCTCACCATCCCTTCACAACACATCTTTGAAAAATTGTGTTTTTTTCCCCCTTCACACTTTATGTTAACCCACACAACCGTCCGACTGACTTGTGCAGTTTACTCAAAGTTTGCAGTTCCTGCTAGTGGGTGACATGGCTGTCCAGATATATAAATAGTTTAGAGGCTGTTTGTTTCACCCGTCTGACACTCGACACCGAAGGATCTCACAGACCCACATGCTAAACTCAAGCCCCAATTCTGTGAGCCCATGGTGGACACTCTCTGTGGGACAACTTCTCTATTTCTGTCTAGTCTCCTGCCCTAAGTTCAACTGACTGCTGCTGGTCGGATCCTCAGAAATCTCAGAGTGGAGCCCAAGTGGATTTGGATTATTCCTAGTAGAGATAGCCTGGATCTCCCAGAGAACGGTTTAGTGTGGAGACAGTCCAGGATAAGATCATCAGGGCTGTTTTGTGGGGAATGGAACAAAATAAACTGAAAAAGACAGAATAATCAGTCCTCAAATAATGGATTATAAACCTTGAAGGTAAGATAATTCAGCTTGCTATATATAATTTTTTATTATAGATAAAAAGTATTTTGGAAAATTATTGATTGAATTTAAGTTGTAAGAATTTAAATAAATGTAAATTAACGAAACAAATAGTAAAACATTTCTTTAATCCTAACCTCATCTGAATGAAGGTTATTTTTCACCTCGCTGCGATTTAAAAGCATTTAGTCCATTTTGTTCTCGGAAGTGACAGCTATGAAGCTGTTACTGTCCTCCATCAGACCAAAGCTGAAATTTACTCCTCTTTGGTGTCAGGTTTTAGGGCCGCTCGCTCCTCACTGGACAAAAATAAACCTGCCACATGCAAGAATGTAAAGAAATCATTTTGACAGTTAAAGTAGGGATTATTGCTGCATAACACACACTCACGTAAGGACACTTGTCCGTGCTCTGCATTATTTTAATTTCATGAGCGGATTCAAGTGCCAGCACTAAATTTATTGGATTTGCAAGGCAGTATTAATATTTGGATTGTTTTCCTAATTTAAAGTTTGCAGTAAAAAGATTCATCTATACAAAAGCATTAGTCCAAATTTCCTTTTTTTGCATGAAGGGATTGGCCTCTAGATCAGAGAACATTAATGATTCAGACTGGATATTCTAAGCAAAATGACGTCTGCTTGACTGTCACACTTAGTTAAGCACATGATGCTTATCATTATACTTAGTTAACTCAAAATCTATTGAAGATTTGTGTAAAATTCATGATTGATGTGTTAAAAAGTGAGATCAATGACTACAATGGAATCAAATATTTTATGAGTGATATGTCAGCTCAATCTGCTATGATTTTTAAGTAAATCTATATGGTTTTTTTATATATATTTATCAGTGCATAACAGTGTCATGTTTTTATAAGAATAGTCAGCCCTAAGGTCGAATCTAGACTCATTAATTCTTGGCCTTGTTAGTTACCATTTATAAACTAAGACGATAATATAATAGAACGGGTTTTATAGCAGCCATTAATCCTGCTGTATTTGTAATAAATGTTTTATGACATCATTAAATGTCATATGAAACATGTTTAAATTTTATTACATTTAGAAGAAGCTAGTATCTAATCTTACCTCTAAATCCTAAAATTAGCAGTGCTTCTGGAACAGGATTTTTTATTTTCCACCCTTTCTCTTTATAATATCCTGAATTACTTTTGTGAGACTAGTTTTAGGTATGTTATGCACCGCACTGTTCGGAAACCGAATATGTTTTTACTGTTTCTTCCAAATAGATGTTGCTTATAGTAAATTAAACACTTTATGTTGTGTATGCAATAAGTTGTTGCCAAAACTGCATATACATTAGTCTTTATGTCCAATATCAATGCACTTGTGTGTGTGTTTGTCTGTGTGCACCCTGTTAAATCTGCACTGATGCATCTTGATCACCCAAAATAACTCACGTGAGTCCATCTTTTCTGAGCCTAGCAACAGGGTGGTTTTCTTCACAACATGTCCCCCAAGGTCATAGTGACTGAGTGAAGGGATTTACAGAGCCGTTTTCAGAACCGCATACAGTACATTGCTACTTAATACAAAGGGGGGAAAAAGAGTACTTATTATAAATGTAAAGAGAAAAGCCTCACATATATGTATAGATCCACCTTTCCTCCAATTAAAACTTTAGACGTTTGCCTCTATCTTTGCAAAACAGCTCAAACTCTGCCTGAATGTGAAGATTACACAACCCACATCTTACCATAGATTCTCATTTTGGGTTAGGTTAGGTATGCGACAAGGTTTTCAAAAACATACATAGTCTTTGACCTGAACCAATCAAACTTAGCTCTGTTAATGAGTTTAAGAGGTAAATATGTGCCTCATTCTCAAGTAATTTTAAGCCTCTGACTGGTTTCTGTGAGGATTTTGCTGCATTTAGCTCTGCTTATCATTAACCAGCTACCCTTTCCTTGCTAAGGAAAAGGCTTCCCACTGCACCCTTCTGCCACCATTATACTTAAAAAGAGGCATGGTGTGTTCAAGGTAAGGTGCAGTGTTAGCTTTCTTACTTACTAGCGTTTGTTATAGCTGGTTCAATTATGCTTCAAAGCTCCTATAATCTTGTAATCTGCCAATGTGGAAGCCTTTACAGTACATCTATATTTCTACTGAGATTGATGGACACACAGGGCTATTCTACTACTAATAAGGGGAATCTGGAGGCACTGGTTGCTATGCAGTAGATCTAACTTAGAGGCATAACAGTTGAGGAGGACACTTATAAATGCACTAAACTTTTAGGATTTCCCTTATAATAAACCATAATATGAGAAAACAGTGTATATCTTCCCTCCTCTAATATTTTTTTGGGGTGTTCATCTGCCAGAAAAGTCTGAATAAAATATATTAAAGTCTGTCATGATGTTGGAAAGCATCTAAATTTTTAATAATACTGAATACACTTGAAGGGTGCTGCTTTTAAAGTTTTGCGTCATGCAATAAAAAACGTGTTTGTCATGACGCAAAATTATTTATGTGGTTATCAGTTTTGGACTGATCCTTTTATTTTATTTTGTTTCAGAAAAGCAGCAAGACAAACCAAAACAAACAATGCCGTTGGAGCAAATTCTTAACAGAGGCCCCAAACTTGAGGTGCAGCAGCTCCATCAGCACAAGCAGAGTGAAACTTTAAGGTCTATATTTGCATGAATGACCAAACAACTAAAAACAGATTTTCTTTTCTATAAACCTACATCATGACCTCAGTTGAAAAGCGTCGCTCAAGGCGAAAGAGCAGTGGACACAGGAAGCACAGTGATGGAGGTTTCAGCGACGCATCAAGTGGAGGGTCCTTCCTGGATGAGACGGATCGGGAGGTCAGCAATCTGACAGACAGAGCATTCAGAAGCCTTTGCATCGGAGATGAGGCGGTATATAATGACACTGAACTCACTTTGACTTCACCGATCGTCCACTCAGAAAGACAGCTGGCTTTCTGCAGAGACAGCGATGAGAGAGAAAGGGAGGGCCGACAGAGAGCTCCACACGAGAATTTCAATCTCAGGATGCAGGAATATGGACAGGATGGGTTCACTGGAGCCATGTATGGAGCAGAGATTCACAGAGATGCGCAGTGGGAGGCTTTTGGGGAAAGGACACAGAGAATGGGTTCTACCACATTCCAACACTCCTTAGTGGAAACCTCACATTTGGACAAGTCTCTAAATGAGGAGGGGCTGTCCTTCCTTGGCAATGGTGACACAGAGTTTAGTTCACAGCAACGCAGGAGCCACTCAAGGGTTTCTTCTCTCATCAGGGCGTTTAACTCCGATGGAAACAGAGATGGAGTGGGAATTGATGATAAGATTAAAAAGCGGGATGATGGGACAGGTTGGGACAAATCAGCTCTCATGAGTATTCAGACAGAACTTTCTGAATTCTCATACCAGCAAAATCTCAACCATCATATCCATTCTGCCTGGCCGTTTTCATATCGAGACAGCAATTTCTGTTTCTCTGAAGCAGAGACAATGGCCCAAGTATCTCACAGCTATATGAGGTCATCAGAAACTAAACACAGCATGTCTGCACAGGTCAACTGCAGCTCCAATTTCTTCATCCACAGTGAGTTCAGTCCCTTCAAGTTATGGAGAGATTATAACAGGTTTTCCTTTCAGCAAGCAGAACCCTCAGGCTTTTTGCATTGCTCAGAATTTCCTAAATGGTATCAGACGCCAATGTACAATGAACTTTCTCTTGAAAATCAATCCCATGGTCATTATGGAGACATCAGACACCAAAGGAGCCACCTGGGATATTCGGTTCCTCTGATGGCTCCACGTTCCATCTCAACTTCCTCTCAGTTTCAGAGAGCTTCAGCTGTTGAGAAGCGCTGTGAGTCAGAGTTGGCAGTTTATCATCCTCACAGGAGGTGGACAGGTAGTCGCCTGGGGAATAGCAAACTTCTATCACATCGCCCAACAACTGCATCTCCCTCAACCGAGATGTCCCAACGTGTCAGAGACACCATCAGCTCCGTCAAAGCTCTACAGCACAAGGTCAAAATGATGTCAGAGCATGAGACGACTAATCAACAGGAAGTGATAAGTAAGAATGAAAGTTGGATTCACTCGAGAGACAGTGCATTGTCAGTGGAGCGTAATTTTGTCAGCAGTAACACAGAAAATTCCTTTAGATTTGGTCAGCTGCTCACACCGTCAGTCCATCAACATCAGGAATTAGAGACATCATGTTTACGCCAGCATGAAGTTTCTCAGCAACCAGTAGAGCATCCTCCAGTGCAAGGTGAAAGCCGAGGAGCAACTCCAGATGTCAGAATGTCCAGATACAAATCCCGAGCCACAAGCCTTCTCTTCAACCTTAAAGATAACAGAAAAAGAGTAAAAAGCACCTACAGTCCAACCATGTTCAAAAGTTTGGATAAATCAGACAAGAGCCAACAACCCTCCCTCCAGGAGAGCCATGATGCTGTAGTCACTGGCTCAGATTTTCAGTGTCTCCAGCCTGAAGCACCCAGTAGGGCAAATACTGCTGTGAACCAGTGCCAGACCCCTGGAAAATCACTTACAAACTTGACTTCCCACCCTGCAAGAGTAAATACAGGTCAATATCCAGAAAATGCTGCCAGTGATTACCTGGCAGCTCAGAGGCAAGGTCACATGGCTAATGACTCTGTATTCAGTGGCTTCATGCCATCAGATTACTCCAACAATCAGCTTGCAGGAAATGGGTGGAATCACAATAAAAATCTTGCATCATTTACTCCCTATAGCCAAGATATTTATGGATCTGCAGGAGAAGTCAGCTCTTACTCAGATGTGGGGACAGCTAGACTGAACGTTGACAACAATCAACAGAGTCAACATATATTAGGCAAATCCCATGTAGAGCAAGTTTTCAATGAAACTAAAGGGGGATTGTTCATAAGGGCAGAACAATGTGAGCAAGTTACAGAAAACAAAAATGTTTCCTGCAACGATAAGTGGAGACAAACAAGCAGCCAAGATACAGAAAATGCCCTTCTCAAAAATAATGTTTTTCCAGTGAAACAGGAGCAAGAAAATCTACATGGTCAAAAGAAGGATCAAGTAAAAATATCCAGTTTACCACATAATTGTAACAGATTTACCAATCAGTATGATGGACGCCAGCAAAATATTTACCTTGCAACACAAAAATCAATGAATGTGAAGACAGGTCAGACTGAACAAAACATATTAGTTCCAAATGAGAAAATACTAACCAAACACCAGTTTGAAAAGAAAACCCCAAAATTCATACTAGGCAACGCATCCACTGTCACAACCACAAATTGGGTAAAGAAAATACAGATTCTAGACACTGAAAGTAAACAAGTCCTAGAATCCAACAACAAACAACAATATCCCCAAGTAGAGCTGGCCAAAACTCAAGAGATGGCTCATGTCGAACGATCAAAAACAGAATCAGCAGGATTTCTTTTATCAGGGCAAATAGGGTTGGAAACTGTCAAAATTACAGAGTCCAAATCAGAACCAACAGAGCAACAAAATATGAGACAAGTCAAAGATGTTCACATTAATAAAGAGGAGAAGAGAAATGTTGAACATAAAGATAAGCCAAGAAACAAATGTTTTCAGCAGGAAGAAGGAAAGCAGATGAAGGCTGAAAGAGAAATGGTTTTTAGGCTAATAGATGATCCAACAAATGTCACAGAGAAAGTCCCTAAGAAGCTCAAAACAGAACAGGCTGAAATGGAGAATCTAAAACAGGAACATATAAAAACCGAATTGGCAAAGACTGAGGCTTCTGAGTGGGTCAGCATAAACCAAGTTACACAGGAAAAAGCCAAAGGCATGCAAGCTGAGGAAAAACGACGGAGCACAGAAAAAGTTGAAGGTCTGCAGATTGATGCAGAGGAAATTAGGACAGAAAAGGTTAAAGCAGAACGGATCAGAGACGAACAAAGAGAACAGATAAACGAGCTACAGATTGAAACAATAGATTTGAAGAGAATGACACTTGAAGCTTCGGAGGTCAAAACAAACCACATAAAAGTTGAGGATGTCAATGAAGCTCGGGCTGTTAGAGATTCAATTCAGGAACGTCACATAATTTCAGAGTGGGGTACATCAGCTAAATGTAACACTGAGGACACAAAACGAGAGAAGGAAAAGCTGCGAGAAAACCTGAAGCAAAAGGAATCAGGGCTGTCAAAAACAGAAAACCTGTTAGAGAGGTCAGCTAAACTCACAGCTAATCTTGCAGCAACACATCAGATCAGACAGGAACCAGACAGACTTGTGCAAGTTAAGACAGAGTTAGCTAAAGCCAAAGCAGAGCTTACTAAAATAAAGGAGAAAACTAGAGGAGATCAAAAGGAAAAAGTGAGAAGCATTCTTTTTACTAAAGATTTAAAAGATGATAGTCCTATAAATATGACTGTAAATAAAAACACTAGCAACAAAAAACAGAGTCACGCATTTAAAATCCAAACCCATGCAGTCACCGATGATTATGAAAGACTTAGGGAGAAGTACGGTTTTACACATGCAGCATCAACAAACAGTAACACAGAGTCACTCATAGAAACTGTACCTGTTAATGTTATCAAAGAAACTGAGGACAAATTTTCAAATCCCGAAACAGAAAATAAAGAGGGGGTTAAGACCTTCAAACATAGTGAGGAGACAAAAAGTCAGAGTGATCAGAATGATCCATTAAGTCAAGCACAGGTAGCTTCTCTCCCAGCAAGTTTATGTGAAAAAGCAAACGGAGAAAATGAGAAACTAACAGATGACAGTGATCACAACTTGGAGAATAGTGACGTAAATAAGGGCACATCTTCACTGCAAAAAGATTCTCTTTCAGGTAAACATGAAAGAAAGTCAACAGATCTGTGCATCAGCAAAGGCAAATATATGGCTGCTACTCCACTGAGAGATTTACTTCAAAAGGAGAAAGCTCAAACTAAGCAGGAGATACTGACTTCAAAAATCAAAGCTCATGCTGAAAAAGAGATTTCTGCCATAAAAGAAAAGAGATTTGCGCTAACAGAAGGCTTTATAGGCAAAAACTCTGCCAAGCAATTAGTTGGTGGCCAGAGTGTTAAAATTCGGCAACAGCCTTCATCACAAGAAGTGCCCAAGAAGCAGAGAAGCACAGTGACCAATAAAATAACACCAAAGCATCAGGTGGAGCCTTCAGGAGTACAAACAGATTCACCAAATTTAGCTTCATCTTTGGGCTCTGATAAAGTGAGTTGGGGTACAGGAGCAGATAATTTAGAAAAACTTACAAAAATGATCAAAACTACAGGAACCATTGAGAGCACAACTGAGAGATGTATACAAAAAGAACAAACAGATGTAAGTCCCACAGAAACACCTGGAAAACATAACTGTGTAAAGCCTCTGGTAGTCAACAATGAAGCTCCCACCAAAACAGCGGAAGATCTAGCACAGACTACAAAAACTCTGATTCCTGTGACTACAGAGAATACTGAAACAATTGAAAAAACTCATAAAGAATCAGGACTAGCAGATTGTGTAAATTATAGAGATTCCTCTGTGAAAGATGATGGTGTGCAGATTATGGGGATCATGGTAACTGTAGTAGAAAGAACGGACGATACTGACCCACAGAATAACAATGATGTAAAACAAGTTAATGCTGCGGAAATAGAGAGCATTAAATCAGATTCAGGTAGAGAAAATCCTAGCCAAGAAGAAGAAGAAGTTTTAGTGACAGAGAACAATCCAAAACAGAGTCAATCTATGGTGAAAAAAGATGAAGTCTCTTTAGCAAAGATTAACCATTTAGGGAATGTCCAAGAAGTTTTAAGCTCAGAGGTTATCAATAAAGAAATGGCAGCAAAAAACGTAGAAGTCATGTTTAACAGCAGTACCACTAATTCAGAGCTGTTAATGAAACAATCCCGAGAAGCAGTGGCTGTGTCTGCTAAAGATAAGCTGTTGGCCAAAACTCAACAAGTTGCCCACCAAATGGACACAACTCTAAAAGAAACAAACGATGTCACTGTTAACATGAATGAAAATTTGTCAAAGAGCTCTGGACAGACAAAAACAGGAGATGCAGAAAGTCAACATGAAATGCAAAATCCACTTCCAGCTAAAGTATATTGTGACAAAATAAACAAAGATGAAAATCAGCTATTTGAAGGTAATTTGATGACAAGTAAAACTCTTCCAGAAAGCAGTAGCAAAGATGAGCAATGTGCACTAATATCAGAAGATAAAATCTGTTCTACCTCACCTATCTTATTTGATAATTCAGCCATGAATGAAAGTAAGCATGTTTCTCAAAACCTCCAGTCCAATAATACATATTTTGAAGAACATGGTCAAGAAGATACTAGTGTGCATATTGACAACATTTCTATCAGAGTTGTGACAGCTGAAGGTAAAAAAGATAATGTGGAACTATTGGACAAGTGTGAGACCAATACTATTCCCTCCAATGAAAAGTCTGTCAATGAAAAGCAACATTTTCCAACATCTAGCAATGAAGGAAAAGCACAGATTTCAAATGATGTACATCATTTTGAAAACTGGCTTGATGCAAGCAATGGTCAAAAGCTGAAAAACAGCCCGGAAGAAAAATTAGCTGTGCAGGATGTGTTATCCAGTGTGAAGAAACTGTCTGACTCAATGAAGGCAAGTGATAAACAGAACAACACAAATATAACCAGGGAATGCATTAAAGCTGAACAAAAACAGTCAGACTCTAGTGTACAGCTCAGGGAAGCAGACTATTTTCAAGTACAAGGGCCAGCAGTGACAAGTAACATGTCTCCAAACAATATTACAGTCAAAAAAGATTCAAAGCAGAAGGATATTCTAAGGTTTTTACCAAGTGAGACATGTATCTGCAACAAGCTGCACAAGGAACAAAAAAGTGACATTTTTGTGTTCACTGTGGATCCAAGTGAAAGAAAACAAGATCATCCAAGCATAACGATTAATGATGGTGAAAACTTGAAAAGTATAAATTTGGAAACTGAGGATAATAAAGTTGCTTCAAAACTGACTTGTGGTTCCATGGAAAATTGGATTGAACACAAAAGAGGAGAGGAAGGCAAATCTCATCCCATCATAAAACACAAAGAAGAGGACCAGTGTTGCTCAGGTCCAACAGAAAGACAGTCTTCAACAAATAAGAAAATACCAAACACAAATTTGACCAGGGAAAACCCAGAAGTTAAATCAAATTCTAAAATACGTGTGTCTGCAATACCTGAGATATCTGCTATTGCAGACTATGCCAGATTAAAGGTAATTGTTTCAGAGGATAAAGAGGTACAGCCTGGGCAGCAATTCCCTCCCAACAAAAAGGAAGGGTTCTTCCCGGTAATTCAGTCCCGTCATAGCAGACGTCCTGTGTATATTGATGACCCACAAGACCTCTTTGTGAAAGCTCAAGGCTTGCTAAATAAGACAGCACTAAGTGCCATAGTCAATAAAGAGCCCAAACCACTAGTGTTTCCAATCATGGAGAAGGAGCACCAAAGAACTGGAATGTTCAAATTAGGAGACAAAGAAAGTCAAGAAAAAATGACTCTAAATGCCAAAAGGAACATGTGTAAGTCTGACAATGATCTAAATCAAACATATACAAACAAGTCATTGACAGCTGAGGCAGAACTACACACTCAACTAGGAGAGGAACATCAGGGGAGGACTGTGGAAGAAGAGCAATGGATGAGAGTTGCACATAATGAACAACAGGGAACAGCAATAGAAGAGCAGCAAAGAAAAATTGCAGAAGAGGAGGAAAGAAGACGAGTTGCACACAAGGAAAAACAAAAACGAGAAGTAGAGGAGCAGCGGATGATGAGCGAAGAAGCGGAGCGAAGAGAGAAAGTTCTCCAAGATGAACAACAGAGAATAACAATGGAGGAGCAGCAAAGAAGGATTGCTGTAAAAGAGCAAAAAAGGAAAATTGCACAGGAACCACTACAGATTAATTCAGTAGAGGAGCAGCAAAGGAGGGCTACACAGCTGGAGGAACAACGAAGGATTGGAGTATTAGGGCAAAAAACAAAAAGTACACATGAAGAACAACAGAAAATAGAGGAAGAAGAGCAGAAAAGTAGGCATGCCCAAATGGAACAACAAAGAAGGATTGCAGAAGAAGAGCAACAGAGGAAAGCTGAACATGAAGAACAACAGAACACAGAATCCAAAGAACAACGATGTAGAGCTAAACAAACTGAGCTTTATTGGAGGGTTTCTGAAGAAAAGCAACAGTGTAAAGTTGTTCAAGAAGAACAACAACATGGACAACTTGAAGAGCAACAAAGGACAGTTGCACAGGAAGAACAAGAAAAAAGAAAAGCCAAAGAGCAACAAAATAGAGCTGGACAAACTGAGCCACATAGGAAGATTGCGGAAGAACAGCAACAGTGGAAAGCTGCACATGAAAAACAACAAAGAAAAGCAGCAGAGGAACAACAAAGAACTATTGCTGAAGAGGAGCAACAGAGGAAAAATGCAAACAAAGAACAACAGAGAAGAGAAGCCAAAGAACAACAGAGTAAAGCTAAGCAAATTGAGCTTCACAGAAGGATTGCTGAAGAAGAGCAACAGAATGAAGCTGTGCATGAAGAACAAAAAAGAAAAGCAGCAGTGGAACACCATAGGAGGATTGCTGAGGAGGAGCAACAGAATAAAGTTGTGCATGAAGAAGAACAAAAAAGAAAGGCAGAGGAGCAACAAAGGGGAGCTGAACAAATTGAGCTAAATTGGATTGCTGAAGAACAGCAACAAAGGAAAAATGCACATGAACAACAACAGAAAAGAGAATACAAAGAACAACAAAGTAGAGTTAAGCAAATTAAGCTTCATAGTAGGATTCCTGAGGAAGAGCAACAGAATAAAACTATGCATGAAGAACAACAGAGAAAAGCTGCAGAAGAACACCACAGGAGCATTGCTGAGGAGGAGCAAAGTTGGAATAGTGCAAATGAAGAACAACAGAGAAGAACAGTGGAGGAGCTGCAAAAAAGGATTGCTGAAGGGGAAAAAAGTAGGAAAGGTGCCTATGAAGAACAATCTGGGGGGGTAAACGAAGAGCAAATGAAGAATGTGCAGTTTGAGCAACAAATGAGGCTTGCAGAAGAACAGCCAATAAGGCGGGATGCACACAAACAACAACAGAGAAGAGAAGCAGAAGAACAGCACAGGGGGATAGCAGAAGATGAGCAACAGAGAAAAGCTTTAGATGAAGAACAACAAAGAATAGCAGCAGAGGAGCAGCATAGGAGAACAGCACAAGTTGAGCAACAAAGGACGCTTGAACAACAAGAGCAAAGAGTACAATATGTGTACAATAAACAAAAAATAAGAGAAGCAGAGGATCAACAAAGGAGGATTGCTGAAGAAGAGGAACAGCAAAAAGGTTCACATGAAGAACAACAAAAGAGCGAAGCAAAAGAGCTGCAAAGGAGGTCAGAACAAATTGAATGTCATTGGAGTATTGCTAAAGATAAGCAACTGAGGAAAGCTTTACATGCAGAACAACATGGAAGATCAATCAATGAAAATTTGAGGGGTGCACTGCTGGAGCAACAAAGGAGTATTTCGGAGGCAGAGCAACAAGGGAAAGCTGCACATAAAGAACAACACCTAGAAGCAGTACAGGAGCAGCATAGGACAGGTTCACAAGTGGAGCAACAAAAAAGGCCAAGAGAAATCTCACAAATGAGAGAAGCTGCACATGAGGAGCAGCAGAGAAGAACTTTACATGGACATCATAGAGACGCAGACGAGCAAAAAAACAAATCAACAGAACAAAAAAAGCAAGGAAAAGATTTACAATTCAAACAGAGGGAAGAGTTACACAAACTACAAAGAGCAACTTCCCAGGAGGACAATCAAGAAAGAGTGGAGGAGCCACAAAGGAGAGTTACTCAAGCGGACAAGTCAAGCATGCTATCATCGGTAGAACAAAAGAAAAGTGTTGTGGCTGAGCAGGAAAGAACAGGAACACAAGAAGAGCAAAAGAGGAGGGTTGCATGGAAGGAGCAACAGAACAATCATGTAGAGGAGAACCGGAAAACTTTTGCACAAGAAAAGCAGCAAAGGATTGCATCTCTGATTGAGGAGCAAAGGCAAGTTAAACAAGTACAAAGGCAGATAGTTAATTGTCAAAATGATGAAGCAGGAGAAGGGATAAATGTTGCTCACATGTCAGAGATGGAAAGTGTCAAACAGATGCAGAAACTTAATAAAATGCAGCATCTGACAGAAGAGCTAATGAATGAAAGATTTGAGGAAAAGGAGAAAACAACTTTAAAGAAAATGCTGGAAAATATAAACAGATATGATGAAAAGGAGATTACAAAAGAACAAAGAGAAGAACAACAACTGATACTCACTAAAACAGATAAGGATAATGAAGCTAAAAAAATAGAAGATGATAAACAAGAAGAATCTTTCAAGAAAAAATCTACTTTCAACCATCAAAAGATAGAAAAAAGAAAAGACCAAAAAACAGATGCTCTTCAATATTTTGCAATCACCTCAACCAACAAAGAGAGAAAACCTAGAGAGATACAGTTTTCCTCCCCTTTACCCTTACAACAACAAAGTAAGAAACAAATGGAGCTTGAATCACCCAATGACTTGTTATACCACACAAGACCTTACAGATCACATGCTGCTGCATCCCCTGCTCCATCTCTGCCCCGTTCTAACACCTCCTCTCCTGCGCTAGGAGCCAAGCCCTTGATGTTTAGAGTGAAGGATAACACCATCAGAGGTTCCTCTCTTACAAAGTCGGTCAAACCACACTTCCATAAGAACTTTGGAGAGGATTTCTTGATGGGTTCAAAATTAGATGGGGGATGCGATAAGCTAGAGCATGACTATGAGATAATCAAACGAAATGCAGGGACCCCAATAAAAGGCTCTGCTGCTATCAGTGAAGCTGCATCATTTCTCTTGGCTTCTTCCTCACAAGATTACTCAAACTCCACCACACATCTGAGACCTTATTCAAGGAGAAGCATGGCAATGGATGATGATGAATCCCGCTCGGTCATCAGTAACATGTCCGAGGATGTGGAGAGCTTTACGAGCAGAGCAGCAGATCTGACTGATATGCATGGCCTGTTTGACTGTGACAGACCCGAATCAGCTTGCAGCTTTAGTAGTGATTTGTCTCGGCCTTTGGGCAAACCTCCAGCTGTTCCACCAAAAAGTGAGAAAGCCTCGCGCAGAGCTCAAAGATTAACCTCTCGAAGAATAAAGAAAGAACTTTCCAAGGCTACAGAAGGAAACCCAGCAGGTGTTGGCAAAGAAGTCTCCAGTGTCCCTTCTTCATCATCCTCCTTCAATGAGGTATGCTCCTCCAACCACTACGCTGTGGCATCCCCCCATTTTTCTCCTCCTGTTGCCTTTGCTCTTGCTCCAGCTGTTGGATCTACTGTGCACTCTTTTCATGCTTCCCCTCATACCTCTGGCCCCATCTCTATCCCCAATTGCTCGCCTCATTCTGCTAATGTTGTGTCTCTTCATACGTCTAGTCATTGTTCAAAACCTGCGTCTCTCCAAACAGTTGCTCATATACCCCCTTCATCCACTCTCCATCATGTCAATCACCCTGCCACACCAGTGACACAATACCATTTGGAGTCAACCAACTATCCCCGGTCCTATCCACTTACACAGCGGAAGGTTTTGCAGGACCTAGGATCGGGTCAATATTTTGTTGTAGATGTACCTGTTCAAGTACAAACCAAAACTTTCTTCGACCCAGAGACAGGAAAATATGTTCAGCTAAATGTGCGTGAGACCAGTCAGAATATTTCTCAACCTCAAATTGAACAAACATACCAACAGCCTCAAATACAACCACAACCACAGGTCAAGCAGCAACAACCGTCCCTTGCCTCTGTCCCCTCAGTTGCGAGTAAACCCTTTAGGTTTTATCAAGGCTACCACAGTTTCCCTCAAAACTACCAAACAGCAGTTTTCAACTCTGCACACCGAAGAAGCTCTTCAGTCCCAGTAAACCTACAACAAAACCAACAAGTCTTGAGGGAAAGCCTCAGCTCTGGACATGCAGTTGCTGAAGTTGATCAGAACTCCGAGGGCCATTGCTACAGTCCAGAGAAGACGCCGTACATGGACACAGTTAATGACACCACCAAAACATACAACACCACACAGGACTCTTTGCTCGAGAGTGAAAAAAACAGCCAGCTTGGTAGAAGTTCAGTTTGTGATAATGATCACTCGGCTAACTCAGATTATCAGCCCCGTGACATCATACCCATTAGTGAACTAGACGATTTCATGGAGGTGTCTGACTGGTGAGAGCAAAACCTGACATGAAAGTAAAGAAATAGTTCCTGATATAATAGTAAATAAAAAATACAATGTATAAATTATGGCATAATACCTTTTATTAACTTCCTAACTAAAGCAAATGGTCTTTTGATTGTAGATGTCATTGTGAAATGCTCTTAAACTGACGCTAATGTCTCTTTTCAGATATTCACGGTTTTATTCTATATTTATAATCAATATTTATTGTTACCATTCCATTTGATTTTGAATGTCAACAGCTAAAATATGTCTCCTGTGTATCATCTTTATCTCATTTACTGATGTAGCAAACATATCTTACATAAAAAAACTGCTAATTCCCCCGTTT
The DNA here is from genome assembly GCA_032876305.1 of Orestias chungarensis. NCBI lineage: Eukaryota > Metazoa > Chordata > Actinopteri > Cyprinodontiformes > Cyprinodontidae > Orestias > Orestias chungarensis. Next base: position 2,539,170 of record JAVLVB010001089.1, read on the forward strand.
CAAAGTGCCATTGGTCCTTGAAAGAATATGCATTTATTTTGCATTATAAACAATGGGTGGAGTGTTTTACTTTTTCTGCTGAACACATTGCAACACATGAAATTACTGTTCAGAGTAAAGGATCATCAAATGGTATACAACGTTTTTTAATATGCAGAAAGCGTCAAAATGATCATGGTGACATGGCAGGAATGAAATTATTGCTGTTTTCAAAGTTGTAAAGTAGTCTATTTTTTATGGATAATAGATGTTTGCAGGATGCTTTGTATTGCCGTGAATGTAGTATGATACAAACTTTTTCAGACAACAAAAACACGTAACAAAGATATTTTTCCATCATTGGATTGTTAAAAGTTTTCCTGTGAGAACTGAAAATAAAAACAGATTTCTGAAAGATTCTTGCAATAGGATGTATTTATTTTTACAATGCTTTAAAGTGGTGAAAGCCTGCATTCTTAAAGCATTTTCTGGGAGGATGGTGGAAAAGTGTGTTTAAGGAGTGGGGGATTCCCAGTTCTTGGGCTCTTGGCGGTTCTCCCAGACTTCCTTATCCTGATGGAGTTACTCTCTGTGGGGTAACTTGCCATGGTCTTCACAGTGGGAGAGTGGGCAAGGCCGGGACTGGGGCTGAGCCAGTTGTGGTCCAGCTCGTTAGTGTGGTGTTGTTTGTGTGGGGTATTAGGCCTAGTTAAAGTGTGATTGGTTTCTCGTTGGCACCCCCTGGGTCCTTAAGACTGAGTTGGGCTTATTAGGGAATCAGTTTCTCTTATTCTCTTTAAGCAGGCCTGAAGACACGGTACCCGTCCACCTTTTGCAGATCTAAGATTCAGTTAGGTGATCCACAGATATCACAAAAGGATCCTAAATCAACTAAGATTTAGGTAATATGATGTATGTTGAAAGAAATTGTTGAGAGCTTGGCAAAAGTCCACATCGTAATCATGGATAGATACAGTAATATAAAATTATTAAAATAAAAGAAAGAAACCCCCAAACACTATAACTATCATGTTTTTTGTACTATTTTTACACAGAAGTAATTTGTGGATTGTATCATCTATAGGACATACAGTGACCCAATACAGTTACTCTGTACTTTACAGGAAAATAAATTACATCAGGAAAATTTTGATAACTGTTTTTGCAATGTTTCCCAACCCCGGTCCTCTTTTCCTGCTCACACTTGATCTGTATCCATATTTTGGAAGTATAAAAATATCAAAACACGCATGGTGGAGCAGCTTCAGAACAGAATAAAAAAACCCTTATTGTACTGAATAACCTTCAGATAGAACAGTAGTAAAAACAGACAATCTTTTTTTATATTGCACGTTTTATTTTTTGGCATTTTCAACCAGCATAAATGACTCAAAATAAACAAGCCATTGGAATAAATAATAAATATAACAATGGATAAAAACCTGAAATTTTTTATAGTTTTTGCTAGTATATTAAATTAATTTCCTGACAAAGCCTGTAAGTGTTTCATATTAAATTACTGTGTTTCTGGTCCCCTGAGAAGCAGTAACTTGCTTTGACCACTGTATGGCAGAGAAGAGCGAGTCCCTCACTTGAATTTGGAGCACAGGAGAATGAAAACATTAGGGAAATCCCAAACGAAGTATCATTCTCGCACATGTAAACATAACTTTTAATTCCTAAAACCTGTGATATACAGCTTAGGTTTAAGCTGCCTATAGTAAACACTAGAGAACCTCTATATTTACAAGTCCAAACATTTCTTCTAAACAGAGGTCCTTAAGGTGGGAAGGGCTTAAAGCACCTAGAAACACAGCAAGCATATTTTCCACTAATTCTATGCTTTTCATAAGAATTCATACTGTTTAAAGGGTTAAATGTTTAGTGTAATTTCATTTGGCTTTGGCAGAGCTCAGAACAGCCAGCAGAAGCCCTGCCTCAGCATTTTAGCCTGCCCAATAAAGCAGCAGGCTTCATACCACTGGGACAGTCTGTCAACCGCAGCCAGAGACAAGCCCATGCCACTGTGTCCAGCAGCTGGAGACAGGGAGACGTCCCACATCTGTGTGTGACAAACAGAAAACAAAAAAATAAAAAAAGAGCATACTTTCTTCAGGTCACAGAAAAACAGAAACATGCAAGGGACAACCCCCAAGATGAGAAACGTCCATCACCTCTTTCCTAAGTTCTGGGGTGTTGGGCCAGGATCCAAAAACCACTCTCGGGAACACAGGAAATGACATTTCCTACGTGTAGCAGGACACAGAGGGAAAGACAGGGAGAGTTTAAAGGAGACAGCTTGGAGGGTAGAGCGAGGTAGAGAGTGGGAGTTTCTAAGTGGGAACAGAGCTTTTACTGTTTCATATTACAGAGCAAAGAGGAGAAAGAGGAGAAGAGTTAATGGTGGGTAAGGGCTCTGGTGGGTTGTGCAGCCAGCCTCTGTTTTGAATGTAGCAGCTTGTAAAAGTGCTGTGAAGTTTTCTAGGTTTATGGATTGGCTGACTGTGGAAAATGTACTTCTCTATAGTGGTCCTTGTCCTGACTAAGACTCTGGTCACAGGTAAGTTGATTCTGTTTGGAGCAACACATTTCAAAAGGATTTCAAGAAGGGGGGAGCATAGAGTAGCAGTTGTTGGACACAACAACATGTATAACAGAATTGTTTGTTTATCTTCAGTATGAACAAAATATATTCAGTATGTGCAAGGGAAAACCTGCATGTTGGTTTCTCTGATAAATCAGAATCATTACTGGAATGTTAACCTTTTTTGATAACCTAACCCTACCAACTTTTTCTGCCCATGATGTTGTTTTATATAATGCTGGACTTAACCTGATGTAGATTCCCAACTAAGAAACAGAAAGAACAACAAAAAAAGCAGCAACAGATGTTCTCAGTTATCCTGCCAACATAGACCAGATTTGACTGCAACAAATATCAATGATTCCTAGCCATAGCATATCATTACCTGTCTAATCACACTTTTCGACTCACATTCCGTGTGAGACATACGTGACTCTGCTTCCATCCGGAAAACAAAAGTATGCAGAGAAAAAACAAAACAGTTGCGCTGAACATAATATTTGTTGATTTTCCTTCTTAGCCATGGTTGCTTTTTAGTGGTACAGAAAAAAAAAACATCTGGCGATGGAAGATGCATATAAGCAAAACCAGTAATACTCTATGCTTTCGACAGCAGAAATCCTACAAGCCACTGTGTGTGTGTGTGTATGAGCTCAGTTTGTGTAAATGCTACAATTAGGTGAAGTGCCAGGAAATAAATGTACTAATTCAAAAAAGCAAGAAAGAGTCACGCAAAGCTGACTCATTTTGTGACTGACCTCTTATGGCAAAGGCGTGTTTTTTTTTTTTTGATTGACTGTTCTTTATTGACAGTGATCTTATAAAACAACATAATTCTCATGCAAGTTTAAACAGGGTACATAAAAGAAAAAGCAATTGATTCACTTCTTGTGAACTACACTTTAACACAATAGCTCAACAAAGAAAAAGTTTTTCCATTGGTTTTGTGCTTCTCATTTTGACAGAATTATATTTTTGTTCTTTCTTTTTTAATAATATATCAACACAGTCTTCATTTATTGTTGTTTATTTGAAATAATGTGCCAAATAATAAGCTTTGTATTTGTATTCTTTCTCTTCTTTTTTCTGTTTGTAAAGACCCAGGAACTTCCTAGCTATATTTGTCTGACAGTGCATTGTTTAAGAATTAAAAGTATTATGGTATGCATCAAACATACCAAGACATGATCATCCAGGTAAGACTACGACAATTTGTATGGCAACTCTGGAGAAGGTGCAGTAAGCACAGTTCAGATGAGAGAATCTGTAAAAAAAACAAGTATAGGATTTTTTTTATTTTTTATTCTGGGTTTTGCAAAAGGAATCAAGGAATCAAGGAATTTTATTTGTCATCACATCACATGTGGTACATGAGGTGGGACGAAATTCTAATCCCCCGGTCCAGTTTACACCCTGATAGCAGTTTTAAATACTTTAATAAATTATAAGACCTCTGCGAGAGTAGGATTGAACACAGAATCTACAATATGGGACTTTGGACATAGCAGCAATGAAAATTCGGAGTGCAAATAGTATAATAAAATATAAAGAACTATACGAGAAATAGGATTTAACTACACAGAATCTACAATATGGACACAGAATCTACAATATGGGACTTCGGACATAGCAGCAATGAAAATTCGGAGTGCAAATAGTATAATAAAATATAAAGAACTACACGAGAAAAAGGATTTAACTACACAGAATCTACAATATGGACACAGAATTTACAATATGGGACTTCGGACATAGCAGCAATGAAAATTCGGAGTGCAAGTGACATATTAATTGACATTTTAAAGTGACATTTTAAAGTGTGATATTAAAGTGAACAGTGCCGGTTAAATGCGAAAGTGTTTTTCATTTGTAATTGTCCTTGCGTCTGTTTGAGAGTCTCACAGCTTCAGGAATGAAGCTGTGAGACAGTCTGGTGGTTTTACACTTGATGCTCCGCAGCCTCCTGCCTGAGGGGAGCGGGACAAGAAGTGAGTGTGCTGGGTGTGTGGGGTCCTTTATGATGCCGGAGGCCCTCTTCCTGCATCTGGAGGTGTAAATGTCTGTGGTGCTGGGGAGGCTGACTCCAACAGTCCTCTGTGCAGCCTTCACCACTCTCTGCAGAGCTTTCCTGTCTGCAGTTAGAAAGAAAGACATTGCTGAAAGTTTCTCTTTACCACTCCAACAGGATAGGGACAGATTGTGGTCTGGTCAGATAAGACCAAATTGTACATCAATGGTCTACAAGCAAAATGGTCCATCATGAATGGAACTAAATACTGGACAGTCCCAAACAAGAAAACTGTTGGTAGCTGCAGAACGCTTGATACTGTTCAAATGTCAGTCCTATGCTTTTAAAACTTTTACAGACCCCCAAAGGCACTCAACCTTTCCCTGATTTGCTTTTTTCCTGTTTAATGTCGTAGACATTAAATGTTTATATGATCTCTGTTTTTTTGCCAACAGAGGTATGTCACACCCTAAACGTGACAGTCATCCCTGGGCCTTTTGTGTTAGTCGCAGAGAGAGACAACCTGACTTTGTCCTGTCTGGTCTCTGAAAAAAAGTGGAGCGGCAGTGTCCTCGTTCTTCGCTGGTTCTTCTCTCCATTGATTCCTCCAACACTCAGACCTCCTACCAATCCGACCACGTCTCCCGATGCACTCCCACCCTCCCAGTTTCTGATTGTGAGGATAGGCATTAGGAAAATACAGCAGTATGGAAACTACAGTCGTCGCTTCCCCCACACAAAGTTTTTCTTTTTTAATGATGCGGGAGGAAAGGTGTACCGACTGCTCATTGCCAATGCGACAATGACGGATCAGGGCTTTTACAGCTGTAAAGTTCAGGAGATCCGCAAATACACAAACACGTGGAGAGCTTCATCCAATGGCTCCAGCACCACACAGTTAACAGGTAAATGAAAAATAAACTGTTTATTGTTCATTTGCATGGGGAGCGGTGTTGAGCATAAACATTACTAAACACTATAACATTTAGAGCCTAAGCTAACTGCAATGGATGCCCCCAGATGGATTTTGTGTCTGTTTCTCCTATAGCTTGTTTGTAAGTCAAGACAAACAGAAAACGTGACTATTAGAATAGAACAGATCTTGTTAAGTATGAAATTGCAGATATTTTTCTTCAGGTAAATACAGTCATACTTATATGAATCCTTAAGACCAATGTGGCTGTTTGGGAATGTTTCAAGTTTTAAAAAAGAACTAGAACAATTATGGTTTGGAAACTAAGGGAGCAACACCTATCCTTCTGGTTCGGGTAGCAGTTTTGCAAGACAATAGTTGGCTAATAAACTGTTTTGTTAGTCTATAGAGAGCAGAAGGGCAAATAGCATAATAGTGGGCACTATTGGAAAATTGACTCAAACATTGCAGATCAGTGTTAAGTATCTTGACATAATTCGTTCTATAGAAATCTGTTTGAAATCAATTATATTATTATTTCAGATGCAGTCAGGCAAACTTTTTGTTTGGCAGTTTTTTTAAAATACATATTAAAAAAAACGTGACATCAGTGTATCATATCCTGGTATTTTTGGGCCATTCTGTTCTATGTCAATCAGTAACACTGCTCGTGTCGTAATGTTGTGAAATCCAGATAAGAATAGTCCAGAAGACTAAATCTAAGAGCTAGACAAAGAGGGGAACTCATAAACACCCCAAACATACCGTAGAACGTATTGCAATTAATATAAACACCTTTTCATGGACAAATACTAAGCTAGGGTTAATGAAACTATAAATTGTGATAGAATCTAATACCCCAGCAATGATGTTTCTGAATAAAAGATGAACTGAAAACAAAACAAGTGAAGGAATAGAAGAGTGAGTATAGATGATGGATTTATAAACTTTTTTTTAATTAATTTGCTTGTGTAGTTGTTTTAAACTGACATGAGTCAGCTTTGGTCTTGGGACCTTTTGGGCTAGGCTGAGCTTCAACCTCTTGGCTACAGCTGATCTGGTTTTATCCCTAACCAAGATGTGCATTGTAAAAGCATCACACTTAAAAAGTGTGATGCTTTTTACACTTAAAAAGTGTGATGCTTTTACAATGCACATCTTGGTTAGGTTATTGCAATGCCAAAAAAAAAGTAATTCTCTCATGTTGCTGTTTAAAAATTTACAACCATATGGAAAATTGGGTATTTCTAGATGAATGAGTTAGGAAATCAGTGCTACCTCCTCCTATGTTTATTCAGTGTGGGCTTCCTCACTCTTTCTCTCAAATAGTGCATAGTTGTCAGTGGCTCAAGCTTTAAGCTTTCTTTTCAGTGAAGAAAGGAAACTATTTAGGTCTTCAACTGGGAACCATGTAGCCCTTAAATACAGCCAGTGGTTCATATTGGTAAAAAGCAAAACACAAGTTGAGAAACTGGAACAGTTTAAATTAGTGCAAAGGATTACATTATAATTTATTTAGATGATTGCATTTTAGTTAGGGCTCGTGCTGTCGATGATACTTAAACTTAAAAAAAATTACCCCTGACTTAAAAAAATATAAATGATGCAAACAGTTTTTTATGCAGTTTTAAAAAAGGAAATGGAAACTTTAAAAAAAGTTTAAAAAGACCTGTGTGGTTGAGGCTTGAGGTTCAGGTGTGACTTAACAGTGTTATACTGTATGCAGCCTTTAGTCAGAGTGTTGCTTTGTTTAAGATGCAAAAGCAACGGCACTGTGTTCTAAATGAATATGCAAGACTATCAAACAAGCAAAATATCAAACAAAACCATGTTTTTCTTTTTCACAGTGGCAATCATTTGGATTAGTCAATAAATATTGGGTTTGGACTCCTTTATCTGTAAGGCTAAGGAAGATGCTAAAACAAAAAGCAAAACAAAAAGCAAAACAAAAAAAAATGTCAGTAAATACATTTAAGGTCAGACATGAAGCAACAGATTTTTCAGTCCTACATGTAAAAGAAACATGCCTAGCAACATCTGGCCTTTCCACAGGTTTGCTAAACATAGCTCTTTAAAAGACTTTGAAAAGCAAAAAGGGATTTCTTGTCTAATCCATCTGAAAAACTGCAAGGAAAAGTCCTTTCTTAAGAGTTTGCATAAAACTAACTGAATCTTGCTGACATATGGTTC
>JAVLVB010001089.1:2546943-2570021 GCA_032876305.1 Orestias chungarensis
ATATATATATATATATATATATATATATATATATATATATATATATATATATATATATATATATATATATATATATATATATATATATTTATATATATATATGTATGTGTATATAATATTTTTTTTGGGGAGTTTGACCCCAGTTCCAACCCAAAACAATGATCTCAAACAGCCAACAATATCACTGTACGTATGAGAATGAGAATGAAAAAGAGGTAGTGGAGCTAAACTCACTGTTTTTTCAAACTATGTAAGACACGATGTCAGTACTCTGTGTTAATTGTTCTTTTATTTAAGGCCAGTTCTCAGCGAAGCATTCCCAAACAATTAAGTTTCAGTTAATTTAGCCAGGGTCAAATCTCCCACACTCATTACTGAAAAAGACACTCATGAATTAAATTAGAAAGTAAAAAGGGTGAAAGCAAGAAAATTCCAAATGGAAATTTTATCTTTCTTAAAATATGACTTTGATCCAGTTATCATGTTTGGTTTTATGGTTTGTACCTGATGAAAAGCTCATCTATGTTTCTATGTGGCGATGAGTATCTTACTTTGCAGCTACAAGTCTATGTTTTTTAATTGTAAATTGGGGAAAATAACAATGCATTTTATTCCCTTATTAAGGATTAGAAGAACATTATACCAGGCTATTTTATTTTATATTTTTTACAAATAAAAATCTTTGAAGTGTGGCATGCATTTAGAAAATAATTAGTGGGACTGTAGCGTTATTTTTTTTTGGAGTTTTAATTTTAAAATGTCTCTACCAGGCTTAAACAACCATTTAGTCTTTAAAAATATTTAAAGCCATCAGATTGGAGGTCAAATGTCTATTTTTCATGTGTGTTTCCACAGTTTCTATTTGAAATTTTATTTGGACTTTAATGACATGGTAATGCATGATTCTGTTAGGGATCTTAATAAGTTAATTGTAGCTACAGCTGTATTGCAGCTCATCTGATCATAACTTTGCCCAGCCTGTCACTGTAGATGGGCAGCCATGTTTTACAAGATTTAAAAGTTGACCTTTTTCACAACCTCTTGTTTTTTTCCAACACATTTCCAAATATGTTGAAAAGGTTCCAAAAATATGAAGGCTTTTGAAAGGAACCGCAGTTTGTCCTTGTTTTATACAAAAAAAACAAAAAAACATAAAGGTTGAGGTCAGACAGAGCAATCTAAAATCCTTCCTATATTCAGGGACACTAAGGAAGCCAAGCAACCTCAGGCATCTCAGAGATGCATTGACCACAGAGCGGGTAAACACAAGAGCTGACATTATAATGGGTAAACAATGAGGAAAACAACATAATACAGGTAACCAAGTACTCTCTAGTTTTTAAACCTTTACTCAACACTTAAATTTATTGATTAATTATATCCCAAAGAATTTGCCTAATAAGTGGTGTTTGCCTTTTAAAATAAATTTGTGCTTTTTAGAACTTTCCACAATTCAGTGTTCTTTGAGCTTTACGGCCAGTGTTTATATCTTTATAAATATATAGACATATCTATATAGATTGCCTAAACGTGGTGCCATGTGGTGCACAGTCATTGCTTTGCAGACACATCTGTACGTATGCAAGTATCACAGCTTTTCACAGTCAACCTGTTGACCTAGGATTGCTTGAATGGATCCTACTGAAATTTCACATTCTGATTGAAAAAATATATATTTCTCAGCTTTTTTCTTTTCTTTTTTTTTAAACCAGTTTAGCACTTGAGAAGAAGGGGATTTTTTTATTATTTTGTTAGAGATTATCTATCATCCATACTGTACCCACTGATCCACACAAGAGCCTTGGGGATTGGAGAGATGGGTTAAACTGAGGACATGTTGTCAAGCAATTTTATTACACATCAAAAAATATGACATTTTAACATTTATGCAACCAGAGATGCAAGAGATTTAGGGAGTTTCTAAGACTGCTGTATATTTTAGCAAGAAAGTATGTCTTTATCATAATGTCATCAAACTCTATAAGGATTTTTGAAATTCCTATTTAATTTTTGGCACACACTTAAGATTTTTGCAGTTTTTTAAGTTAAAGTTCGATCAAACAGTTGCAGAGAGTTCCTCAGAAAGAAACCCACTTACATTATTTGTCACACAGAACTTAAAAACAATAGATGGAATTACATTATAAACAAAGAAGAAAAAAATGTCTGCAAAATAGGGAAGTCTCCACATTTCTATCCAAGAAAAGCTGCCCACTCAGGCCTGAAGTTTGTGGATGTCCTCTTTGTGGGGTTGGCCGATGCTTGGGCAGTTTTTCCTCTTTTTAACAGCAGTGGTTTGGAAATTTTCAGAAACCACTGGAGTTGTCTGCTCCATTTGGCCAGTGCCGCCCGACATCATCAGTTTATAATGATAAACTTGGAAACTTTATATTCGTCTTGCACTGTTTCTTGTTGACTTACTGCAACATGTTTTGTTCCTACAGTGCACTTTACTCCCGAGGACAGCAGCAGCGGTAGACTCTGGAAATTATTTGCAGGTATCGTCTTAAATCTTCAGACCTTTTTGTAGCTTTAATTTTGCATAACCGTGATGCAACATTTTCTGTGTGTGAATCAGATGTGCATTTATGCGCTGTGCTGATCTGCTCACTGGGACTGCTGTCCATCTTCTTGTTCTCCCTTGTCTTAACGTGCCAGTACTTCCACAGGCGACACAGGCAGAAAGGTACAGTATATCCACGCTTTTTTCTTAAGCATAACTATTATGTAAATGTCACCTGTACTTCTTAAAACAAATCCTTTAATTCTTTACAATAAAAAAAATTTTTTCGCTGATTTCTCCACAGCCAGTTATCTTTTCGTCAAATGTCCAGAAAGCAGGTACTAAATTATTCATTAAAATGCTTATAAATATTTTTACTAACAAAATTAACATCTAAATGTGAATTTAAGGTTTTAGTACAACTGCTTCATAATTTTAGGAAAACATTTAACTGCAATACCGTTGCTAAACATTTTAAGGTCTTTTTTCAGACTTTTCTTAACCTTAGCCTAATGTCCCCACATCTCTCCACGAGAGTCATGATCTAGGCCAATACACTGCACTTAGGGAACTGAAAATCTGCCCAGCAAGACAAAATTATGATTGCCTTCATGATGCTTAAAAGGATAAATGCTAAAGTTGTACAAATGCACTTATTTGTACTTACAGTATTGGGATCCATTTCACTATACAGCTCTATTTACCATTCCTTTGTGTCTATAACCAAGTAGGCCTGTTTTTTAAAGTAAAATGTACAAAACAATTGTTTTACTTTTTTCGAACCCCCAATTTTGGACCTATGCAAACAAACAAGTTTGTAATTAAGTATTTTAAAACATTGTTTTTCTTTTTTTTTAATACCAGTACATAATCACCAATAATGCAATCTTCTAAGATAGATACATCTTTTAAAACAGATTGCTTATAAAATGAAGTTAATCTTTTTCCACTTGATTTTTTTTTAAAGATTTCTTGTACTCTAGGGATGTATATTTTTGAAGAGAAATAGCAGGTTGTGTTTTTCTTTTTCTTTATTATTGTTTGCTCTTTGCAGCTCTGGAGAGACCGTTACCAGCTCCAGCAGTTGCTCCAGTTCTCCTCCAAGAACACAAAGAAAAGAGACAAGAAAGCAGGTTGACAGAGTACAGATAGTGATACCACCCAAACTACCAGAAGAGCCGCTGTTTCATTCCCCTATCAGAGGTGTGAGACTATGTTTTCATTTTTAGACACAACCAGTATGCTTTCAGGATTTAGTCTGTTTACCCTGCAAATCCTGTTTAAAAGATATGATATCCAAAAGGACAAACGTAATAATCGTCAGCAGTGGCCTTTTCCATAAATATTTTCACAGCGACTAGTGTTGCCTCTTTGCAAAAGAAAGCTTGGTTCAGCTTTTCTTCTTACTCTCTTGGGGTTAAGTTTAATCACATTCCTAACACAGTTGAAGATATTAGAGCAGCAAGAGGTCAAAGCTCATAACAAAAGAAGATGTTGGAGACTAAAAGCGGACATTGGATCTACGTTCAAACACTGAATAATTAAATAATGCTCTGGTTTCAACTCTAAACATCTTTCTTGAGTTACGCCTCGACTTAAGACACAGTGACATATGCAGATTCAAAACTCCAGGCTGTTGTTTCTCACATATTTCTCTCATATTTCTTGCAGCCCCTGTTGCTGCTAAGAGACCTAAGAAGCCCAGAAGATTAAAGACCCAGGCAAGGGGATCTGCCACTGTAAGACCTCTGTCTACTCACTGCATGATACTATAAAATATGGCCTGTACTTCATTATGCATTTTTAATTTTTAAAAAGATGGTTTTCCTTTTATTTTGTTCTTCAGGAGCAGTTTTTTTTCTTTTTATTGAAACACGTACAAGAGGGAATTTGTTTCACAACCGCATGATTGTCTACCAGAGTTTATTGCCGTCTCTTCATTCAGTTATGAGCTTGATAATTCTATTTAGCATTATTGCTTCAGAAACTCAATTATTTACTTAGAGTGCTTCATTGGTTTTATATCTACAGTGAAAACATTAAACCTGTGTATTCAGACGCAAACTAGCTCGAAATTCAGGACCACCTAAAAGCACAAGCGTCTCTTTTGAGATGTACAAAAAAAAAACATCGAGGATGTAAGAATTATTTTTTTTTGCGTCCAAATACAGATTAGATTAGTGCAATTAGGCAAATCTGTAAAGGGTTAATAGGACTCCTCTTGCAATAAATGTTAGCGAGCGAACTAAATGTTCCCGAAGCTCCTGCAAAAACAGTGAATGGTTTGTTTTGCACTCAAGGAGTTATTTAGCAGGGGATTGTAAACAAATTGTGTTTCTCATTTGCGTGATCTGGCCAGTAAATTCCTCTCTCCTTTTCCCTTTCGCCCTCTAGTCTCAAGTATCACAAGAAGAAAGCCTTACGTACGTAGAGCTGGAGCTGGTTCGACCGCGGCAGGAGCCACCGGCCTCTTTCAGCCCTGATGCCACACCCTCCAGCCCCGACACTGTGTATGCTCAGATCCTCTTCCAGGAAGGAAAGCTATAGAGCTGACAGTTTTGTACATCCTGGTGAGGGCAGAGGTCCAGTTCTCCACCCAAAACTGAAATAAGCATCATCTAAAGGAACATATTTATAAACTACATATTTAGCTTTGTTTCTTCTTTGATGAAAGATGCCATGTTTTTGGGTAAGTGAAGGACATCCAGTCTGCTCTGTGCAGGGTAAGTCCTGCACGACTATTTTGTTGCGCTCCTTTACTTTGGCTTGTGAGCCTGTTGTTTATAGCCCCGATTAACTGTTAACTGTTGTCTATAAACCAGATTGTTGAAATTAATTAGGATTTTGTTATCGAAGCATCATGTCACTTTAACAAGCAAACACATTATTACTGTATTAAATATCTATATATATATAAAAACAGCTATCTGAAGTCTTTGATTTATCTAAGTGCAGACTACAATAATAGAAATAAACTGCAGCTAGTGTTTTACAAAACTCCCAATTTTGCATATCTATGATACAGAAAGATATTCAGCATTACCTTCCTATGCTTCTGATAAGATGCCACGCTTCCATCTGTTTCAAGTTGGTGTTGTTGCAGGGTTCATTATGGGTGCAACCCCCAGTAAGAAGTAAACCGATTTATTTGTAGTTGAACAAATTGTCTTTTTTTTTGTGCCTATTTTAGTAACGTCCAGCGTTTACGCACGGTTTTCTACTGAGCCTATAAACAGTTTTATACAACAACAGTGTGTTGAATGTGCCACCACACAGAGGCTGGTCAATGTTTTGCAACTCATCATCAGAACAGCAATCAAGATGAAGATTTCTGAGGAATCTATGCGTTGTTGGGCTGCGTCCAGAGAATCTTTACTTCTAAGGACAATTACCAAGGTCTGCTGACAGCAGATCACGTACAATGTGAACCCTCGTCTGATATTTGCAGACTTTTCTATGAACAATGCCACCAAATTACTGGCAGAACGTTTACCATTTCGTAATTTTTTATAGAGAATATAATAATATGCTTAGGAAAATGTAGCTGGGGAATCTGAAATCTCTGGACACAAAGATACTTGACACACTACTGACATTTGCAGACCAGAGTATGCTATGTAGTACAGGTAAGATATTAACAGTCTATAACCTTTTAAGAGAACCTGCCCTCAAAAGGTAGAACTTCTCTCAAGGTATACACGGACATTATGGGCCTGAACTTAACAGACCCAAACAAGATGAGCTAAATAAGCTTGTGCAAAGAAGAAAAAATGTGAAAATTTTGCAGGCACAATTGATTACAGGTGCAAAAATAGTGTGGACTGCATAATTTAAATGAGGATTGTCAGAGAGGCGAGTGCCAATAAAAAAAAAAGAAGATTATGGTTGAAAGGCATCGGGCTAGGGTAATACAAATAATAATAATATGTTTAAAAAAGACTCACCAAGTGTTACAAGGAAAAACAACATAAAACATTTTTAAAATAATCATAACTACAGCTAAACCAAACTTAACCAGGTTAAAAAAAAAAATTACATGGAGAACCTAGACGTCACTTTCACACTTAGATCAAAGCTTTTAACTCTGTACTTAACTGTGCCAACTAAATAATTACCAAACTTATAATACATTTAATACTGTATACATGTTTTTGTTGTTTGTTTTTAGAAAGTTAAGGACCATTATCATCAAATTCATGTCACAAAAATTAAAGGTTCATCCAATCAGGTAATTTTTTTGGTAAATTTCACATGAAACGTCAATAATGTATTTAATCACTGTATAAAGCTGGCATCTTAAGTGCTGAGAACTCTAAATACTGGCAAGGTGAACGGTGTTGGCCAGTTTGTGAAGGTCAGTTGTGAAAAACTGGATGGAGATGAAGGTGCCTGCGGAAAGAAAAGGATGCACTCCTTCTCTAGCAAGTATGAAAGAGATTGAGAGAGACCATCCTCCCCCACAGTTCATACTCACTGACTGGGATGAACCCGCTAATGACTACATTTATTCAAATTAGACTAATTGTAATCATGGTTAATAATTAGCTTTACAGTGCATTATAATTGGGTTAGGCTACAAGATGGTTCTGCCTAGGTGCAATAATTTATTTGATTTAATTATTCTGAGGAACCCAATGGTTTGACATATCATATCATAAAACCAGCCGTGTAGAAAGAATGGAGATAGCTGTTGTCTTTAGAGAAGGTCAATGTTAGCTCTTTGGGAAAATTATGAGGACTATTATCCACTCTATTAAGCCACTCCACTTAGCACAATTAGACACACACACAAAGGTTAAAGAGAGGGACCCTGTCCTTTATGATAGAGAGGAGTGGTGCAATTGCTCGAGACTCACAACAACACACGTAACAAAAGCAAGGCTCCAGACTCTCCACAGTCTAGCATGAGTACTTGGTTATTGCCGTTTATGTGATGGAAAATTATACATAGTTTTAAAAACGCGTAAACATGTGAAATGCACCCTGCAAAGTCCCTTCTTACTAGCAAAATATGCCAAGTTAAGATAAGTTATACTTAATGGAGAACAGTATCCTTTTTTAAATCTTACCATATGAATATCTGTATAATTCGGATTTGAACTTTGACAAGGACATTAAAACACTTAAGGTTGTTCTCATCTGAAAAATAGGTGACCCGATCAGATTTGACCTAAAAGATTAGTTTAGTTTACTAAAGCTGCTGGTAGCCAGTTAATGAGTTGAAAATTAGCTGAAATCTTAAACCTGTTTAAGATTTCAGGTTTCACCATTTCATATGTTTCATTTTTGCACATGGTCTACTTGAGTTTTACAATCCAAATTTTACCATTTTACTGTTAGTCAGTCTGTTTTTACTGCTGTTACCTTCTGTCTATTGCAGAGTAAACTGTATTAGGCTATGGTATGAATCCACCCAAAAAAATGATACAATTTTGTGCATCTGCTCAGGAAACTGGGATAATGGCTTCCAAAGCCTTATATCTTAACTTTCTGCTGTAGTATATCAATATTAAACTTTCGAGCTAACTCTTGTCAAATGGGTTGGATTCAAAGAAGGACCTTGTGGTCAGTCCCACAGAGATGAATCTAAAAACACATATATGTCAACAGTAAAACCATAAACATGCAAAGAATCCGCGACAGGCATAAAGCATCGTTTAACAAGAGCCCAACAAGTTTGAAATCAACCACATCCTCAAAGTCGTCACCACAAATTACGATCCAAGGAAGCAGTTAAACTGTCCTAAGTATCTCATTACGAAACAAAGTAAAAGCATATTGTGACTAACAAAAGTCTGTTCATGTTTAACAAACAACCTGAACCCTGCCCTCCACAAACGTTCACCGAATCAAACATTTTGTAGTTTAAGATGCAAACTTGTGCACCCAACTTTAATTACCTTTAAAATGATCTACTAATTATTCTAAAAATATAATAGCAAGGAAGGAGAAAACACAATTTCAGTCTCTGTGGAATGTACAGTTGCTTTGTTGATTGACAATAAAGTGACTATAATACCTAAAGCAGTAACAGTTCTCATGGTAAAACCAATTTAACACATTGTGTTGTTCTGTTCTCAAACACATCTAGTTTTTCATTTCAAATCAGATACATCTTGTTAGAAGTTTTATATAGACACTGTTCACTTCTGTTGTTGGTTAAGCAAACCTTTCCAAAAATTTACACAGTTTTCACTTTTAGGAAAGCGTCAGCCTACTGACTTTAGTCTTCTTCCGTTAAAAGCACAAGACAGGATCTGTCAATCTATTTCCTTGAGAAACATCATGGTACAACAAATGTTGACTGTAGTTATTTGTTCATTCGCAAGTCCAGGTAAAAACTCTGCCCCACGCGTCTCCAGCCAGCAGGGTTGCATGAGTCCTGCACAGAACAGGGAGAGTATGTTGTGGTATTTCTATCAACTGCATTCGATAAGATTCTTTTACTGGTAATTACAAATTTAAATTGAATAAATAAATCAACAGTTCTGCCCAAAAACCAACATTTTTCTTCTAATTGGAATTGATCATAAATGCCTACAGAAATTACTAGATCCGTGAGAGCGACCTAAGACTTTTTGACAAGCAATCATTTCAAATTATAAATACAAAAGGAAATTATTCTTAATCAAAGTGTATTCTTCCTTGAAAATGTGTTGAAATACCTGTCTCATTTCCAACCTGAAATAAACTTCTTGATTGTTGGAAAGCTAAATGTGCCAGGAGTATTAATAACATTGGGGTTTAGTGTGGATCGCAGTAATTAAACTGAGCAAAGTGCAATTATTTCCACTGCTGAGAGCTGCTGCATGATGTCAGTACCTGGACATAGCCAGAGCAGTGATGGGGGGCCCGTCGTTGGACTGGCGTTGTGACACGCTCTGACCTCTGGCCAGCTCCTGACATAGCACCAGACATCTTCTCCAGTCTTCTCCGTGCCCCGAGGCGCTTCCTGCGGATTCATAAAGAGAGCACGTCCACTTACTCCAAAATAACAAGTAAGCTTAACATTGTGGCACCCAGCGGTCCACACAAAAACAATTAAACTGTACATTACCTCGTGTCCATCTGCATTCAGCGGGCAGTAAAAGGGAGAAAATTCCCTCAAATATAAAAGCTTCAGGGTTACGTAAAGACTTGTCTCAATGTAATTGGAAAGCATAATACTCCTATGAGGTGACGTGAGGCTGTAACCAACGTATGCTAAATTGGATCTGGGTATTATTGCTTTCTAAATTATACAGGCACACACACACACGCATACAGGGAACGTCAGCAGAATTATTCATCAGTGTTTACTGCCTCTATGTTTAATAACTTTATAACAACATAATTCTTGCTTGCTCTAATGCTAGTGAGGGATAGGGTGAAGCACTATCAGCCCTCGCCTGGAAAGGACAGTCTAGCTCAGAGATCAGCAGTTAAACGCGATCATAACGTTTGATTTAATTAGGACGAGGATGACCCCTTTTTCTCACAGTTGCATATGAGTTACTTTAAGAGTTTTCATACAGTGAACCACATACATCTGCGCTGTTACAAATAAAACACACATACTCATATCTTATAGCACTTTCTGTAACATTACCGTCTCTGTCTATCTGGTCCTGCCCCGGGGACATGGTCTCTTTTCGAGGGCCAGGTAATTGTGTTTTGGTGTACTCCGTCCTCCATATCTGTATGAGAGACACATAACGAGTGGCAAAATTATAGACATAATTCAACATAATAACAAGCGCGCTCACACTCGCACGCACCCATCTCACACAGCCGGCGTAATGATAGAATAACAGCGGCGCTGGTGCTGTGCACGTGCCGCGGACACACTCCCCAAGCGAAGCACAATTCGGATTTTGCAGCTTTGATTGCAAGGAGGCAGGATGTGGTTATATTAAACCTGAGTAAAAACACTCAGCTGACACGTGCGTTACCTTTATATTGTCATTAATAACTTTAGTGGACATTCAGGCAGAAATATGGGAGCATAATATCAAAGTAATGACCACATAGCAGAGCGTACACTTTATACAAACAATGCAAAGAGTGACTCTGACCTGATATATATTATGCTCTGCTAACAAATTCATACCTCCTGAAATTTTCCTCATTTTGCTATATTACAGGTGCAAACTTTAATGTTTTTATTCACACTGAAAAATTATACATATTTTTCTAATCTTTTACATGCAGTGACATGGTTTTTTTCAGCCTCCACTGAGTCAATACTTTCTGGAACGACATTACAGCTGCAAGTCTTTCCTTTTTTCTAGGTTTGCACATCTAGCGCCTGTAATGTTGGTCCCTCCTGTTTTCAGTCAGATTAAATTGGGAGAACAGACACTTTCAAGTCTACCACAAATGATAAGTTGGATTAAATACTAATAGTTTGAAATAAAGAACATGCTTTGATCTAAACAATTGTAGCTGTGGCTGTATGTGCTGTGCAGTGTCCCCAGTTTCCTAATTCCTACAAAAAAAAAAAAAAAAAAAAGCAAACTAAAAAACCTTACGAGATGCTATGTTTTAACGAAGGAAAGATCTGTTCAGGGTACAATTTTGGTCAAACTGTACTTGTAGGGTGCACAGCTAATAGTTCAACATACTCTCCCACCTAACAATTGTTTTATCAGCTAGCCCATGCTTGAAAGTGCACAACAACTTTTTCCATGACCTGTTTGATGCTTTCCTTGGTTTTCGTGATGCTGTTTTCCTTTTAATTAAAACATGCAGGAGGTATATTTACCTCTGCGTGGACAGAACCTACCCGAATAATGCCATCTGCACAGCCTGTGACAATGGCATTCCTGGAATCCCACTCGTGTCGCTGTGTGAAGCTGACACACAGGATGTCTGCCTGAGGCCCAGAGGAAGTTTCAGTGCAAGCCAACAACTGGCCCTTCATGGTCCACAGGTACAGCTTTGGTCCAGCACAGGATGCAATCTCACCCTTGGACACGGTGGCAAGGTGTTGACATTCAAATGTGCAAGAACAAAAGAAAACACAAAGGCGATATATCTGATGTCAGCTGTGAGGATCCTCCCATCCCCACACTGAGAGGAAAAGAGAATATATAATGAGTGAGTGGACTTACAGTGAGATCATTTACAGCCAGAGCAGAGATGCTGGTTGTGTGTCCTGCTAACTGGGTGATATAACTTAGCTCCTCCAAATCCCACAGGATGCAAGTGAGGTCACGGGAGCCGCTCACTATCAAGCTGTGGCCCTCGGACACGGCCAGGCACGTCACCGCCTCTGTGTGACCATATAAGGGCTGCGAAGTACAAGAGAGTCAGACTGAAGCCCGTACCCATTCCTACAGTGAACGAGCATGCGGACGCACTCACCTGTCTGAGTTTCATGTGAGAGAGCTTGTCCTTGGCGAAAGCGACATCCCACACACAAACGACAGTGCTGCTACCTGCAGTGATGATGGTGGTGATGTTGGGGCAGGCGGCACACAACGTCTCTCCCCAGTCACATAAACTCTCACTCGCTGCAAACTTCTAAATCAGACATATTCATACCTACTGAGATCATAAAATTCATGACAAATATTCACAGACTTTTCAAACCTTCAACCATTAAAAAAAAAAAACAAATCAAAAAGGGATCTCGTATGCAGATTTATATTTATTAGCGGTAAAATAAAAAAAGCTGCTTACAAGTCTGCACAACATTTAATCATCTGCTGTTTAAAATCTCAAGAATTATAAAACTTCAGAATTATAAAACCTGAACGGGTTATCTCTACAACGAATTAAGACTATTTAAACACATTACAAAAAATAAAATATTTCGCATTAGCACAACCATATAAGAAGACAAGCATGAAAACAGCTCATTCAACATCTTTTTTTTTTTTTTGATAAACTACTGACTTTCACCTGCTGGCCACATTTGAATCCTTTAATCTAATGATTTAAGAAATTTAGGGCCTTTTCATTTATGACAGTTGTTTTCCCTTTAGTTTCCTTGTGTTGTAGAAACAAATAAACTACAGTTTAAAGTACAGTTATAAAAGTGTTTTCATTTTTTTGAACAGAGACTCGCAATTCAGTTCTTAATCCTCCGACAAGAAACTATGAGTTTTGGAACAGAAAAATCCAGTCAAAGTAACATTTCTGTTTATGAAGAAAATCCGCACATATTTCTCTTTATAACTTAAGCATGAAGAGCGACAAGAGTCTTATGAATTATTAATCGTTTTGTTAAGATTACAAAATATTATGTTGGCAATTTGATATCTAGAAACCACATTGTTTTTTTTTTCTTTATAGTCAATCTTGTAATTGTATTACTGGATAAGGAGAAAACCAATATAAACAAAGGCAATAAAATAAGTAGAAACAATTAAACAACCCTTAAGCTATTTGTAGCAAATATCACAGAAATAAACCTACAGAAGCTTTAAAGTGTGGCATTGGCAATTGGCCAATTAAAAGTACTTCAATAGTTCTGAAATTAGAGGATTTCTCAAAACATCTTGTCGGCTGACTGTACTGGGTTCACAAGAATGTGAGCATGATTAATAATAGTGAATAAATTATCACAATGTAACATTTTCTTCAAATAGGTTTAGCACTGATGAGCTATTACAAGAGCTACCAATGTAAATTAATCATCTAAGTTCTGGTTAAAAGCCAGCTGCTTAAAGAAATGAGACAATGATAAATACTTTAAATCATTCTGTAGCTACAGTGAAATATATTTTATATACAATTCAAAAACACTTGTGAGGATTTACAGACACTTTAACATATGAAGAAGTGTAACAACGTGGTTCCATATGAGTGCACATAATGTATAATTTGTTAAAACAAGCATTTACATTTGTTTACTACTAGTAGTGTTATTTAACGAGTGACCTTAATGAACAATAATTTGAGAAAAATTGGGTGAAAAAGGGTGAAGAGAAAAAGAAGCACTTCTGTTTAGTTTCAATCCCGTCTCTTAGTTTTGGAAAACTCTACAGCTTTTTGCAATTACAGTCTTGTGTTTAGGGCAATAAGGTTAACTATAATTTATGAAAGGGTTTAACTAAAGAACACAAATGGCGGGAACTGAATCAAAACCTTAGTTTGAACATGTGTGCATCTTTGCAACTACTTGATTGCAGCTGTGTTTTGTTACCTTTTTACATTTTCCACATGAAGACATTTGATTTATTTTTTTTATTTAGTTGCATTGGATAAATATCACAGTAAATGTGGAACAGTTTTAAAGCAACACCAAGAGTTTGAGGTTACAACAACAAGGCATTTTAACTCGAGTGTGGACAGTTTAGAGAGCCACTGAATTCTGCATACCTTCTCGGTGGCATAGTTTCCAAAGGCACAGCTGTTGTCTGGGAATCCCCAGCTGAAGACGAAGCCAGATGGAGGTGAAACAAGTAATCGGTTCCTCTCCACAACCAAAACCTCTTTTTCGAGACATATTATCTGGCCTACCGGACCTCTTGGTAGTTCTGCAATAAGGTTCAGAGAGGCTTTATTGGAAAGAGGTTAAGTATTCTTTTACTGCTTAGCATAAAAACAATACAGAGGTATTGTGTAAAATTATGTAAAAAATGGTAAATCAGTAACTGGAGAGCGTTAGTGCACACATCAGGTCAAATGAAACAAATAGCTCTTCAAAAGCATCACATTAAAAAGCTCAATAGGTCCATAAACCTGTAAAGAATTTCATTGAACTGACCAGACAAAACCGGGCAATTAAAACAGCTTTTTCCAGTTTGCAAGAAGCAGAGCTTTTTCCTGGGGGACACCTGCATCCTAGACAGCCTGAAAGCAGGCAGATGAGGGTTTGAAAACGTGCGAGAGGCAGTAATTGTGCCTATAATTGACCTATCCATGCAGGAAACGGCAGAAATCATTAGACCCATTTGCCAGATCTGCGTCTAAAGTCCCCGGAAACAACTTCCATCTGCAACGGCCTTAACATTCATTCCTCCTCCTATTCATCTCTATCTCCTTATTGATCAGATCAGACACTCCAAGATTTAATATGAAATGTAATATGCAGGAATCTCTCCCTAAGCATTCGCAGATTCATCTCCTCTCCTTCAGTGGGCCTGTAGGGATATTCAGATTATTAAGTAGAGCTCAGCTGAAGAGTCATCTCCATATTGTAGCTCCAACAGATAGCTCGTCTACCTTCTGTAGGATAAATTAATCTGTAGATGTTTTCACTGTGTTTCAATCATTCCCTCGAGACTCCAATACATCCCGCGTATAATAACAGATATATAATGATATGGTAGAAATTATAAGAGGCACAACAAACACGTGAAGATATAGCATATTCAGCTAAATTGAACAAGTTTATACAAATGTTTGGCAAGAATACCCCAGAATCAAACTGACAAATATTTAATAGTATTTTTCACCTTTTCAGTATAATGCAAATAATCGTAAAGACTGATATAATTTAGCTTTCAAATTTAAAAAAGCTGCCTGTGAAAGTGTTCCTTATTATCTCTGAACCAAACGTAAAAGCAAAAGGAAGATGCTGACTTGGTTTAAGAAAGTATTACATACAGTCAGGTTAACTCTGGCCTCATGCTTTTTTCTTTTTATTGATAATCTTACTTCCGAAATGTTTCGAAAACTCAAACAAACGCGGACCGTGTGCTGTTTAATGCCCTTGCAATCCCTCTGTATGGCCCACGACAACAATAAAAAAAAGATCAAATAGAGGGCCAGTAAAGTTAATGAAGTAAAATGGATGCTGTACAGAAACAGATGCCCATATCATGTTATGATGTTGCTGTAAATAGTCACAAAATGTGTTGAGACAAGAAAAATAAATGAATAAATAATGCAATGCATATGTGCGTTTGTTTGAAAACCCCAAACATGTAAGACTCTTCTATGTTTCAGATCAACAATGATGAGCAGATCTGTTTTTTATGCAATACTCGAGCCATAGATTTCACTGATGTGTTGAGAAAGTGTCCAACAGCCTGAGTTAGCTGGAGACAATTTATGCTGTGCCTTACATGTCTTCTATATGACAGGAGAATGTTTACTTATTATAAAAAGCTTTTATTTTAATTAATTTTTTTACCTTTTTTGAAAGGAAATGATGTGAAATTAAAAAGTAATCTCATCCAAAACAAAGCAAGTAGAACATTCACAGTAACAGAAACTATGATCCACGTTCCTAAATCTTACATCCCATCTGACCCCTCTGAAGTCGTGTGGCTGTACCTCTGAACGGTTGTGCTGATGTCTTTAGCGTATCCAGCTTGAAAAAAAATGGGGTTGGATGAGAGGACGAAGACGTGTCTTTCTTAGATCCGCTGCGAGGAGGATGAGGCTTGGTGAATAGCTTGGGAAAAGATACCGTTTAAAAAGAATATTACGCGTGAATTCTTTAACGTAACTCATAGGTAAATGTATTGCAGCGTTACCTGTCTGGGAATTTGACCAAAGTTGCTGACATATCCCAATATTGTGTTCCTCATAATGGGATCTTTTGCATCTTGTCGGCCTCTCTGGGCATAGAAATAAGGGTGGAAAGTATTGACACTTTCCACTGCAGCTGAACCTTGTTGTCTGTATCCAAAGATCAGGTCGATCCATAGATGGAGGTTGGAGCTCACATAGTCACTTTCCAGGGCCTAGTGCAAACACAAAAGGAGTTGGAGTACCACAACAAACTAGTTAAGCAATACTTAAGAAGAAATTATGTAACTGGAGATTTTTGCTGCATCTATAATCAATGTTGTAGCAGAAGAACCACCACTAAGTCTGATAATATGAATGTTTACAAAACGCAAAACTTCTTTCAGATTGCACAGGTGATACAATTATTCAGGTGCACAATGATTTCTTGCAAAAGTCAATTTAAAAGTCGAGAAACAAAAAAAACTTTGTAACTGTGTTATGAGCTTATCTTCATGTTCAAATTACACAATGATTAAGGCAGAGCGGCCATTATGACCATCTACATCCTTGTTGTAATAAACCCATTCTGAAAAAACAAAGGATTGCAACAAGGATATTCTGTCCCAAGTTAATTTGTCTGTAAAAGAAGGAAAAAAAAACAACTTTCGGAAGTCACTAATTTTATGGGAATGGTAGGGAATATGGAAAGTTCAGTAGATTACAGAGTGATAACCCTCATAGATGCTCCTGGAATGAAAAAAGGGAGTCACATAAAAAAAAAACAGAGCAACAAAGACACACAATAACCCCCACACAGAAAAGCAAAACAGGAGACTTAAGGAAGAGAACAGAGACAGCATTGAGTGCATTAATAGCTGGCTGAAATAATGGCCGGATAAAAAAAGAGAGAAAGTGTTGCACCCGCATGAATCACTTTAAATAGGGACGCTGTCATATTCCAAACATCACATACATGGCTATTTATGCAGTTTGTTTGTTTTTTACACAGGAAAAACTAGGCATTATGTTTGAGAACAGCACTGATCTGAATGAGACAAACCAGCCAAAGGGATCTAAACAATAAGATAGTGATTGCTATGGAAAACACTCATATTGTATCTGAAAGAATGAGGCCAAACAGCTATGCGGTCATGTGGATATTTGTTTAGAGATACCAAAACACTGAACCTTCTGTCTAAATAAATCGGACAGTATTGACAAACATCAGGCCTTGTGGGAAAAGTGCCGGGTAAAACTGGTCGGGCTGACCAATTGCAACACAGGAACCTAGTGTTACTGACCTCTCGATGGATCCTAATGAACTCCTGGGGGTCACCTTTCGCCCACGGAGGCAGTTCCACGTCTCCCAAAGCAGTACCGTCCTCCATGCATCCTGAAAATACAAAGATACATCACATCAAACTGTGGTTAATGTCAAGGCAAAAAAAGACAAAGAATATGTTGAAAATGGTGTTGATGGTTGAAGGTTGATTATGCGTCCGGTGAACCATTTCTGTCTTAGTTTAGCCAAATCTTTGGGATCATTATCATTCTGAGAGATCCAATAATAACTCATTTCACTTTACTGATGAAGGTCAATAGACTTATATAAAACCTTTGGTATGTTAAATACTAAATAATTCCAACGAGAAAAACAGATCCTCCACCCTAAATGTGGGGTTAAGCTGCCTTTTCCACCATTCAACCCGGGATTACTCTAGCTTAAAACCCCAGCGTACCTAAGTCTTTTGTTTTACTTTTCTTGTAAGACATGATTTAAGACATAATTCCATAAAATAACACCCTTATGTCCTCTTTCTACACATTTACCACCATGGCATAGACATTTTCATCACCAGCTATGCCAAACTACATATGCATGCCACTCCAACAGACAAAAGAGTTTATGGTGCAAGTATGGTGCAAAAGTGATACTGTAGCTTTGCTTTTTAAGTTAAATGGTATTACAAGGAAAAAAATTGTATAAATGTGGCATGTTTTGGTACTTTTTTCTTTCAGAAAATTTAGCTTAAAAAACTGCAACTGTTTTTAATTGAATTGTCATTACCTTTATGTTCTTTTTTTATGTTCTGATTATGCTCATGGAAATATATTCAATTCTAATCATTATAATTATATAGCATCAATTAAACAACACGTCATCTCATATCTACGATAAAATCAATTTCAATCCAACCAACCATAGATTTCAAGTGAACCTGCTTATCAAATTGAAACATTAGCATTTCGTTTAGTTTAATATTCAAATTAGTTACAAATGCTTTCTGTGTAAGGAAATCCAGCTGATTGCATCAAGCATTAACTTGCAGCATTCACTCCTCCAGGACCAGCATGCCAAGACAGTAGACAATAGCTTGTGTTGCTGACTTTACAGCACTACGTCATACTGACAGTGGATAGGAAAAACTCCCCTTTAAAAGAAGTAAACCGCAAGCAGAACCTGGGTCAGTGTGAACAGCCAACTTTTGAAGAATAAAGGGAAGCAGGAGAACTGATGTAGGATTATTTCTATGTTAAACAAAAAGTAAGTTCAACTTAATACTGTTCAGAACCAAACTGACAAATCTGACTTGATTTGAAGTCATTTTCCTGAAGTATTTCTCAAAACCTCAAATGTTTAGAGCTATACACCACCTGCATTCTTTGATCCATCTGAAATAAAATATTAAAACTTTTACATTAGAATATTGACACCAGAAACTAAAAAGATATGATGTCTGTTAAACATCTACAAACACATTCTCCTGGCTGAGCCAGGTGAGTTTGACCAATTTAAATATATTTTACTTTTGGGCTTGTGCTTTTTAAGCTCCAGGAACACCACATGTACAGTTTGCAATGTAGATACAGAGAAGTTGCCTGACCCAGTTGGATGTGGTTGGAGTTGAGCAGAAAGTCTGGCAAGTAGAAGAACTCTGGGATCAGTTCTCTGACATCTCCCATGTTGTCTCTTGATGCCGACTCCCACTCTTTCTTTATACTGTAGAACATCCGCTCAGGGATGTCAAACCCTCCCTATAGAGGGATTTTTAAAAAACATCACTATCAGACTCACAACGCACAGGCAGGTTGAAAAAAAAAAAACATGGTCTAATTTTGTGCAATGAATTGTAATTTACATGAATACTTGCTGCTATAAAGAAAAAGCTTTTCATCATATTGTAAAATTTCATAATTTCTTTGAAATCTCATGAGAGTGAATGTAATTTAAAATAAAGCAATTACCTCAATGAATGAAAATAGCATATACAGCAGTAAACTCAGTTAAACATGCAAATTCAGTTGTGGATATTACTGCATGCCCGTTATGTGCTTTAGAAGACAGAAAGGCGTCCCAGTTCACTGGATGAACATCTTTATTGCTTTATTCAGACTATCAAATATGCATGCCTTTTCATTATAATCAACAGGATGCTCAATTGTAAATTGCCAACATCTGTGGCTATTTGGATCGTCTTCTTTTGTGTAATGTTTGTAATTATTTGCATATATATTAAAAATCTCTCTATAATTTACTTTCCGACCAAAAAGTAGGCTGAAAAGAGCTTATATAGATCCACAGTATTAACAAAATGATGTTTGCAAATAGGTTTAAAAATGACATAATGATGAATGTCACTGATAATTCCAGAGCACTTTGTTTTCTGTGGGTAACTCAAGACGACATAATATAAACTTTCTTCACAAGTTTGATGAATCAAGAAAATATGTTCAGTTTATGACAGAACAGTCTTTTAGACAATATTTAAAACTTTTTATGCCCCCCCCCCCTCCAAATTTCTGCTAAACTTTTTACAGTCATATCAACATATATAATATATTTCATATAGCATTTTATTTTCATAAAAGAAAAAACTATACAACAATCAATACTTCTTACATATTTTCCTAATATTTCACCTACAGTAACAGCCAAAAACTTCTGTGCAATAAACTATGATTTTATTAGCCAGGCAACAATGTAGTGCAGAATTGTGGATTAGATTGATATAGAATACTTTTTTGCATGTTCAACAGTTTTTGTTAATTCTGTTCCAATAGTGTTAACATCTTCAGGAAACATTTTTATAACATATACATGCAAGTCAGCTGTGTTTGAGCAACAAAGCATAATAAACTGACAAAACACTTTGCTCTGTGGACTAGATTTGACCACTTCTAGTTTAGTTTAAAGCATTGTGTTAGAAAATTGACGTCTAAATCAAAATCAGCGGGAAGAGTTAAATTCACGTTCACCTATGTTTTCCAATCTGTCGGATTAATCTTGATTTGTTACTACAGTGGAAGCTACTTCCAACAAGCGTTTACATAAATGATCAGTTTATTGTCAAAAAAGTCTAAACTGTTTGTCACGAGTCACATTATATGTGATTTCACAGGTTTTAAGCATATGAAATGAAATAACTTTACATTACCAGGTTTTTCTGGCCTCACCTGAAGTGCCTTGAAAGTGTGCAAAAAAGGCTCCATTCTTACAAGAAAGGAGGCCACAATGATGGCAGATGAGTAGTGAGTGCAGTAGTGGCAACGTGCTGACATATCTGTTACAGATACTGAGAGAGAACGTTATTAGAAAAGTGAGATTAGAAAAAAGAAAATAAACTTTTGAAATAAAATAAATGATTAAGTTGAGATACCTTCACCGTCAGTGTTTTCCACCTCATCATATCTTTCCATAAACATCTGTTTCCTTTTCTCTGTCTGGGCTCCCATTGGCTTGGACAAGTCACGGAAAGTTGTGGGATCGGACAGATCTAGAGTCTATACAGACCAGAGGTTAAGGAAATCATTAAGCAAATGTGATGCAGTGAATGAAAATGTGTGAAACAGGGAATTACCAGCTTCGACCCATAGAATAATTTTCTCCTTTGAATTAAACTGACTAGTTTTTAGAAACTCAAACATCAAATTATGGAACACACATAAAAGGGATTAAGAAGTACAAAGACTTTGGTTGTTATTTTAGTACGATTTTTCATGGAAGATTGCATTGAAAAATACATTTTGATATCCATCCTAATAGATAAGAAACTAAAAACAAATATAATAAAAAACAACTTTTAATGAAGCATTTTAATTCACATTTAGGTTCATAAAGCAACACTTAAGCCATTTATATCAGCTATTTACGAAGATAGCAATAAGGGTTTGGAATGCAGAAATGTCATCCCAATGAAAGGTACTATAGTATACTTTAAAGTATTTGTGCTAAGTGCTTAGTTGTGGTTTCTGTGGCACTAATTATTTTGTCAATTATTCCATAGATTCTCTGTTAGGATTAGGTCTACAGAGTTAATCTGGGTCGGCCAGTAAATAGTGTCTGCTGAACAACTCTAGGTTTTTTTCTTGTCAATTCTGCAAGTCATATGATCATAAAAAACATTTAAACAATATTTATTGGTCTTGTATAAAATTCTAATTTACGAACAACCAAGCTTTAGGTTAATACTTTAATAATTATATTATATTCTCTACTCCCACATAAGTCAAATCACTTGAAACTAAACATTGTTAGTATTCAAAGATATTTCTGTTCAAACGAACAGGGAGCCAAAGCAAAAGAGCTTAAGCAACACATGTTCCAGATCTCTGGTTTAAAACAACAATGTCATGTCTGGGATTTCACCTCCGAATGATAATTAGCCAGGATCCAGGGGAAAACTGGATACTGCATCAAATCATTATATGTCCTGCCAGCAATGGTGTTCAGGTGCATCAAATACTCAAAGTTGCTCATCTCGCCTTTCTAAAAGGAAGAAAAGACAATACACAAAACCTTCTAAAACACCTGAACAAATAATGAAATGATATTTACAGAAAACTGTATTCATTTATTGAGGATGTTCGGAGTTTTTGAGCACAACATCTTTTTTCTTTTTTTTTTACATTACCTGCCATTTAACAAGGGCTGTCTTTTCAACCACTGGAGTCTTTCTAAAGAACAATAAAAGCAAAGACTTTGAATTAGCGAATTTACTGCGCACTAGACGGCCCATACCAGCACAGACTTCCTGTGCTTGCTTGGTTGCTTAGCAGCCAGAAGTCAAATGTAATCAAAGCCAGAGTTCAGAAGCAGCAGCAGAAAGGAGCTGGGAGACTCAGGAAACAGAGACTGTGTACACAGCTGAGGAGCAGTTATGGAGGTGAGTTCGGCTAAAGTGGGTTGACTTACTCCGTCAAACCTTTTCCTACTTCACAGCTTCAAAAACAAATACTTAATTTACATTTCATAGGTTTATTTAGTGTTTTCTCCCTCTTTAATGTTTTATTGTATATTCGGTCAAATATAAGCTCACATTATGACAAAGTGTAAAATCTACCCAGTTAAAATATCTGTTTTTGACTAAACATACCAAAATGTCCAACTACCTTGATGAAACATTCGTATAAAGTGGTAGCAATGCTGAACATTTCCTTATTGGAAAAGCGATCTGCTGTTTCAGAAAACTCCTCTTCCTCTGTGGGCCACTAACAGGCCGATAAAGTTGAAGCACCACAGTTGCTTAGCAACAGTAATAAACAAGAGAAATATTTCTCTGTTTGGGGAAAAAGAGGCTCAGTATGCAAACTGCCATCGTTCCTTTTGAATTAGTGAGGATTATACAAGCTATTTCTGCGTTCCTCACGGCTGTAATTTCCTAAATTCAATACTACGAACACTAAAAACATTTTTGGGATTTCTTTTTTAAACTAAAAAGAAATCAGATCAAGCTTAACAACACAGGAAGAGAAGCGGCTAAAGTATGGTAAGTATATATATATATATATATATATATATATATATTTTTTTTTTTTTATGTAAAATGTTTTGAGAATTTTATTTCAGTGGTCAATATTATAGATTTGATATTTACCCACACAGTAACAGAGGTGATTGACTTGTTTTGTAATCAATGTTTAAATAAGTGTTCTCCTGTTTTAGGTCAGTAGGGCTGAGAAAAAATATTTAAATTTGGTCAATGCAAAAAATTAAAGGCAATATAATTTTTTTCCTAAAGTATTTGTTTTAATGTTTACTGATATGTAATTGTTTATGAAAATAAGTAATGGTAATATTCTATAGTGACCCAGAAAGATGTCTGACTTGGATTTGGTAAAGAATCTGCAGATAAAATCAGAATTTCTCTGACTCAACTTTTGACAATCCACTTTTACATTTATATAT
>JAVLVB010001089.1:2570121-2595770 GCA_032876305.1 Orestias chungarensis
ATATACACACACACACATATACATACATACATACAGTATTTATGTATATGTGTGTGTGTATATATATATATATATATATATATATATATATACACACACACAGATGCATATATACATACAGTATGTATAGCGTACATTCATTAATTTTGCCATACATTACTTGTCTTAATAATTATGTTTGAAAAATGAATTGCTATTTTTGCTTAAGGCATTCATAAATAAATAATAAATTCATAAAAACTGTTACTGTGAGCAGTTTAATGACAAAACAATTAATAAAAAAAAGATACTTTTGGTGTTATCAAGAAGCCCATTTAAATAGTTTTTAAGAGGAATAATTGTGTTTTTTACCATTACTTTTACCGTTACAATAGTAGCACAAGATATTGAAATTAAATTTCAATTATTATTTCCAAGGAAGAGATAAAAGTTTCATTCTAATTCACATTTTTGGGCTAATGTGTATATAGTTTAAAAGCACAAAAAAAAATAGATGAATTTGTCTTTGAGGTAAATTCACAACGCTTAAGAGTTAAATAGGATCAATGCTGATCAAAACTACATAACTACCATACATACGTGAAATTAATCAAATATCAAAACAATCAAAGCAGAAAAAAAATTGTAAACCACAAGTTTGTTTAATTGTTGCAATGCCATGTGATAAGGTTGTGTAATGACATGTGATAAAGTTGTGTAATGACATGCGATAAAAGGCCACTTAGAGAGAAAGGAGCCATTGCTTAAAACCAATACAAAAAGCCAGATTAAATTTACATGTAAACAAAAAAAAAGAGTCACATTTTTGGAGACATAACCAGTGATCTAATTGAAATAAAATTGAAGTGGTTAGCTACAATAAATCTAGTTACATTTGAAGGTAAAGGAGCTTAGGAACACCATCCCAATAATTAAGTATGGGCGTTGAAGCATCAAAGTGTTCAGTAGAAGTAACTGGTGTACCTAATAGATGGCATCATGAAGATCCCTATGGGGGAATTCGAAGCACCATCTCAACATGTTGGCCGAGAAGTTAAAGCTTTGGCATACACTGGTCAGCCAAATACAAAATGACCCAAAGCGGACTACTGCAATACTTTTAAACTGACTTAAGAAAAACATGTTAAGAGTTTTCAAATGGCCACCATAAACCCGGAACTGAGTGTGAACACAGTTTGTGACCCAGGTATACCAGTTCGGTCAAGACTAATGGGCCCAAATACCAGCAAACTGATAGGGTTTACTGGAAGGGTTTAAAAAGGACTCCCAAAATATTTGATGTATTCCACACAGATTAAAAGGCAATGCTAACATATACGAAATACTTTAGGATTAATCAAATAGAAATCATTTTGATACTACTGACTAGATGGAGGGGCTAAATTCAGACTCATACAGACTTAAATTAAGTCTGAAGATTTTATCTTTCGATAGGATGTGAATATCTAGTTTTAACTTTACAAAATAAACGTGTTTAAAAAATGAAAGTGTATTTTAAATTTATCTACACTCTAACATCAATAACATTAATTTGTAGCTCCACACTAAATCAATCATTGCATTTGGCTCGGTGTGCGTTATCTATTTGGAGGAAATAATTTCATGCAATAGTTTCCTATATGAGGTTATAATAGGAACAAGCACCAGCAAATAACCTCTCTCATCCTGAGGATGATGAATGAGGCGAGAGAGGGCCTTGGGGTGTTACACAGACACAAACAGAAACACACCTTGCTCTTTTAGACAGGGAGGGGAGAAGAGCGTAGCCCTCATTACACTCCTAACACTCGCAAACTATCATTTTTCAAAGTCCTGATTTGACTCTTTGTGTACAAAAACACACATAACACATTGCTTGGTTGGCCTTGAAGATAAACACAGTTTTTTTTTTCTTTGCTCAAAAAAGCCCAAAAAAAAACAAAACTAAATTGGTCGATTGGTGGGAACATCAGTCCTCCTGCGTTTCCTGGCTGTCGCCTCGCTCCTATTGTTCCCCTGCATTAGCCTTAATTAGAGAGTCGTGCTCTTAAATACCCCCATGGGCAACCGAGGGTGAGCAGACTCTAATGCAGACACAACACTGTGACACGAACGCTGCTCAAGTTCTCATTCCTCAGAGTGCATGCTTTCCACAACCGCCCACGGCAATACATGGGCCCTTGTCTTTGAATAAATCACATCAGCCTCACACGTGCATAGTTACACATTAACATACACAAAACACATCCATTTCTTAAGATACCGCACAAAGCTGTAGACAACACATGGCGCTGGGAAAAAGTATTTCTCTGCTTACATTGTTCTTTTCTGTGTTTGCTTTTACTAAAGTAATAAATCTAGTAAGATTACTAATAGTGACTAATATTTTATTAATTCAGATATGCAGGATACATTCTAAGCATGTCAGACCTGTTTATGTTGGCACCACAGGTTCTCATTTGAATTTAAAGCCATCATTTTATTACTCTACTCCAAAGCCTTCATTTGTTGTTGTTTTTTTGTTTTTTTATTTGTTTGGCCATTAAGAAGTGAAAGTGTTGGTATACTTGTGTTTAATTTCACCAACAGATGGCCAGAAATCTTACAGGATATTCTGGGTAGACCTTGTTGTTGCATCAAATGTGAGAGTACAGAAGTACGGAAGCAGAAAAGCAGCCCCGGCATATCACACTGCCATCACCATATTTTTTTGATTCTTTCTTACTGCTGAATTGTAAACTCTGACCTTGACTGAGGCAAAAGAGGCCTGCAGTGTTTTTACATATTAGTAAGAAATCTTTCTTGATCGGGATGAGTCACTGGCGCACTAGAGTAATTTTGCTGAGGCTGGCCACTCCTGGGAAAGTTCACAAATATTAAAAAAGCAAATTCTTGTAGCACAGGTTTAATATAGGTCATTACCTGGGGTTCGCTAGTGATATTGGTCATTCCTGACGTAACAAGGGAGTAATTACTTTTTCATTAAGATATCAAATGTTGAAGTGTAACAAAAACAGAAGAATATCATAAGGGGCAAATACTTTTCAGAGCACAATGAGTCATAAATTAGCCTATTTAGACAAATGTCAAGAAGGAAGCTGAACTAATCTATTGTGTGCTTCTCTTTCTGTACCAGTACGATGCCCAAAAAAAAGGGAGCCGATGCCAAAAAGGTGACTCTCAAAACTGCAAAGAAAGCCATAAAAATCACCCAAGATGGAAGGCGTAGACTGACCCTCAGCAACATGGGCTTAACCGTCTTCCCAAAGTGTCTGTTTAAGCTGAGCAACATTGACGAGTTGGACATCAGTCGCAACCTGATCCAGAAGCTCCCCGATAACATTGGAGCCTTTATGTCGCTAAGATGGCTCGATCTGCATAGCAACAAGCTGGAGTCTGTGCCTGAGTCCATAGGAAACCTGATGGGACTTACATACCTAAACCTGGCAAACAACTGCCTAACTTCTGCTAGTTTACCTTCATCACTGGGACTCCTCTCCAACCTGAAGAGTCTCAACCTTGGACTGAACCAGCTTGATGCTCTGCCTCCCACCTTGGAGCAGTTGGATAATCTCCAAGAATTAGCCCTGTTTGACAATCTTTTTGCCAAATTACCAGACTTTGTGCAAAACCTACGAAACCTTAAAACGCTGAATGTGATAAGAAATCCCTTCACTTTTGCTCAGGCCAACGCTGAGAGGAACAAAAAGGAAAAGTCTGCGCCGAAAGAAGAGGTGTACCTGGTGCATGAAAGCAGCTTGTGTAAAAAATGCCTCCAGAAATGTAAAGCTGAGGCAGAAAGGGTTTTAAAAGGTGGAAGAAAAGGAGGAAAAAGATGTGAAAGGGGTGACTTGTTTGAGGAAAAAAAGAAAATGTTTCATGGATTGATGACGCCAAACTCAGTGGCTGCAGTCACCCAGGATGTGTGGAGAATAAGAGGAAAGAA
The DNA here is from genome assembly GCA_032876305.1 of Orestias chungarensis. Lineage (NCBI taxonomy): Eukaryota > Metazoa > Chordata > Actinopteri > Cyprinodontiformes > Cyprinodontidae > Orestias > Orestias chungarensis. The sequence continues at coordinate 2,574,047 of JAVLVB010001089.1, forward strand.
GCAAGCAGTGAACTGACCAACCATTGAATAAAAACTCTGTTAGAGAACCAAATTCAAAGCTATCCGCTTTGAATTGTAAACACGTGTTTAAATTATCCACTTTTATTTTACGCAACAAGTTGCTTATGTTTTCATATAAATGCATCTGACTTCATAAACAAGGTAAAGCGGTTTTCTTCACAATCTAAAGAGTTTCATCCTCAGTCTGAGCCAGCCGGATACCCCATCTTTCACAACAGAGCAGTCTCAAAGTTAGACTTTGAAAGCCGCACAGCAGGAAAGGTAAAACACGCGAGCAAAACAAATGTATACAGCAATAAAAGAAAAACACAACACTTACTTGGCATTGGCGATGACCTCAGCAACTGCTCTGCCTTTTAATGCTGGCACTACTGTACTCAGTCTAGAGCAAGGGAGAGGCAACAAATGTCAAAACTGGTTGGCTGAAAATCATGGAAGATCCCGTAAGTGTAAATTAGATACCTTTTATAAGCAGATACATGGTCTTTATTCAGAAATACAACGAACGCAGAGTGTCCATTTTTCATGAAAATTTCAATGGTATTGTCCTGGTTTAGCAGAAAGAGACAGTGGCTTTTATTTACATGAACATAGCAAGAAAAGACACATTTTATAACACTTGCAGATTTTGATTTTAAAATGATCTTCTGATAAACATTAGTTTATTTTTATTGAAGTAATATTTATGTTTTTGAGTAGTACAGACTTAGAATGAATGACAACAGTCCTAAAAACAAAATCATATCTTTAATAATAATACACTGGCTGTCCGTAACTCAGAAATTAGACTTTAGAAAACTTTTGTTGGTCAATACGTCTCTGAATAGCGTAGCACCAAAAGGGTCTAATTAATTCTTGTCACTATATAAACATTTCAGCCCTTTTGTTTCTTGTGTTTCAAGTGTAATATCTATCCCAAGAGTTGGAAAAAAAGCATGGATGAGCAGCTTTCAGTTTTTATGCTCCTCTAATCTAGCACAAAATTCTCAAATAATACAAAGATGCTAAAACCTGTAGTTCCTATAAATCAAGGCTAAAAACCCAACTGAAGTGTAAATTTTAGTCTTCCTTTTAATCTTCGTTTTTTTTTTGTTTTTTTTGCCACTGATATGTAAGATTTAGCTTTTTTTTTTTTTTTCTTATTTTCTAATTATGTAAAGTAGTTTGAATTTACCTATGGCAAACAGAATAGAAAAAAAGCCCTTTGCAAGATCAGCTATCATAAGATAGTTGTCTTATAAATTATCTTTAAAATGAGTTCATTTATCTATTTGCTTAGTCGTAATGTTTTGTTTGTATTTGTTTGTATGGTTTTCAACATAAACAAATTTGTAAATGCCAAGAAAGGTTTTTAAAAAGGCTTCTGCATATAATCATAAAGTATGTAATGACATTTTTAAATGTAAAAAATTATTTTAAAAAGCTAATGTTTTTTTGTTTTTTTTGTGTTGCCTAGACTTAACACTTTTGCAACATCTGCTTAAAAATAGGCATTTTCAAACATGCCAGTTTGAAATAAATAGCACGCATACGAGGTGGTTATATTTTTGTTTAAAGTTGTGTAGTTACAATATCACAAAAAATATCTCTAAAACTGATTTGAAAGCTGACCTCTAAAAGGAACCGCATGAAGCGAGCCTCCTTGATATCCTCATAAAGCCAGCGTCTGCAAGTGGCTGATGGTAGCTCTTTGCTCAGCATGGTGGAAATAAAGGAATCTTTAACACTGGCAGAGGGGGACATAAATGATGTTGTGTTTACTCCATAATGGCAGCACCAGAAACGCGTGCAACGACCACGGGGTATAAAGTACCTGCTCTGGTGGTGTCTCCTGCAGCAAACGTCTCCGGCAGGATTCAGAGTGAAACCCTCACACAACAGCAGGCTCTGCTGTCCAAACAGCAGCAAACCTTCTGTCACCCTGAGGCCACTCACCAATACCACGCAGATCTTTGTCGTTATCTACATGGAACATACAGAAGGAAATATTTTAAAATAAAACGTTTACTCCAGTTGTATAATCTGAACCTGAATTATCTACCTCTGAATTTGAGTTTATCGATTCAGTGGCCATAATATCCCTTTTTGTTCAGAAAGAAACAAAAAGAGAAACATTTATTATGCAATTTTCTACATTCCGCAAGGATATACGGAAAAAAATACTATCAAGATTAAACACTTAAAAGAAGAATTCTGAACTAGTTCAGAATCACTTAATTAAATGTTTTGGATCATTATCCAACTCTAAAATCTAACATTGATTCTATTTAGCTTTACTTGCGGAGTCTTTTTTCTTTTTAATTTTTTTATTCCAAAATCTTCTGATATTGTAAAAAGTTACTGTTTCAATGGACTCCAACAAGGTTCCCAGGAATAGAAACAGGCCTACTGCATAACAGAAATCTCATACTCGACAGTAGGCATGAGCTCCTTTTCTGTATTCTCATTTCTCTTCTTCATTATTTTATTTTATTTTATTTTATTTTGTTTTGTTTTTAGAATAGTATCAGTCTATGTCGATACAGTGCAAGATAAAGTCCCAATAGTGTTTAGCAAAATTATTGTTTTAGGACAGAAAACGCTTTTTCCTAGCATCATTACTTTTACTGTTGACAGTGTCAAGATAAATAAAGGTCCTGGTCCAGCTGAATGACCAGGGGAGTACCTTAAAAAATGTGAAGATTCTTCAGTCACATTTATTTTAGCGTTTTTACCAGTAAGTGGATTTTACCAAAGGAGTTTTTCATGCGAAAGATGCGTACTAAATTTGAAAGATGGTTTATTATTTAGAGATTATGCCACTGTTATCTATTTTTTAAAGGTCTCAGGCACATTTACTGATTTTGCCAACAGATGGACCTATAAAATGGACCTCAAACAGGAGGCTCCATACACTCCAGAGTATTATTCTCTCTGGGCACACCATGCCAAATATTCAGGCAGTTCAGGCTTTAACTTGATTGATCAGTTTAATCACATATTTTAGATTTTATTAAAAAGACACCAAACACTTAATTTTTATTTGTAACTGATGGCGAGGAGAACGATCATCCCCTTTTTATTCTGAGTCACAGCGAACCCACACACTGCTTTCAGCGCTGGTTGCAGCTAATGCTCATCATGATAATATGCGGGTAATTTTATTGTTTTCCTTGGTTTCACAATGACTGTGTGCACCTGGCTTTTTCCATGCGTCAAGTCCACTGGGAGGTGAACACAACAAAAAAAACCAAAAAACATATGGGGTCCCAAAACAGCCGCGGGGCCCCACACAATTTATACTAATCAAATCAGAATCTACCCGCAGACACGCAGCCACACACCCGGTGGACGAGGAGAAGGTCCTGCCTGGCTTTTATTAGGAGAATTAATCACTGCCACACGCACAATGGCAAAGCTGATAAGTGATAAGAAGCTCTTGTCTTAAAGCACACACACATAAACGCTATGATGGATATCATCACTTATCATGTGAAGGTGTTTAAGAAGAGTCAAGGTGAGTGAGTCTACGCTAGTCTATCTCATGTTCGCTGACATCAGACAGCGCAAACTGTCACCAATAATGAGCAGATTACACTAGTTGAATTTATTGTTATCAAAAACTAAATAAATAAACTCATTTCCTTATCTTCAGGCCAGACAGACAGGCGCCATAAGCCTGCGAGCAATTCAGCCGGCGATGTGGAAGGAGGAGAGAAAAGGAGGACTTTTATTGACTGAGAGCCTAATGTCAGACCATTGACTTCTCCCCACCCGCATTACTGTCATAATCACACTATTGGCGCTGGCAAGCTAATTATGAGTGGGTCTCCCTTTGTGTGAACGTTCGGCTGTGAGTGTGTGTGCATTTTTCAGAGCTAATGACTGTGTTCACTTGACAAGAAGCTCAGCAGGAGCCGAGCGCTGAACGAGTGCAAGGCAACAGGACACACCGGCACACACCACACACTCGCTAAGTCGATGTAATACAGCTCGCATCACCTCCTACTGCTTTTATTAATACTTCTGTCAGAAACATTAAAAGACGCGGCTGGTTGCCGGAGTGATCAGAGGGCTCTGTCAACATGCGCGGTGTTTCTACCTCGCAGTAACAATGAGGGGAGCTGTGCTGAGCCTCGACATTAAAATATTTGACTAATGAGGAAAGATGAAATCCTGATATCAGCACTGAGCAACTGGAGTCCATTTGTCTGCATCAGATCATTTAAATATGAATATCTGAAGGGTGTAGAGTAGCTTTGCTTATACTCAGAGTTGACAGACCAAATCGTCATCAAGTGCCGCACTACCTTCTCCTCAGGGGGCATCTCTTGGAGGACGATGCGCAGGTCAGGACAGTCTTGTGTGTGTGAGCAGGGTTTAGGGGTGAATGGGTCAGGTAAGCCCTCTGTGACTGACGGCGTCTCGTTCAAAGCTGGGAAAAACGTCAGACGCTCACAGCTTTGTTCTCCCTCAGCATCACCTACTTTAACCTCTGCGTCAATGTCACACAAGATCTTTGGCTCTGTTTGGGCAAAAAAAAGAACAATTTTCTGAACGTCTAAGATGGAAAATATAATTAAACAGAACAAAGTGTAGAGCTTAGTGACATCTTGTGGTAAATTTTCAGAATGTAAGCAACATTCAAGAATTGTGTGAAAGTGATTCTAACTTAAAATAAATTTTACCTGCATAGCCGTCTGATCTGTCATTGGTCTCTTCAGACTTTAAACCGAGGCCAAGTGTTCCCAGCAGCTGCAGTAAAAATCATTTAGCCTTTTTAAAAGTGGCCTAATGTACAGTAAAAACATTTGTTTAACACTGTACAGTGTCTTGCAAAAATGTTGATGCATGAAAACCATGTATAATGGTTTTCATGCATGGTTTGTTTTCCTGCATGGTGAAGACACCCCAGGCTAGGAGATCATTAACCAGAGAACCGGCCAAAAGGGACTTTTTAACATTTTAATTCATCTCTTATGTATTGGGTCTGTAAACCTGGCTTGGAAGTTGAACACCAGTATCATGAAAAGATAGACATAAAGTTTTCAACAAGCTTTTCTTCAGCAGGGGCAAGGAAGCTGGTGTGAGATTGTGGAAAGATGAAGCTGGATATGACCCAATTCTGCTAAAAAGCTTTTATTTGGATGCAAAAGAGTTAGCAAGGTATGTACCTTCCAGTAGGATATTAAAACTAAACGTAAACCTGCAGAGAATGATGTGTAGATTCAAACGCGTATGTAAAATTGGACTTGGAAGTACTTGAACATTGCTCTTCAATAACCAACGCAAAAAAAATGTAATAAAAAATAGCAAAAACTGTTATTGGATATGAAGATGGTAAAGAGACATCCCATATCCCTTTTATTTCAGGTCACAATTATGTACTACCCTGTGTTGGTTTAAGGTCTGAATGTTTAAAATTATTTAGGTATGAATCATTGATATAAAGAGCCCCATTTTAGGGTGGCTGGAGCCACTTGACTGTAAAACAAAGATTGATTATTATTAGTAGTAGTAGTAAATAATACAGGTCAGAATAGGACATCCTACTCCAATCACAGTAGCCATACCCGTTTCGATTGTCTCTTGGCTTTCCGGCGTATGCGTAGCTTGGTCCGGTTGGGCCCTTCCGCAGATTCTTGCACCCAGTCTTGGCTCAACAGCACTCCGGGGCCTGGGCCAAACACAGCTCTCTCCCTCAGCAGCTCGGCCTCCACACGCAGCCACTGAGAACTCACGCGCTCCCACTTGGTGGTTTGCAACTGGGATATGGAATAAGCAAATGACACAAATCATATTGCAGTACTACCATTTTCAGCTTTGGGAGAGATTTATCTTTAATGTCTAACCTGTAAGTGGTTTGTCCGCATGTTGTCAAACACACGATGGCCTCGCTGCCGGTGAGATTCCATGTAGGACAGAAACACCTGCAAAGAAGAAAAAAAAAAAAAAAGAGTGAAAAGAGCTGCAAATAAAAAGAGGGAAAGCACAATGACTCGTTTGGTCTCCGACTGCGCAAACACACACGGACCAACACAAACTAATACACATATACATTATGGCATTGTTGTTTCCTCATGCAATTACAATGCATTCATACAATTACATCTGTGTTAAATTGCATTCACTGGGCAAAACAAGCTACTGGCTACAGTCTTACAATAACCTTGTGTTCAAATGTAATCATTTGTTGGTGTGATCTAATTAACATAAACATTAATATTACTGAGGCTCGGCACAGTCAGCGCCAAGGTTAGTTTGTGTGAGCACCTTTATTTTGTGTATGTGTGAGAGAGTGCGGGTGGTTATTCTTTCCTTTTTTTAGGACGATTAAAAGAGAAAAGGAATGAAAACCCCCCCAAACAGAGCTGTGTGTTGACACTGCACAATGCTCATGTTCAGACACACTGGGATCATATTCTGACTGCTAACTGCTTCATTAAACCCATCATCACAGCGGTGCTCGCTCAGAGACCAGTGAAACAACATGTGTCCATCTTCACAGCTGACCCAGGAAAGCCATTTAATTGAGCGAGCGAGCACGCAGTAACTCTTTATATCTAGTTTTATTTACACATGCTAATTTTGTGTTCTGAGGAATAAACCCACGGAAAGAATTGATTCATTTAATTCAACTAGAATAAAAAGGTAAAAACGCTTCTGCGTAAGAGTAGATGCACTCATTTTAGATGAGTTACACACTGAACATATCAATAAAAGTTGGCACACTTTGACAGGCTCTTCGGCGAACACAATTTATCCCCTTAAATTGCCGACTGTTATCGAAATGAGAAGTTGTGCCGGCAAAGAAATAAAAAAAAGGGGGAATTTAAAGGGAGATTATAGAAATATGAGTAATAATGAAGTTTGTAGACTAGAGGCGCATTGTGACATATAAACAGCGAGTTGGCGTCATCATCTCTAATTTCATTCCTTCATTTGGACAAACATAAGTAATATATAGCATTAATTACCCTATTTAGCAGATAGGAACCTCATTGGCTTTTTTAAATGCTGCATTAAATACATAACTCATCTCTTCCCTCTGCAATTAACATCAGAACATCGCGCTCATTTCCATTTTAATGACTTCCCAACAATACGCCACCTTCGATGATAAAGCAACATAATGTCAACTTCATTCTGAGCTGGCAGTGAATGTGTAATGAACTTAACGTGATCATTAGTGCTCTTAATTATCTTTCCAATATGAGGACACAGATATGATTATGGAAACTGCATTCACTGATGAAATAAATCTCTGCAAGGATTGCACTGAAGCTTAACCGAGGACAAAGTCTGATTATCAGTTTTTATATTTTTTCCTCAATCACCTACAATAGAGCTGTTTATTATTTGGTTAATCAATGTAGATGCAGTTGTTCTTAAAAGTTTTAAAAAGTGAGGTTTTTGTCGTTAAAAACAACTTAAATTTAGTAAATTATTACAATACATATTCCACCTTAAATGTGATTTATTTTGTACAATTAAAAACAAAACGAAAAAGACGCTCAAATGCTGAAAAGGCAGCTGCTGAAATATGCACAACCCTAGTCTAATGTGTTGCTGGTACACCTTTTGAAGTATTATTTCAGCATTCAGTTTTCTTGAGCTTACATCTGCCTTCATTTTTAGTAAGAATGTATAAAAAGAAGAAGGGTTTTTATTAGAAATGAATGCATTGACTATATGTTGCAACTAATGAGTGGGGTTGGAATACATAATTATTTATACAAAAAAAACTGCAACAACCTTGTACAACAACAACAACAACAACAATAACAACAACTCTGTAAGTCACTAACAGAACCTTAATTCCAATATGAAGGATGGTGGTGGCAGCATCATGCTATGGGGTTACTTTTGGTCAAGGTGGATGAAGTTATTAAGGGTTCGGTTTGGGCTTAAAAACTTAGAAGGAGAGATTTTAATTCTTCAGCATCACAAGTCCAAGCATATTTAAAAAACTAAACATAGTCCGGAACTACATCTCAGAGAACATTTGTTGTATTGGTTGTAGACACACGATTTATGAAAACAGTTTGAAATATTTGCTGAGCTTTTTTAAAGTGAGACTGTGCATTTGTCCGTACTTGAAATTAAAATAAATAATAAAAACTATAATACAAAAAGTAATGAAACAGACTATGCTTTGCTTTACTGCAAATAAGTCCATAAAAAGCTCAAAAGCAGTTGCAGGAAGGTCATAAATCGATGACCTACTGATTAATTAATGGATGTTATTACATCACAAAGACGGATGAAAAGCTGAGACGAGCAGCTGACCATAGCTGATGATGTTTTCCCACGTCTTTCTCATTTAAGTATCATCAACATTCTGCAACATTTAAGCATCGAGATACAGTAAGGATAGAAAAAAATGAAACTATTCTCCATCCTTTTCCCTGCACTTCAGATGGAAAAACAATTCATCACCTTCTTTGATAGCCTGTCAGGAACTGATATGATAAAGAATAACATCAAATGAGTAACGTTTTCATCAGATTGCGACCACTGTAATTGCCAACATGATTTCTGTTGGCAAGAGACACGAACAAACAACAGCACACACGTACACTTTTTGGGGAGTGCGAGACAGCCACACAGACGCTGTAATTTCATGCCTGTGTGCCTGAGTAATATGTCCCTGCACCCTGCTCCAGATGGCTCAACGTCTTAAGCGTTGTGGGGGAACTAATGATGTGGGCCACGTGTTTCGGGGGGAAAAAACAACAATAAAGGCGTCTTTAACCTTCAGCAGCAAACAGTGTGCTGTGGCTAGTGTTCCTGTGGATGGGCCTAACAGATATCAATTACAAAGCCCACTCAGGAGCATTCAGCTGTGATAATCAAAATCTATTTAAAGAAATAAACACCCCCCGCAGGGATGAACGGCCCACAGCACAGGCACATTGTTGTCTTTCGACGGACGTTTGGCAAAGTCCTATAGGATCCAGCAGAAGGCAACAACACCAGATACCTCAAAGAAACATAGTCAGAGCTTGGAGAAGTATTCAAAGCACTTGAACTTTTTCTTTCTTGTCACATTAAAACCTTAAACCTAAATGTATATTGATACAATTTTGCAGAACAACAAAAAGTAGGTACGTCATTTAAATGCAAGAAAAACCAAAAGGGTCGATCAATACTTTTCTGCTTTTTCAGTTCTCACGTTTCTGCAAAATTAACATGTGAAGATGGAGTGCTCTTTGGTGTCAGGAGGGCTTCCTTTCGCATTTATTTGTCTCTTCTACATGACCTTTTGGGTTTCTTTAAATAATTTTTTCATGCCATTCTTGTGTGAAAGCAAGATTTGAAAACTGTTTTTACATTAAAAGACAGATTAATAGAATTTGTTCCTTTGCACAACACATTAAAAGCTGTGCTGAAAGCATGACAAGACAGAAAAAGTGCAAAGCAATGTGTAAGTACCTCAGCTTTTATTGGCTCTTGACCTTTGACCAAAGCTGAGCGAAGAGCGCTACTGATGGCATCAATTGTCCTTTGGGATCTGCTGGCCGCTTTCATCTTCTGAGATTCTAAGAAGACATAACGAATATCAACAGTGGCACACTCACAGTCACCCTTTATAAAGGTCAGTGCTGTCTGGAGGGTTTGTGCTTACCTGTATATAGCTGCCAGGCTTTGTGTGCCAACTCTTCCCACAGGGGGCTGATTTCTGTCATGCTTACCGGCTTGGTTTCCGTAGCGGCGCTTGCTGAGATCTCTACCTTGTAGCTCTCTTCAAGCATGTGCTGCCTTTCTGATATTACCTTTGACCAGCAGGCCTCTGCTAGGGACAAAAGTTGTTTGTCATCTAGAAAGAAAGAAAAAACAGACAATATTTTGTATTGTCCCACACTTAAATATATTACTTGAGTTAAATAAATAAATAAATAAATAAATAAAAATCTCTGAAAGAGGGTATCAAACCTGTGGTGATATCTGCTCCATTATTGAGGTTGGAGGGGCTTTTATTTCTGTGAGGCAAAGGGCTCGATTTATTTTTGTGGTCCTTTTGTGGCCCACATCCAAATCCTTCCGGGTAGCTACAAGAGAAGAGTATTTGATTGTTGAATTCGTGGAGGAGTATACTGAAATAATTAGTGAGTGAGCAGCAAGGCATGAGAGAAGCTCTGATTTCAGTGGAAAATAGTGTAAAAGGAAGTGAGAATTACACAGATTTTCATGTTCCTGCTTTTTCATTGTTTTTTAAATAAATAAAAAAGTCTTATGCACTGGCATCTTGCAGAAAAAAGAAAAAAACATACATTAGTTTTCATGTGTTTTTTCTGTTGTTTTAAAATGGTTTGGCAGGAAAGCAATATGTTGGACTGTCAAAAATCTGCAGTAACAACCTTATCATTAGTTATTTTTTGTGTGATAATCCATACAAATCTAAATGTGCAAATTTTCAGTACAAAAAAAAAGATCCTGTGGAAATCCTAAAACTTACATTTGCAAGTATTTCAAATCCACACTATCAAAAAATAAAATTGAAATAAAAATGTCTTCGCAGCATACTTTTTTTGAATGTAAAGCCACGGGAGCAAATAAAAAATGTGACAGGGACACAGATTGCTAAAGGTCAAGAGTGCTATTTACAATATATAAGTGTTATATTTATCAAATTAATGTTCAATATAATGAATGTGAGTTCAATAAATAATTTTTATACCAAAAATATTTATTTATTATTCAATAAAATTAACTTTATGTTTGAATTATTGCAAAAAAACATGCTTCACACTTTTCTACCTGCCAGAGCGAATCAACAACAGACAGTGAAGAAGACAGGTGATGAAGTTCACATTAGCGTTGTAGGTTGCCATAAAAACATCCCAGCGTTCCAGGAATTTCTCCAAAGCCCTCATGACAATTTGCTTCTCTTCTTGGGAATGTCGTGGTTGAGACAGGAAGTAAAGCAGGACTTTATTGGTGCATGAATAGAGAGCAGACAACGTCTTCTCCCTTTGATTGTGAGATTTCCCCACAGCCTAGAATTATGCAACACAACTATCAGACAGAATATGTCCTTAAAATGTAAACAATGTTATTTTCACTCATATTCCTCAAAAGCTATGTAACTTGACTATGAGCAAGTTAATCTGAATTTATCCATAAAATTTGTCAGCTCTGTCTCACCACCATTATCTGATCAGCTAGGAAGTCGAGTAAAGTTTCAGAATCGCCAGCAAATGCTCCACTGTAGAGCTTCTGCAACACAGTCCTACTGAAGAGCACCACATTTTCCATCAGAGTATCCATCTCTCTGTTAGGCCTCTGACTTTTGCAGTCTAACAGAAAGAGCAAAAAGTTTAGTTTATTACCATTGAGTTCAGATTTAGGTGTATAAAACTCCACATTTTATTGTTACCTTGTGAGGTGAGGTGGGTGTTGTTATCATCCTCGTGGCTGAGCACATGGATGATGCTTATGATCAGCTCCACCAGTTCAGACTGAAAACGTTGCCTTTGCTCCAGCACTGTGCCGTCAGGACAAAACTAGGCCAGAAGCAAAAAAAAAAAAACATAAAAAAAGTTTACATGAGGTGAGGAGAAAATTAGCTTTTTATAGACTTTAAAGGTGCTTTTTTTCCTCCAAGTGGTGAATGTGTTCATCTAAAACACCTTTGCTCTGCCTTGTTTAGTAAATGAGCATAGAGTGGCACCTTCTGGAGAAAAAAAGAGTTTCACTGTTTTGTTTTGTTTTTTAAACCAAAGCAATTTTTGTAAAAGATGAAAACTGAAATAAAGAATATTTTCAGTCTTCTGAATCACTGCATCATGACTAAGATCTAGAGATTAAATAATGTAAGATCAGAAGATTGCATTCCCTGGTGTTGTGTACAGATTGGTACTGTACTTACTTTCTACATCCTACATTCTGTGAAATGAATAAATACAGTCATAAAAAAAAAAAATCAGTAGTCATTTAAAATGGGATGCACACTCAGATAAAAGAAACAACCCATAATCTACCAAGACTGAAGCCTATTACAAGGTGGAAGACATTGGTTCACCACCATCACTTCACAGAGGAAGAACGTTTTATTTCAACGTGGACCAAATGGGTGCTGACTAAGAAACTGTTAACAGGAAACTCCTCTTTAATTTAAAGCTGCACGCATGGAGAGCCGAATACCTTCTGGAGAAAAGCTCAGATAAAACAGATTGGATTATAAAAAAAATGATAAAACTTCAATGATTGGAGGAGTGGAGGTGATGATATCAAAGCTAAAACTCTATATTTTCTGTGGTGGATCTATTATGAATGCACAAAGTGGATGGAATAAGGAAGATGGATTAGTTTGCAAGACTGAGCTGAATTAAATCCTTAAACAACATCTTTATATCAACTGCTGGGAAATCACCTCTAGCAGCAGAACTACGGGATGCGAGTTTGAGCTTGCAGGCACATTTAGAAGACCGTCCATCAGCAAAATACGCATAAAATCCAGCACCGACTTTCTGGTTGGATGGGTGCTGAATGCAACCTCTCTTAGGCCTGTTTTGCAAGATGTAACCTAAAAGTAACAGAAAAGAAAAAAACACACAGTTAAACTCAACAGATTCATCCAAAAAACAACAAACAACCGGAAACAAACCTCTGATATTTGCACAGGGTAAACAGCGCTGACAAGTGAACCCAGGAACTTTGGTGATGCCCAGAGTGAATCCCTTGGCCGGAGGTTGTGAAGGAGACAAAGGAACTGCATTACACTTGCTGGGAGCTGCACCTCCCATGGTGCATCACTGTCAGATTTAACTGTAGAAAAAGGCTGTAGAAGAATAGAACCACTATAAATTATAAGTAAAAAAAAATGCTTTAGAGGATCTAAGCTCTTTTAATTCCTTTCAACCTTAGAGATAATAACTTTAACCAGCTCAAGGAGCAAAGTTGCAGCTTCCACACAAAGCTGCTGAGCAGGAGCTTCCTGCTGGCTCTCGATTAACGACTGCAGGGCATCATCCAAATGGACCTACAGTATAGGTGAGATTCAATAAAAAGGTAAATAACAAAACCGGTCCTGCATTGGAGGATTCAACAGTGTGTGGAGTAACTCACCTCTCCCTCTTTAGTGTGACTTGTGGTCTCCCCAAGCAGAAGAACAGCAAGAGCTTCATACACCTGTGGCAGGTGAGTGTATCTGACTAACAACTCCTGGAGAACCTCAAAACCTGGACATGTGGTGCTGAGGCACTCCCGAGACCAAGGGTGGGCTTGAAGGTTATCTGTTAAAAAGGCAAGAAGTCGGTGATAGAAGTTAGACTTTTTAAGACTTTAGTGAAACTATAACAGTTATTTGTAAAAGCTACAATTTCCTAGTGTGATGACCAAGATATGCCTTTTTCAGCTACCAAAATAGTCTGATCTTGACAAAATATAGACCTTGAGATGTTTTGATTAATTGAAATCTTGTATTAAAGCAAACTGGGCTTTTTGAAAATGAATAGATATGCAAAGGAGCCCCAATCGGTGCATATACTGTACAGTATGAAAATGAAAAGTATATTTTTCATAGTTCTCATGTAATACTCTTGTTCTACGGGGAATTTAATTTATTAGTTATATGCAATAACCATCAAAACTGAATATATCACTCTGACTACAATATTGACTTAGGGCAGGTTTGTAACAAGATTTGTTAAATACATAAATTATTTTGCAAGCGTCTCCTTTTAGTGCCTTAAAAACAAGACTGAAACAGACAAAACAAAGCAATACCTGAAATATTAGTTTCTTACAATATAACATTTTCCTTTTTGTTGTTTTCTATTTGTTTGAAGTGCAACAATGTGCTCTTGTTGTGACATCTCAGAGTTGATCTAACACTGAACTTTGGTATTTAAATAAAATGTAACACAACCTCATTTCGTTTAAACAAGATCGTACCTTAGAAATATTTTAAAGGATTTAATGACGTTCAATTGGAAAAAAGCATTTTGAAAAGGACAACATTTTGTCTACCCATGATAACAAAGTGTCCCTCCAGGCCCTCTACGAGCGTTCCTGGGATCATTCCCTCTCTGAAGCTGCTTTGCTGGTGTGGACTGGACAGAAACAGTGTGAGCAGAACGAGCCCCAGTTTCAAAGTGGAAGGGTGAAGGTGGGCCTGAAGGAAGAGCAGGAACCAATCGCTGCCGAGGGATTGACATACGGTCACCTGGTGACTAATTATGGGATAAAAATAAAAAACAAACATAACAGATTCATTCGGGTAAATATTCTTGGAATGATATGACTCTATATCTCATATATGATACCTTTAATTTAGTATTGATTCTCACCTTTTCTGAAGGCTGTCTGACTTGAGAATTTCACAAAGTATAAGAAGCATCTTGTTGCGGATCCAAATTAAGTTAGTGGGACCTGAACAGCACAGACAAAACAATTCTTAGCCAGTAACAATTTGTTGGATGTGGAAAATGCACTGACATGATATGCGTGGGATTGTTAACTGAATACCTGATGCGTCGTTGGAAAGATCTAGTATCTCAATGCTTTCAGATTTTTCAGTGGAAGGAGGGATTGTATAGATCAGGAAAAGCCCAAGTCTTATAACACAATGAGACATGCAGAAAGAGTTAAATTATAATATAAAATTGGTTTTAATAAATACATTTCGGATCCTACCTGCTTATGTCTGAAGAAGTCAAGTAAGCCTTCAGTAGTAAAGCGATGACATCAGAAATAATCTGAACTCTTTGGACAGTCACAGCAGGATCACACAACTCAAACAGCAGCTTTGGCATCAGGCCCACGCTGTGCATGACAGCTGCATTCCTGCTGTCACTGCTCGGTTATGATGAGGGAAACAGAAACAGCCCCGATATCAATCACAGTCCGTTCCCAGAGACAGAAAATGTAATTCAACAATCCATACAAGCATTCAGTTCTCTCCTCAGTCTTCCTGACTGATTCTGTTGAACGTCCCCTTGACTATTTCTGCACTACGGTTCTGTGATAATAATGACTGGCTTCTGTGTGCATTGACAGAACAGCCAATAGAGTCTGTCAATTCAAAATAACGTCCTCTTTATTGTTTGACATGATTGGTGGCTGGGATAATCGACAGTGAATTTAAACAGGTTAAGCCGTAGTCACACAGGATTCTGACTGTCCTACAGTTTCCAGGATCTGCATTTGATCACCGTTTAACAATGCTGGATCATTTCAAAGTTCGAAAAATCCAATTTAGTGTGAAGGTAACCATGTCCCAAATGTGTTGTTACTGTAAGTACTTCCCATTTGTTTTTGTTGGGGTTTTTTCTGATCCAATCACAGTGTTCTAAATGAGCTCTGCCAAGAAAGTCTTTCAGATTATAATTTGCTTTTTCAAGGTTTGACTATCGTAAAATTGTGAGATTATTGTCTTTCTTTATAACATTATACAATCAAAGGCTTTTTATTATTAACTTGACAAGCACAAAAACATCCAATCAATTCCCACTGAGCAGAAGATGTGGTAATACTAAGAACTTCAAGAATTTCAAGCTCTTTTGTGGGTCATGGGAACCAAAAGAATTAAATATGCTTACATACACAAAATTCCTTGATCCGACTAAAACATATTCGCATTAAATAATCTTAATGTATCATTTAAATTAATCAAGACTTGTGTTTACATGCTTTAGGCTTTATTTACAATAAGGCACCGATAGATGCAGGTGTAATATCTCCTCAAAAAAAAGTCAGAAGAAGCTGTCCTTCCGTCTGGGCTGGACTTACAAATAAACTTTCTCCGTCTTCTGAGCATTCAGAACGGACCTGTCAGGTTCTGGTCACTTGTTAGATGTATAATGCACCCCCTATCACTTTACGACAGTAATAGTAATAGTATCAAGCCATATGCTCCTAACTCCAAGGATTACCTTGAGGATTTCAGGATTTCAGCAAAGTAGTTAAGTACAGTGAGGTCCAGATTGTCTGGCGTGCTCTGCCACACCTGAAAAACAACAAATAAAGAAAAATAATCAGGTTTTTAAAAGGGAAAAATGTTAAATGGGCTGTAGTTGTATAGCGTTTTTTTTGGTCCAAAGGATTCCAAAGCGATTCACACTACATTCAATCTTTTACACAATGATTGTGGTAAGCTATATTTTAGTCCAAGCTGGCCCAACTAACAGAAGAGAGGCTCCCTTTACCACAACCAGGCAGGTGGTGGTCAGGAGTCTAAAGTGTCTTGTCGAATAACCAGTAGCCAACCTCCATTGACACTGTTGTTAACTCTCAAAAACTACGCCGGTTGTTACCTCCAGGTCACACAGCAGAGCCTGGAAAGCAGGGGTGTTCTGTAGGAAGCCAGTTCCACAGCTCATCTCCACTGAACTTGACAGACACATAGCCAGCTGGAAGGTTCGATGGCCAACAAGACTGCTCTTCATTTTCAGTAAGAAAGCTAACAGCTAGAAGAAAAGTAGAGAATGTAACAAAAAGAATAAGAATTGTAGAAATAATTTGATTACATCAAAGCTGAGTTAGCAAGCCTGGAAAAACCTTGTATCCATCAATGCGATTCATTTCATCCTGCATTCCAGCGTTGGTTTCTAGCACAGACAGAAGAACTTTAAAAGCCACATACAGAGAGCTGTCATCTGGTGCCATCGCAATAAGACTGAGAACAACAGCAGGCCCACCAACATACAAAAAACCACAGGTAGCAGACCTTGGGATAAATATTCGGACACCTAAAAAGAAAATGGAAAACCAAGACAGCACAGATTAAAAAAATAATCCAAATAAGTCTCAAGAGTGCTTTAAAATCTTGTTTTGTTTACCATAATGTCCAATCAAGGCAGCACCTATGGTGCGAGCTGTACCGCTCAGGTGTTTCCCAGTGTTTTGAAGGAGATGAACGGGCGTGGCGTGATCTCGAGATGTTATCCCCATCTATAATTGCACAAAATTAGCTTTTAATTTGATTAAAACGACAAAATCGTGATCCGAAAGCATTTGCCTCAACCTTACCTCTTTTGCAATTAGTCTGCAATCCACCTCATTGTAATCCTCTCTAATCTGAACGACAGTTGTTAAGGTGGAAATTGCAGGGTTGATGCCAAAAGAAATCCTCTCCTCA
Organism: Orestias chungarensis; assembly: GCA_032876305.1. Lineage (NCBI taxonomy): Eukaryota > Metazoa > Chordata > Actinopteri > Cyprinodontiformes > Cyprinodontidae > Orestias > Orestias chungarensis. The sequence continues at coordinate 2,591,130 of JAVLVB010001089.1, forward strand.
GGAACCAGTCTAAGCGTGGAGGAATCTGTATTCGGATCAGGGCCTGGACACAACCGCTAAACATTTAACCATAACACCATCTAGGCAAACATTTCTTTTGTTGTGAAACCAAAGTCAACAACTTTTAAAACAAGTGCTGTTCTTGTACAGTGATAGAATAAGAACCTACTATGAGAATGCACGTTTTAACATAATCAATTAAATCTAATATCAGTAATTAACCTGATAGTCCGACTGTACACAAATAAGTCTTTTCACTCTAATAAGAGTAAAAAAGAGCACATTACATTTTTAACACGTAACACTTCTTCAAAATAAAGAAAAGACTTTCTTCTGCTCTCCTTCAAAAGACAGACTAACCCATATTGCGCAGAGCCTGGAAGTTCCCTAGGTATGTGGTGCCTTGTGTGTAAACCGTAGCCACAGTCTCACAGCTTAACACCTCCTCAAACATATGACAGGGACCCACACGCCACACTAGAGATGCATGATCTTTCCAGATTGCTGGTGTCCCTATTAGTCCATACACATCAATCACAGCGGTGGGGTCCATGGAGACAAACTGACCAGGGAATGGCTGAATATATTTCATCTGATAAAAGCAGGTATAAGTTAATGGCATGATAAGAAACACTCAATACGGTTGATCAATTATCATCTCCAACTCTCTGTTCCAATTTACCTTTCCTGTTCCCACTCCCTTTCCATTGAAGTATGCCGAGGTAAGGCAGCTTTTTTTGACATCTTTGGCCAGGACCACAGCCAAATGGTGCCACTGTCCAGGGACCAACATGCTGGAGCAGCGGAACCTGAGTGATGAGGGCAAAGAGGTCGGAGAGCAAACTTCTGGCTCCATCATATCTGTACAAAGGCACAGATGAATAGCATCTCACTGTTGTGAAGGTTTACTTGGATTTCCTTACACTTCTGAGAACTACCAAAGAACAAACAATCAAAAATTGACCTAGGAATGTGAATGCTTCCTCCTCTGTGGAGATGACCAGACAGCCATCGCAGGCTGAGAGCGAGATTGACAAACAGACGTATGGTTGGTCAGTTCGGGACATGTGGCGCACCACCGACAGCAGACGGATCGGGTGGGAATCACAAGCTGAACTGAACCTGTTGATCTGGAACCAGCAGGTGAATGACAGGCCGGCTGTTGGTGGAAAGCCTCTGCATTCTTGAACACAAGATCAGCATTTCACATTTTACTTAAAACAACCTAAAACATTTTAGAAGTTGAATAGTATTAATTATGAATTTACCTCCTCCAATTCCACCAGTTGAGATGGAATCAGCCGTCACCCCTTTGACGGTGGCTAAAGAAGGTAAGAAAAGATACCTACAGGCATACAAAAGTAGTAAAACAGTGATTTTTCTGCTGCAGATTTTAATGCAACATACAACACAATGTTTTTTTCTGAACAACTCACCCATATCCACTCTCACTCATATCAAACTCTGCAAAGGCAGGTGATGAAGACACTCTGTGTGGTCTGAAGGTGCGTGGGGCTGTGATGGATACCAGACTGATGATCTGGTGGACAGGGACGGCAGAACCGATTGAAGTGGTAGGCTGCAATAAACTGAAGGTCCGCTTCAGCGGCTTCCGAAAGGGTTCAGCGTCTGCCTTTGCGTCCTCATCTGGTTTAGAGAAAAGCAAGTGTAAAGAGGCGCCTGGTTTCTGCAGAAGATCAGAGAGACGAGCAGAATAACCTGTTTCTGATGTAGACCATCCATAGGTGATCTGTTTTTTTCTTGTATTCTCTTATCTCTTATGACAAAAATAACTGGAGTTTTGTCGGTTACAGTGTGTGTCTTTGACTTTTAGTAATATTAAAACAGCAAAGAATTATACATAAGGTTCCCCTCTAGAACAGAAATTGCCGCAATGATCTAAACTGCCTAGCATATGTATACACACTGTAGTGGTCACTCTCCTGTTCCATTCAAGATAAAATACAGAAAAGTATGGAGTTTTACATGTTTCAGTGTTGGTTTTTGTACTATTTCTTTATAAGCGCATGGGGATCTTAGTACCAAAAGATATCAAAATGTGTAAATTAAATAAGCTCAATTTCTGGTGAAGACACAACTTTTTGTCTGCATACCACATCAATAAAATAGAGATTCGTACCTCAAAAAATGTTTACAACGTAATGTCATTGCGCAGGAAATGTTTACCTTTTGAACTTAACATCTGATGTGACAGGTTATTTTCTCTCTCGACCTGCTTGGATGTCCAGTTCACCAAACACATTAGAGGATCTCCTAAACACAGGAACTTTCTGAGAGGATGAAAAAAACACTTCAGCCCAAACAATCAAAAATGAATCCCCAGAAGTGGGCTGTGTCTAACCTGAACTCAGAAGGTGAGATGGCCTGGGAGGAGAGCTTCTCGAAAATCCGTGTCACAGGTACATGCAGATGGTGGTTTGGAGACAGCAGTATTCTGCGGCAGTGTGTCAGGAGAGTGGACACCAGGCCTCCGTCGCACATTACCTGCCGGTTTCGCTCTGATTTGACCATGGACAGGACGTGGTAAGCTACTGAGCACTGGACCTCCATGGAAACCTGGGAAAAGGGAAAGGAGCATAATTAAATGCATATGCCTTTTGCATATTAACAGGGGAACTTGTGGTAGCCTCAACTCAAGATTATTCAAAATGAATTAAAAAAAGGGTCATAAATTCTGAAAAACTATCCACATAGGCTGCTGTCCACGTATCTGAAGTTTCTTGATTATCTTAATAATTTGCCAAACTACATACAAACGGAAAATGTGATTGTACAATTACTTCTTAATGTTTTTTTTTATTTTGTGTCATTTAGGACGAACGTGTCAGCAGTCTCTTGGAGCTTTTCAACTAAAATGATAGTTATACTCTTACCTGAAGCTCTTCTTGAGAAAACACATGTTGAAAGAGGGCCATGGACACTCTGACGGCCCCCGGATGAAGAATAACCTGATCACATGTTAGCCTACAGTAAAACATAAAGAAAACAGAGATCTCTAAATGTGAAATTATACAATTATTAATCTCTGTATTAAAAAAATTAAAAGAACATAATTATATATACCTAAACTGGGTCACTGTGCTAATTGTGGGTGCTGTGTGTTTTGAATTTTCACGTTTCTCCTCTATGGACTCTGGATCTGATCCTGGGAGAACAGTTGGTAGTCCAGAATAAGCCCCTTCATGTCCTCCTGGTCCATGTACAGTCTTATTTTCATCAGTTTCACCATCGGTCACTTGTCCCAGTTTTAAAGCATGGGGAGAGTAGGTCCCTGTGGCAAACTGGTCGAGGTTAGAGAGTAGTCGTATGCACATCTGGACAGTGATGGGTAGATTTTGCTGTGGTGAACTGGAGCCACTGTTAGGAGCTGCCAACGTTTCTGATAACTCGACAAACCGGAAAAAGCTCTCCTCTAGAGACTTGTTTTCCTCTGAGGCTTTAGGACAGGACCATTTTTCCTCATCCCACTTTTGGCCTCCAACATGGAAGCAGCCCAGTTGGAGAAGAGCATCAGCAAGCTTTTCATAAAAGCCCTCAGTTTGAAAGTAGTGAGCATTTACAGTGTGAAGATGGACAGCCAGAGCCATGATGTGCAGAGTGAGGAGGAGGAGTTCCAGCAGCTGCTGATGCCCCAAGATCTTCCACACTTCTCGGGTAGGAGGATCAGATAAAGCTCCTTCCATGTCCACCATCAGAGACAGCAGTCCAGTGAAGCCTCCCGCCTTCCTAAAGGCATCCCAGGTGTTGGGGCTTTCCAACACTCTTAGCAGAGACTAGTAAAACAGAGCAATATAGAAACAAACATAAAATACATATGACCAATCAAATTATCCCACCTATTTAAGGGAAATAAGATTTGAAAAAGACTAAGCTTTTCTCCAAGACTTGGCTTGTAGAAGATCTTAGTCAATTAAAAAAGTGTCATGAAAAACAGATGAAACAAATAAAAAAATCATAAATCATTTCTGGTAACTAGTTTTTGGTTGTGAACAAAATCACATTATCTTTATTGAATTTAGGGAGCTAATCCATCAGGTATGTAATGTGTGAGACAGAATGCAGAGAAAAATGTGATTAAATGAAACTGGAGTAATCACAATGGATCTCAACACTCGCCAACACAGGTCGTAGCCAATCTGATTGCCACCTGCTATAACCGCTTTAGCACGAAGAAATCGCACACGCGCACATTTCGAATCCTGCACGCAAGCACATGTAAAGACAGGAAGAACCTCCAAGTGTGAGTGCTCTTCTTGCTGCCATCTATAAAAATGGACAGATACAGTAGGTGTGTAACTTATTTAGGCTTTAATAAGATCTTTGTCCCATTCACTGATCCGATAGAGGTGGTAATCTTCAGAGCGCCACAGAGCAAGGCTGCCGGCCTAATCAAATTGGTCCAGAGTTAACAGCTAAATCAGTTTTAGCAAATCAATCTGGATTCGTCTGTAATCTGATCAAAGTCCCACATGTTCTGAAAATAAATTCACAAGCTTATCATGCTTTAATGCATTACAAATTGTTACAATTGAATGTGGAGCAAAAGCGCATTTAGAGCTCAGCTGAGATCTCCACGTGTCTGAGTGCTTTTGGTTATTTGTGTGTGTGTGTGTGTGTGTG
>JAVLVB010001089.1:2598223-2618609 GCA_032876305.1 Orestias chungarensis
TGGTGATTGGTGGGGGGGGGGGTGTTTATGCAGTTTAGCTGGATTATAGGAGGGCAAAAGTGCAAAGTAGGAATGAAGTCTGTGGTTCCTTTGAGTAGGCTTCCCCCCTCCCTGAGTCCATCTTTGCTGAGCCATGCATGTAATACTAATTACATAGTTTGGAGCTCGCATTTGGAAGGAGTAGCTCATAGTTTATCCTCATGGAACAAGCAAAGTTAATAGGACAGTGTTAGCAAGGAAATAACAATGGAGGTGGGGTCTAATGAAGACCTGACCTTTAGTGAGTGGCGGGTCAAATCTGAAGCCTGCAGGCTGCGGATTGGTCACACAAAGAGCCACTTTCAGCTCCGCTTTACCGAGGAGAGTGAAAGCTGCGATTAGGCTCAACAGTTCCTCCACAGGTTGAAACTGATCCAAGGGTACACCGTCTTCACAGCTGATGATTGCAAAGTCGGGAGACAAAGAAGACCAATTAGAAAAAATTTATATGTAAAGATGTCATCATTCTAACTAAGGATGCTCACAAATCCGTCTGTAGCTTAATAGACGTTATATATAGTACCACTCAGTTCTTTTAGCTTCCTCTTGTTTTCTACTGTAGTGCCTTCTGAAAGGATTCCTTTCCCTAGCAGGAGGATTGGATTTTTGAACGTACTTTTCACAATTAACTGTATTTTTTTAATTTACCTTTTTTGTTTGTTTTGTTATTTTTCAACTTTAAGACTAAAAGGTGAATCTTTGTTCAACCTCAGCCAGACTTGATTGAAAGCATCTGTAACCAGAAGATTCTAAATGTTTCAGTTGAATTAAGAGTCTCTTGTTACTCAACAAGTAAAAAATTAACATTTTTGGGTTAAGGCTCAATACTTTTTTTAGCCATTAACGGGTTTTCTTCAAGATTTGTTTTAGCAATTACTTCCATTCCACTTATTATCAACTTGTACGTGTTTCCTCTTGACAGTTTAAATAAATAAAAAACCTTCCCAAGCCATGATTAGTTACTTTGTCAAAGCAAGGTATTTTGCCTGTACCCCAAACTCTCCCTATCGCAATGCTTCTACAAGGCACTTCATGACTTAAAGAAGAGATGTAAAGCCAAAAATCTGATTATGTTAGTAGATTTATACTCTTTATTTGAAATGCACTCGGTTGCTTTCTGTCTACAATGTAGAATCTTACCGTTTCAGGATGTTTTTCAGGGCCTTGTAGCCATTGTTGGTGTCAAACTCAGCAAAGAGGGCTGGATTCAGGTGGTATGTGTCTCTTACAAAGCTAAACACAGCTACGGCCACCTCAGCTAGCAGTGATCCAGAGACTTTGGCTTTGATGTGCATCAGGTTCTGGATGCAAATTCGCACACAGTTTTTGCCTTGGAGAAAAATGAGAAGATTTTCACAGATAAGACAAATCCAAAACATTGAATTATGATGTTGGATGTCACTGCACATAAATTTTTTTTAAAAAGTAGGAAAATTAAACATCAAAATGGAAAACTCTGATAATACCTTCCAATAAAATCTAAAACATATCAAGCTAAAAGTTAAAACATTACTGTGAATAATGTCTAACAATGATCTTTGCTGATTTTGCACAATTAGCCCACCTCTAAAAGCACTATAAAATATTTTTAAACTTAATGATTTTATTAAACTTTGCTCAGTTAATGTCCAAACGGCATTATTTCTCTTACTAATTTTAAATTAACTTACGTAATAAACTTGGGACAGTTTTGCTTGTTGGTACAGAAGAGATCGCCTTGAGAACGCATGACGCCTGGTGCCTCCACTGCGGACTGGTTTGATCCCACAGAGACGTGAGTCCAATGATGAGACACTGCAGCTCTCGAGTCTCGACCAGCTGTTCAACATTTGGTGGGTATTTGCAGAGTTGAAGGAAAATCTGTGAAAACATAAGCAGGTCAATTTTTAAAAGATTTATGATGCATTTAAATTGTATTATGTTGAATTGTGTTGTAAGAATTCAGATCAGTAGAGAAAAGAAAGAAGGATGGATAGAAACTAAGATAAGTCTACAGTTACAGAGAGAAAAAAAGAAACAGTGAAAACGAAACCAAAGAAACAAAACACATATCTATATATATATATAACACTGAAAAGCACACTAATGAATAAAATATGTTTTATTTACAGTAGGGCAAAATAAGGCAAATTTATTTGTATAGACCACTACATGTACAAAACTCAAAGTGCTTTACATAAAGATTAAAAAACACATTAAAAAGGCCATCAAATTAAGAAAGGAAAATGACAATAAAAAGTAACATAAATAACATAAAGGAAATGTTAAAATTATGATTTGAGAACACTTTACTTAAAGTAAAAACAAAGATCAAATAACACCCTCTCAGCTGTCATATGTACTTTTAAAAAGTTTTAAACATGTAAAGAGTGGAGGGCTTTCTTACAGCATAACACTAAAATGCAGCCTCTCCCTTTTTGGCCCTGAGTTCTGGACGACACCAGGAGACCCAAACCTGAGCTTCTCAGAGTGCCAGCTTGTTCATATAGCTCTTACATATCAGAGATGTACAACCACACCGGACCATGACAACACTTATACACAAATGGAGCTGTTTTAAAGTCTGAACGACAGGAAGCCAGTGCAGAGACCTGAGCACTTGACTAATGGTCATGTTAGTCGTATTACCTGATTATAGTACAGAACTTCAGCAGCAGGATTCTGGATATTCTGCAGCTTTTTTACAGCTTTTTTAGAAACCCTAGTGAACAGGTACGGCAGTCAAACAAACGCATGTAATAATCTCTCCAAATCTGGTCTAGATATCATTCACAGAATCCAATCTATCCAATCAAATCTGTAAAATGTTGCTGATGTTATTGATTTATTATGGCTGTTAAAGTTCAGGTCTAAGACTAATGTTACCCCAAGATTTCTAACCTGAGTTTTAGATTTAGGGATTTGAGTCTTTAGACGACTAAAGATAATTTAACCTTGTTTCTGTGGGTCACAGAAAAAGGATTTCAGTGTCCTAGTATGAAGTGGGATGTTGACTAGGCAGGAAAGTTGTGGCAATATACTACTAAGTGCAGACTTTAGAAATTAAGTCTGTAGCTTATCGAACAAGTCGATGGATAAGTCGAGAGTCCTGAAGGAACTACAAGGTTGGACAGTGCAAAAGCCAAAGTAAGCTGGAGTAAAAAGCCTACAGGCCGTCCTAGGAACTGGCTACACTGATCCAGCTATAGACAAAGAGACCCGAGACCCAAGGGACCACCGCCCCTAGCAGTGGCTTGACAGAGACAGGGGGCCCAGGGTTAAGCAGGCACAAACCTAAGGACCCAGCACTGGACACCAAGACCAACCAATACAACGGCAGGGAGTGTGACGGCAGCTAAATAGCTCCCACATTTGAAGGGGAACTTGAATTGATCCAGAAAAGCGAGCAGCGCAAGACCAAACCTGACAGATAATTAGCCACACACAATCACAGCTTCCCACCGAACACCTTCCAAAGGCTTAATTACAACATTGAACAACATTCGGACTTCCTTGGCCTGAATTTTAAATACTACAAACCTTGTGTGCATTAACATATGTATGTAACACGTTCAAAGCTGCAGAAATAAACTGTTAATTGTCACTCTGATTGTTTTATTATGCAAAAACAGAAATGTAAATAGTACTGTACAATATCTATTTAAGCATGTTCCTTCAGTTTTTGAGTCCCCAAGAAAAAAGCAAATGCAATATATTGCCTTTTATCGCCCTGTATGCTATTGATACTTAGCATAATAATTAGGTTCTAATGGTTTGCTCTGTCCAAAAAGTAGAATATCTTAGGTGTGACACAATTCCCCTATCTAGGCAAAGATAGGGGACAAATCAAAACACAGCATCAGTTCTGTTTAAAGCTTCAAAATCATCCGTTATTCTTCACATGTATTTCTAAAAACTAGACATTGTTTTCAAATTTATAAGAGTTTAACCCGTGTTCTGTCACTTAAAAATAATAAAATGACAAATTTTTCCTAAAAGAGGAAATAACAAAAGATAAGAGGAAGAAAGCCTGTTGTTCTACAACTGAATGTAAAACAAAATAATAGTTCCTCAAACAGACATAATTGGACTTATAGACAAACTTTATTTCACCTGGCCTTGATGAACAAGTTTAGCAAACTGATCTTTTGGGAATCAACCTGGAGCAGAAACAAGGATTTATCTTTACATGTATTTATTGTGAGATGCAAATGGAAAACAACAAGGATGTAGTAACTTAAAGTTTGTTTATATTTATTTTATACTTTATATCAAAGGAAAACTGAAAAATCCTTGTCTGAAAATGAGCAACAAAGCTTCCAACATCCTAAAAAATAAAGTCAAATCAGTTGTCAATAAAGATGATTGTGAAAATATTGACTCCTTCAAAGGAGAACATAAAGAAATGAGAGATAGATCATAACAGCCATGGATTCATTGCTTACTGACCTGTGTCAGAGGCTCCTGGAAGGTCTGCTCTAACGCTGCGTTCTCCTTTGTCGCAGGAAGACACACCAGCAGATACAGACATTTTACCAAAGAAGCAGGCAGCTCTGGGCTGATGTAAGACAACACATCCTGCAAACACATAAAAAGATTCGTAACACTGTAAAATGTAAAAAATTAAAATGATTTATTTGTTCTGTTTATGATAATAATTAATAATAATAATACTTATTCAGATTAGAATTGGTGTCTACCACTCACGGCAGAGTCTGATGTGAGTAAGAGAAGGGACCTTAACAGTTGCCACCCAGGACATGTTTCTGGTCCACCATTTGTGTCTGTTTCTATTCTCTTAAAGAAGTGCACCACCTCTTCACGGGCATGTTCTAAAAATACAAAAGAATGTTAGTTGGTTGAAATCACATAAGTCTAAACCACTGTTCTTACTACAAGCTCTTACTATAACACGTTTCTTGTCCACAAGGCATGCACATTAATCATAAACAGTCATGGCATAAATTTGTCATTATAAGGGACAAGATTTGCCTGCAAGTTTGTTTATTTGCATGAAGATGGAAAATAGACTTTCTTTTTAAAAGTTGGTAATCAGTAGATTCCAGATAGATATTTCAAGCTGTGTAAACAAAAAATAGGACATATGTAGAAATCTTTGTAGTGTGAAAGACACCCAAACAACACCCATATTTCCTGCCGCAATACTGTACATTTCTTAAGCCCTGAGTCAAAGATTTATCAAAAAATGGAACTGAAGAGCTTCATTTAATATATAAACTAATGTGAAAATAAAAACTTGCAAGATGGTTTTGTCCTTATTGCTGTCCATTTTCAACACTATAGCTAATGTAAAAAATATATTTGAACGATGAAAAAAAGGAGAAATAGGCAGAAGAGGTTTAAAATCTCTCTACCTTTAATTACCAGCAGATTATTTACTGATATGCGGTACCTGCAGGCCGTCCTTTTAGTCTTTTGTGGATATTATAGATGATAGAGTCAGCAGTGAGAGCTGCAAGACCCTTTATATCTTCCCCAACAAATGAGGCACCTTCCTCACAAACCTGCAGTCAAAAGAGAAAGAGCACGTTATAAAATGCTACAAAAGAGATGCCTTTAAATTGTGAAATAAATCTCTTTATACATTCAATATATATTTTTGGCATTAGTCTAGCTAGCATGTTTCAGATGGTACAAGTTGTACCAAATTTTAAAACAGAGTGGGGGTTAACACCATGTAAATGTTTCACTTCTATTTGTATCTGTGGGTTTGGCATGAACAGGCAAAATTACTACCTACCAGCTTTCACATTCGGATTATTGAAGAAATTGTTATTTGAACTCGGAGTAAGGTAAACAAAACAACTGCCATTTAAACATTGTCTCAGGCTAGTGTATATGACACAGTTCAGAGTCTAGATGAGTTTGACAATGGATGCATGTATGATTGAGATTTTTGCAGCTCTAGTCTTAAAGTGAGTTTGGTGAGAAAGAACTTAAATGGTCTCCAAGGAGTTCTGACCTCAACTCAATGGAATAGATTTGGGTTAACATGGAGAATGCAGGCCAGGTGTTTTCGTCCAACATTAGTGTCTACCTGTACAAATGTATTTTGTCAGACACTACTATAAAATCCAAACCTAAACTTGTGAAAAGACATCTCAAGCTTTTATGGGGTATACTAAGATCTTAAACCTTATGGATCCAGAATAGTATGTCACTTAAGTTGTGTTTGAAGAAAGAAAAGTAAGAGAATGTATTGTATCTCCAGATATTGTATCTCCAGCAACAGTCAAACTCGAAAGAACAAGAGTACTGCTTTTAAGGTGCATAAGCCAAGTAATGTGACATACATAACAGAAATCGTCCTTTTTGTTAAATCCATTAAAATTAAACACCACAGGTATGTCCATATATAAGCTTAATTAAACCTCTGGTTAGCTATCAGTAGTAAATGTTTGACGATTTGTGGTTTGTATGTTTGGACCACCTTCCCTTCTGCTTGCCAAATAGGCTCTCTGTAGGGCATTAGTAAGCCATCTCTGACTAATTTTTTTCACGTGGTAAACAGGGATTTTTCTTCGATAAAGACTGTTATTAAACCAAATTGGTATACTTGGACATGTACACTGCTAAGCTGACTGGTATGTGTCAGACAGATGTCAACATAAGCAGCAACTGCCAAGATTTCCCAGCAAAGCTTTCCCAGAACAGGAATGCTGCCCATGTCTTTTTATCATAGTATGTCTTGACATGCCCAGCCTACATCGACATACGCTGACCCATACATTTGCATATAGTTACCAAAGCTGAACCTAAAACAAGTAACCTACTACCAATATGAGAGGGTACATAGTTGGAGCTCAAATAACCACTTAAAATCTGTTTTGGTGTTTTAAATTACCTATTGTTAATGGGCAACACACAGCTACAAAAGTGTCTGTTAATAAAATGAGCTTTTAAAACACCACTACCATTTTCTAAATTTTTAGCTTGAGCAGTTGAATAAGCATCACTCAGGTAGAGCATCTTTAAAAAATCCTGGTCATGGCAGATAACCAACAAATCTAATGAGCCAAAGTAGCTCTTACAACAGTGAAGATGCTGCTATCCAGTCCGTGAGTAAAATAATCTGCTCCCAAAATACTTAGACTTTCAATCACCCGCTGATCTACCTCCCCTACTGCCAGCTGTCATTATCACAACATGTTCTATTGGTGTCCATTATTAATATTCAATTAATAAGTGTTGGTAAATAACAGTGCTGGTAAGAAGTTTACATACAGTGGTCATTGGCATTTATGTTGTGTTATTATGACAGACTGGTGAACTTCACAAAATAGATGACAACGTCACAAATAACAGTATGTGGAAATATTGAGGCTACATTTTAACACATCGGCATGAAAGATAAGATTTGTTTGCAACTAGGCCATTTAAATTATCAATAGCCCTTAGGCTCCAACTGCCATTGGAGTGGCCATTACAAAGGCTACAGGAATGTTGTTGCCTTGCCAAACAGCTCAAACTTAGTTAAGATAATAACACAATTTTAACAAATAGTACATTTATGTAAATGTCCTAATAAAAGATAAGTAATCTATTATGAAACAGAAAACGTTTTTGTGATTGTAACTGACTTAAACAAGGAGAGATTTAGTCTAATCTAAGAATAAACTGTAAGGTTGGTGTATGTACACTAAACATATGGTATTAACTGTATCAGTTTAAGGCAGTACAATACATTTGAAACAATTTGGATTAGAGAAAACCAACATAAATGTTTAATTGTGCACAAAATCCTAATTCATACACTCCCTTAAAGGTGTCAGTAGTAACAATATTCCATCATGGAAATGAATAGTTCAAACGCCTAATTAAAAGAACTGAACTAGTAGGGCATCATGCAGAGTACGAATGCCTGAATGGCACTATGAATATTTATAAAAAATCTACAAGGTTAATGTCTAACATACTTGTGTATATTTACAGTTTCTTCAAAGTTTGACTCCATTTTTTTAAAGCACAAAAGAAAGCTCATTTATTGGAGTTCAAAGTTAAAAGGGTAATTTTGTGTAAATCACCACATAAAAACGTCCATGACATGCTAGACAGTCTTTGCAGTCCTATAGGAGGATATTGAATTACACAGAATTTGCTGTTCTTAAGACAAGACATAAAATACTATTTAAATCTCTGGTCACGAGACTTTTTTATTCACCAGTGCAGAGACAGAGCTGCTCAAAGACCACGGGCTGATTACATCTGTAGCTCTAAGACTGGTCAGAAGTGGTGAACATGCAGAGAAATAATAATCATGAATCTATGAGTACGAACAAATTTTCTTAATCGTGACACTGTTTTTGGTATGGAGAACACTCTGTTGTCTCAACTAATCCAAAGTGGACCTGAAGCCAAGAGTGTGAAACACAATAATACACTTGATTGCTGTGTAAATGTGACAAGAGAGATACAGGGCAGGTTCAGAACATGGAAAGTTAGTGCTGAAATAATCTAAACTGCAAACATCTAAAGCAGCTTTATGGTACTTTAAAACTTCCTTCATCTGCTTCTTTTTGTCTAGTGGTGGTGAGGTATCCGCTTAGCTTTTTTAAAGCTAAACTAATAACTTGTATTTAGCCTTTTAGGTTCTGTAAAGCACTACCTAATTGAATTATTTTTCTGACAAGCTACTGAATGACGCACATTGTTGAAAAATGCATCCAAAAATATAACTGTTGAACACAAAATCAAGGATGGAGAAATTTTACCTGAGTGCAGAGATGGAGAACTTTAGGCAGGTTGTGCTCTAGTTGCTCCAAACGATCAGGGCTGGCTTCTGGGTTCTGGCTTGAGTAAGAGTTAATTCTCAGCTCCTTTAGCTGCTCCTTCAGCACCTGAAGGAGCTTAGGGTTCCCAGAGGAGCCCTCCACCTTCACCTCCAAAGACACGGATAACTCCCCCGAAGCACTCAGTTCTCCTGTTTCCTTGTTGATCCTCTCTGTCTTCATAGTTTGGTCCTGGAGGAAAAAAAAAGCATGAAGAAATACTAACACTAGTTGTTCTTTTTTTAGATGCCACGTGGTTTTCTAAACTTCGCAGATGTGCTTAATCACATTTTCTTAGTCTGTCTCACTTCCTCATTTAAATTTGTCCCAAACCGAACCTTTCTACTCTCTCCTCTCCTCAGAACGTATCAGCACTGGGAAATAAGTTGAGCTATGGCAGTCATGTGCCACTGTTATCTAAAAAAAAAGTGGGTTCAAAGAGGGACAAACATGATGTCCTCAATTCCTAACTATCATTACTGGCAATGCTACAAACTCTCAGTTTTATAATTTGGATACCGAAGCTTCCAGGTTAAAGTTTTACAGGGATCCTTTGGAGACAATGGCTGGGATTGTCTCTTTATGGCAGTGTATAGTTTAGAACAAGGTTACTTCCCTAACTGAGTGCAAATGTAAGCTTTACACAAACTTTAAAGGTAAAAAGAGTTTTGCTGCCAAACAGAGAACTGGAAAGCCTTTTCCTCATCACACATTTATATTTCTCTATTTCAGGCATGATCCACAATGGTGGAGTATTTGTTGGCAGTAGATTATCTATTAAAGTGAACAGCAGTTTTTATAGGAGGCCTAATAATAACTTATGCATGTCTGGAAAAAAAAAACTGCTTGTGCATGCTTTATACTCATTTCACAAGAAATATAAATTATGAAATAGATAGTATCTTCCTACCTTTCGATGTGCGAGAGCCATCAAGGTTGGCTCCAAAAGGATCGTGTCATTTGTGTTTTGCTTTCCCAGTAGAGTATAATGTATTCCCTTGACAGAAGAAAGACATGCATTGGCATGTTACTCCCTGACGAATTACGCACTCCCCCAGACTCCTCTGCAGAATAGTACGCCCTTTACCAGTCTGCACCTATTAGACTTTGAACAAGCAGTTTAACTCCAGTCAGATGGTTTAGGTCATGTGCTTTCTCACTTCCTTTAGAGAAGGAGAAGTGAAAGACTCTTGCTTGGCTGGTTGGATGAGGCATTTAGTACAAGACAAAGAGGAGCTTTTGTTTTTAAAGGCTTACCATGTCACACTTAGATGATATGAGTCACAATAACAAGATCTAATCAATAAACCCACATTTCCAAAACACTTCCCTATTGATGTAAAACTGAACGTTTACTTATGAAACGATCTTGATTACTAATAGTACCTGCTTCAACATGCCTGATTCACCAAAGCCTTGTTGTGTTTGATGCAGAAATCCAAACTCACTGATTGTCCAGGAGATCAGGAGAAAATCCAGGGAAAAGAGGAAATGCAATCCAAACATTGACATTCCAAGCCAGAGCAGGAAGTTTGACCTTTAACATTTACAGAACAAATTCCAACAGACTCACTGAAACATACAAGAAAATGTGTGAATTTAAAACATGAGAACAAAAAAAGCAAAGCAAACGTGATGAAGCATTGCCATCTTGTGGGTATAAATGATACATGCCAAAAAATAGGCAGTCAGGTGTAGACTGTCTCTAAACCAAGTCTCTTCAAGAAGGGGCTGTCATTGTCAAATTAACCTTGTCTAAACCTTTAATTAATATTCTCTAAGGGTTACCCAGGAAAATAACGTCATATTCACTTTTAGATACCCTTTAAAGCACTTTTTGATAAAGTTATCTGATGTTCACTTTAAGGATTGACACCAGATCTTCAGGGATCTAACAGGTGATGTTATACAATGGTTCCCTGAAGCATACCTACCTAAACATAACCTTCAGTAGAGTATATTCCTCAATGTGAACACGGGTAGTTTCAAATACAGCTGTAGCTTCAGGGAACTATGGAGGAACTAACCTGAAAGTTTGAACATCCAGATAAAATTCTCATGATTGCTGTTGTCACAGTTTAACCTTCTGTGAAGTTCATTTGAACCACTTAAAATTAAACATAAAAAAACAAACTCCAGGGAAGCTTCCCACAAGGTTAGAGTATATATATTAACTGTGTGATATTTTCAGGACATTCCCTGAAGCTTTAATGCTATGCAAACATGGCAAAGTAATTTTTTTAAGTTACTTGAAAGTTAGTTTCAACATTGGTAGTAGTACAGGTTATTAGGAACTATCCCTGCATTTTGTCCAGAAGATTCACAAAGTTACCAGCACAGGGTCCCTGATGGTTTGCACCTTCATAGTAAGTAATAGTTTTATAATAATTAATTATAATAATTTAAAATGTAACCTTCGCAGAACGTGTATATTACTGACAGTTACACATACAGGAGGAACCTTTTAGGGAACATTCAGGAAAGGTACTGCAAACCTTTAGCAAACATTTAAAAGGAGGTTCTTCACCTCTGACAGAGAACTTTCTGAAGCCAAGATTAAGTCCTTATTTGGCCCTTCTAAAAACTTTTCTCAAGCAGCTTTAAGAGAGGAAATCACTTTAAAAGCTTCTTTTTTATGCTGAAATTAACTCCTCTGTTGCTTTCATGGAAATTTCTTACTTTTCGAACCGTTTTAAGACAAAAAAAAAACCACATTGTTGCCTTTTTAAATAACAGCTGACGTGAAAAGATCAAAACAATGTGGATTTTGTTATGTGTCGTTTGTTCTACTTTTTAAACTCTTTAATGATAACCAAAAGAAGCTAAAATAAAGCTTTATTTGCAAACAGGCCATTACACAAGAACGCATCCGTCATCTGGCGCACAGCGACCTCTAGCGACCTCTCACGTGACTGTCCGTCAACCAATGAGAGCTCCGGGGAGCGGTCTCACGCTAAACAGGATGACAGATTCCGATTTGATGCCTTTCCGCTGCTGCTGGAAGAGATGAGCTCTGGTTTCGCTTTGCATCGGGATGTAATGGCGGGGATTCTTCCGAGGAGCTGATTTCTTGTCTTATTTCTCCTGCAGTTTCCCTCGGTGGAGATGCAGGAGGACTTATTTAGCGCCCCCGTCGCCATGCACGCAATGCCTCTGTGCAGCGATAGCGGCGGAGACATTTTCGACTGCATTCAAAGAGGGGATGTGGAGCAGTGCATAATGTTCGTGCAAAATGACAGCACAATCCTCCGACACAAAGGTGAGGCGACACTAGGTTTGAACACTGCAATGTGGGATTATTGATTCATGGATTGCTGTGAAAGAGGAAGTCCCTAATTAAGCTGTTTTCCAGTTATCAGCGTTTATTTTCCGCGTTTTCTGCTATCCTGTTTGAAAAAAAACAAAAACAACTTGGCATATCTGTGTGAAGTGTCTGCATTCCCTAAATTATGGTTGGAGCTTTTGCAAACACCAAACAAAAACCTTGTCACCATATATTTGTGCCTGACTGTATTAAAGAACAGCATCTTTCTGTGATTTGCATGTTTCTGCAGGTTGGGGTGGATTCAGCCCTCTCCATTATGCTGCCCTCCATGGAAACCGCTCTGTTGTGGACTTCTTCCTCGGAGCTGGTGCTGACCCTAACCTGACATGCGATGCAGGACAGAGTGCTTTTCATTTTGCCTGCAGGTGAGCAGAAATTGCATGCACTGACTTGTTATCAATTGATAAAAAATTTTCAACATTTTGTCAGGTTACAACCATAAACTTTACTGTGTTTTACAGGGATTGTACAGTCTAACTAATTCGAAGGTGTGTAGTAGAAACAGAGGATGGATTCAGCCTTTTTTCCTGAACCTATAAAAACAGGAAAGAATGTTCTCTGACCAGATGCCGAAACAGAACCTGTTGGTATTTGTAAAAAATAAATAAATGGGAAAATCATTACAATCCTGAATGAAAAAAGTTTAGAGCCTTCAAAACACTTGAGATATTGTTTTTGCAAGTTTCATACATAACATTAGTGAACAAGAAGACTCTTGAAGATCAAGGAAAACGCCAGATAGAACAGGGATATTTATGAAGAGCAATTTGGCAGAATTGTTACTATTTTAAAAACAAAGGCAGTATGTCTAGCATTTTTCAACGTAGCTGAATGTGCTGGATAACATACAAAGCAGTAACACGGGACGTGACCTTCAATGTCGCATATGTGCAGGGAAGCATGGTGGTGGGCACATCATACTGTGGAGCTGGTTGCATATAAAATTTAAAAAAGGGTTCACAAGACTTGGTGAGATAATGGAGAGGGCTAAATTAACTGATATTACAGAAAGACAAGCATGAAACATGTGACTGGAGATACCAGCTGGGAACAAATGATAGGAGTTCCTCCTAAAGTTGGAATTCTAACTAGTGAAGTGATAGACCGCGTGTAGCTCAAGATTAGCACCCAAAACGAATTATGATCGGATATTGAATCTGTTTAGTCAATTTAAAAAAACATTGATGTAAAATATCTGCTTGTGAACCTTTTCCCTTCATATTTGAAAGCATCAAATACTGAGAAATATATATATATATATATATATATATATATATATATATATATATATATATATATATATATATATATATATATATATATATATATATATACATATACATATACATACTCCACTAGGTCTGTTTTGTTTGGTCAGTTACTATAAAATACAATGAATTCTGCTTCTTGAACTTGAACACATGAAATTAAATGTTTGGTGTTGATCAAACCTGATTGAGCTTGAGCTGTTTTACAGAGTCTCTGCTATTACATTAAAGCTTACCCTAGCTGTTTTAAAACCCCAGTATAACACGTTTAGGTTTGTGGTTGTAACAGGACAGAATCTGAAAGCATTTGTGTGATATAGAGTCTTTTACAAGATGCTGCATTTACCTTCTCAGGCTAAAGCCAAAAGATCCACTTTAGCATTTTCATGTGTTCCATCAACAGGCAGGGAAACATCTACAACATGCATAAAATGATGCAATATGGTGCAGATTTGCGACTCGTGGACTTGCAGGGAAAAACGGCCATGCATCATGCAGTCACTGGGGGCAGCATGTAAGCGGAGGAACCATTAAAGCAGAAGTGTTATCATAGTCTTTTTGCAAGCTCTTTAACTGTTTCTCATCTCTCTAAGAGTTGCTGTGCACTATCTGTGGGAGACGGGAATGTTCCGATTCTCTGAAGCTGACATGTACAAGGTGACACCTCTTCACCTCGCTGCATCCACTGGCAACATAGACATGATTCGCTATTTGGTCAAAGACAAGGTATGAAAACCAGTTTCGCAACGTAAAACTACGAGTGTTTGGCATAAAAAGGAATTCACCTTTCAAGTAGTGGAATAAATAGTGTGCGTAAATGGGGTGGTGTTGTTTTTATATCCAGCGGTGTTTAGTGAATGCAGTTGACCAGGAGGGAGCGACGGCGCTCCATGTTGCAGCAGAAAGGGGTGGAGTAGAGATATGCTGGACTCTGCTGCAGAAGAATGGCTGCATAGTGCTTCACCAGAAGAACTACGACGGCCTCACACCGCTGGATCTCTGCAAACATGGAAAAACATTCAGGTGCATATGTTGTTTTTACCACTATGCACAAATACATAAACAGATTTAATACATTTCTTAGACTTTTGAGGCTGATTAACACTTCTTTTGTTGTTTTTAGTCATCAGCAACTCGCCAAACTACTAAAGCGGTACATATATGAGCCAATACATCACAAGCCCAGAGAATCTGATGGTACATAAGCTGGTATTTCTTATGTTAAGCAATAAGGAACAAAGATTGTTTTTTTAATTAGTGGAACCTTATCGTTAACATTCCTTTTCCTGTGTGCTTGTGCTATTTCTCACCAGCTCTGTACTACTGGACACTGTTTTTCCCGTCTCTAAGTGGAGCTGCCATCTTGCTGATAGCGGCCATGTTTGGAAGCAATGGAGGCCTCGTCTGTGCTGTCCTCTTCCCGTGGCTCGCAAGAAGCATTTTCACACAGTACCATCGTATGATAACTTACGAGAGGTATATACATATTAATTATCAGTGTGTAGGTAACAATATTTCCTGATTTAGTTGACATGTAATGGCTTTTTTGTTTCTCCAGGTTAGCTAATCCAATATACTTGGGGACACTATTGGCTGGTATTATCCATTCCCTGCTGTGCTTTTATGGAAAAATGATGCCCAATATCCTTAAATACCAGCTACATTTAGAATTAGGACAAAAAGGGTTTTTCTTTCATTACTGTGTAGGATAGGTACTCTAAGAGGTTTGCTGTTCCTATATTTTGGTTGGTCTTTGGTTCTTTGTTTACCTTACAATTAAAAGAGATTAAAATGAACTGCATTGTGTTTTTGCTGTTCAGATTTTACTCCAGGATAGTCGGATATAATATGATCTTCCATTCCTTTACCAATGGCAAACTATTGAAAATGTGAAAGACAAAAGCAAGTCAAGCACATGTATTGTATTCGTAAAAAAGGAAATAGTCCAATATCTAGTAAGCTTCTTTGGAACTGGAACAGTGACCAACAACACTGGACCAGGACCCAAGTTTGCTATGCCTCAATAAACAGTTACAACTGGAGAACTAAGAAAACATCTACAGCTCACACACCTAAGAGTGTCATATTGGGTCACTAAACATGTATAACAACCGTTCTAGAGAAAAGCATTTTCTTTGTTCTAATCACAAATGTAGCTGTGTTTTGTAATTCTTTACTGGTACTTTTAACTTGAACTATGCTTTGATTAAACCAAGATTAAACAAATGTTCCAGTTTGTTTTGGCATTAAACCCTAAATTGTTTTTTAGATGTATAAGCGAACAGTCTATGATGCTAGAGGCCTGTGTCTCAGCATTTTTGGTATCCTATCAGACCCCTCTAAAGTTTCCTTTGTTTACTGAGTCCCTAGACAACAACTCTACAGAAAACCTATGGGGTGACTAAAAAAATACAGCCATAGGAGAGGACCTAGAAGAATTTCTAGAGATTGTGCAAAAGTAGATTATTAAAAGGGTTCTAAATCCAATAAGGACAATTTTTTTTTACACATCTTTGACGGGATGGTACACTAATGGGTTTAGTATACCAAATAAGTATTTTTATCCTTGACCTCGTCAATGTGTGTGGCCCACAAGCACTTTGGGCCAGGTGTCCATGTTCCACTTCGCCATACTGGTGAGTGTCTTCTATAAGGTTCTCACTCAGGATCCCGGAGTTTTAGTCGTAGCGGATCAAGATTCTTGGTTCTCCTGCATTGCTGACGTGGTGGAAAGAAACCAGAGCCCTCAGAGGTTCTGTACATACTGTGAGGTAAAGCAATCTATAATTCATTTCTCTTAAAAAGGTTACAAAAGTTTTATGTTTTTTTTTTGTAATTTGTTTCTTTCCCGGTGTCCTTTCCAGCTATATCAGCCTGACTACACAAAGCACTGTAAGTTGTGTGAAGTATGCATCAAAGATTACGACCATCACTGCCTATTCCTCAACCGCTGCGTTGGCCAGGGCAACCACAGACTGTTCCTCGTCTTCGTCCTGTCCATGGTGACCGCCCACCTGCTTTTCATCGCTACGGGGATCAGTTACCTGAACAGCAGCACGTCCGAGTACAGTCCCGGCTTCTCACTGTGGCGCACATTCTTGGGGGAGGAGTTCTGGGTTGGGTCTCTGATGTTCATGAATGCACTGACGCTCCTGTGGGAGGCATGGCTTCTGACCGAGCAGTTTGACGCCATTGCCGCCAGAACGACCACTTACTACAGACAGAGCAAGGGCGATGGACAGCAGAGGTCACTGGGGCAGGCCTTGGCAGTCATTGTAGCCTTTCTCCTGGAGGGACGCAGATCTGTGGGGAACAGACCATTTGGAGAAGACAAAACTTCTATAGACATTTAAAACCAGCAGTTTTGCCCACTTAAAGCTGTCCTGCTAACATTAGCACTGTTGCTCATGTAGATTTAAAAGCCTTGGATTGTGCATTCACTGTAGAGACAATGTCATTTAATAGTGACTAAAAATGCCATTTAATGTTTAAAGTAGAGTTTTCGTATAACACTTGAGACTGTCCCGGAAACCCTGAGGGTGTTAAGAAAACCTAAAGGGATAAATGGCTACATTGGACAGAAGAAACAAAAATCACTGAACAACATAACCTAACATAATCTAGATCATGCATGACTCAACAAATGAAAACAAAATAAAGTGAAAAGGATAAGAAGGAAGAAACCAGACTACTCAAGTTAAAAAGTAGGATTTGCAGGAACTACAAGAAATAAACATTGCAACTCAAAATCTTATACATCACTTTAAGGCAGATAACCTATTAAACACAACTTAATCGTAAACACACCTAGAAGTTCTGGATACATATAAAAAACAACGCAGGCTTACATACAAGGTGAATTTTCGCCTAAAAAATCTTTATAGATCCAGTTATAAACCATCCTTTCTTTTTGTTAGCTTGTGTATTCTGTCATTTTTAGTTTTTCTACTTGTTCTGTTTTTTGTCATTTTATTCTTTTGAATTAATTCCTCTTCCCTTACTAATTTACTTCTTTTTACTTTAGGTTTTACAGTTTCCATATTTACATACGGACCACTGTAGTATCTTAATGGTATATTAGGTTTTATATTTATACTTTCAAAATAAACTGAACATCACAGAAAGCTCTGGGAAAGTCCATCCATCATGTTTAAAACATGAACAGAAACTTGCCTCAGGAGTAGATATACCAGCTGATGCCATGATTGTTTTACTGAGGAACTCTGACTAAAAATTGTATTGGCATTGCTTACAGGTGCTTGTACTTGTGTATATTTTTTTTGTCATCTGCAAAACATGAGTTCACCTTTCATCAAGACTGATTGAACAAAAGCACTAAGAAACGTTTCATTTTTTGTGTTTGAAGTCATTTCTATCATAAAATTTCTCTAGCTAGTGTAACATGTCTTTTGATGGCTTTAATTAACCACAGTCATTTCCAACATGTCTCGCAGGACTTTTATTTCCAGATAATAGATGATCCCCCCACCTCACAGAAAGTGTGTCTGTACTGTGTGTGCAGCTACATCACATAATTTGATTTTGTGTCTGCTGTACCACTGCTTCATATGAAAATGTGAAGCTGACCACATTTTGGTCTCAAACTGTGTTTTTTATAGTATGTTTCTGTCCATAAGCATGATAATTAGTTAAATTATTCATAGACATGGAATGTGTTTTTGTCAAACCGGTCAGAAGCATGATTTTTGTTTTTACCACTTATTAAACTGTAAAATAGAAAATATTACACTGTCTTTATTCTGTGTTTTACATTTCTATTCAGTCACCCTGAGTCTGTATTTTGTTGAATAACTTTTTCTCTCCAGTTACAACCTTCAGTCTTTTGGCACATGTTTATTTTTTTTGCCTCTCTGAAAACCACAGAGCCTCATTTGCTTTTAGTTCTGGATTTTGAGTGGGCACTTTTAACACATGAGCACGCTTGAGGCCTTGTTGTCTGCAATATATAAGAGCAGCAGCCCAGTCCTAAGCAATTTGCAGCCTCTAACTGTCCTTTTCTCCATCTTCCCATCAACTAACCAGTTTTCCATTCTTCTTTGAAAAAAGCATCTCCAAAACAATATACTGCAACTACCATGCTTTATAGTGTTGGCATCAACCTGCTTTAACCTTCTCCAAAACCCGATTCCTGTCTTGTCCGGTGTGTTTCTTGGACTTTATAAGAAAAAAAACATCAGGCTTTTACAGAACAGCTGTATTTAAACTGATATTAGAATACATGATGGTGAATGGATTTAATTACTCTCAATGCAAATGGTTAATAATATGTAATGTCCAATTTGAAAAAAATAAAACTGGACTAAAAAGAAGGTTTCAATTTCTTTATTTGTAGGGATAAGTGGAAAACGTTAATACAGATTCCACCTGTACCTTTTTTTTTTTACAGTTTTATGAGGGAAATGATTTAAGCATGTATAATTAGTCCTCCAAATTTATAATTATGAACTACATTGTGTGAGTCTGTTATATAAAATGTGAATAAATAAAGATTTGTAATTGTAACAGGACAAAAGGTTTTAGTTGCAATAATACTTTTGCAAAGTGGCATCAGTAATATGTTTTCCTATTGAATTATACAAACCAGGTTTGTGCCTACTGTATGATTTATTTCTTAAATCTTCTTTTATATATGTTGATGTTTTCACGTTACAAACATATTTGTTTATTGAAATGTCTTCCTATTTTTTAAATACACCCAACCTTATGCTTTGTGTCTTTCTCAGAGAAACTGGCCTGGTCAGACCTTCGAGTTGACAGACCCTCGCTATTTATTTGCACGGGTAAAGCATCAAGAGCCAAAGCTTTCTCAGCTTAGCTCAACTGGAACCAGGAGAAATATACAGTAACAACATCAGTGAGAGAAACCCATTATTTAATTTTCGTTTAAGTCATCAGTTTTCACTTCTCCAACGGATCAGCTCACTTCCTCTGTGGATGATAAGGGACAGGACACTATGGGGTGGGGAGATTCAGAAATTTAGGTTTTATTTTTAGGTTTTTGGTTTTTTTTAATCATATAAATTGACAGACTATTTACAGGGACTGTCAAGGACTGCCATCTGTCTGCCATCTTGAGCCGCACACAGCGTCTCAATAAAACTCGGGCTTGTGACCCCACCTAAAACGACATGGGAAGTAATACTCTCATGACTGACTTCTTTCTGCAAGAGTCTGTTGGCATCAGCATTCCTCAGCCACGTGTTATTTGTGTTAATTATGGCAGCTATACTGCTTCTTTCTCTGTGTGACCACCATCTCAGCTGTTGCTTGGAGCTTGTTTATACGATGGACAAATAGGATTTAGGGATGGACTTGATCTGGGCCATAAACTTATGGATTTGTGCTTCTTTTAGTCATGGTCACAGAAATGGCGCCATCTAAAAAGGGCAAAACTGTACAAGTGGACTCGATGAAGTCATGAAGTCATCAAGGGCTCTTCAGATAAGAAGAAGTTCAAAAAACAAGCAGGTAAGGTACAGAGTTTACTTTAAATGAGGTAATTTATTAGTTTTCTTGCTTGGTAATAAAGTCAAACTGTAAAAAGGAATAAGAATTCCTTAACAATAGTTGTATTATTACAAATAGTCTTCTACTCATCTCTGAAGCACACATTTAATTTGAGTTATTAGTAGTTTGAGATTAATTGCCACTATGTGTTGGAAGTCTTAGAAAGCTTTCTGTTCTAGCAACTCCTATGCTGCAGCATTTCTGTATTTCCAGCGAATTAAAAACATTTATACATTTTAACACGGCAACCCAATCAGAAACAGGAACATCAGTCTACCCGCCGTTTTGTTTTCAACCTCAGTTTTAGTAAGACTTTAAACCTTGGCCTGATTAAGGATCTGGGTCGGAGCACGTCTGTATCCCTGTTTTCAAGTGCAATAGATTATACACTTTTATACAAATGTTGTGTACAAAGAAATATTAGTGGAAAAATAAGGTCTATAAATCAAATCATTTCA
>JAVLVB010001090.1:5068-22789 GCA_032876305.1 Orestias chungarensis
AGGGGTCCCAGGATCGACCCCTGGGAAACCCCACAGGTCACACCCATTCGGTCGGAGACGCAGTTCCCAATTTGAATAAAGTAACACCTGTCCTCAAGGTAGGACTTGAACCAGTTTAGAGCCATACCCGTGATTCCCACCCAGTCTTTTAACCTCTGTAATAAAATCACATGGTCAACTGTATCAAAGGCGGCGGTCAAGTCCAGCAGAACTAGGACAGAGACTTTGCCTGCATCTGAGTTTAGGCGGATGTCGTTTGTCACCTCGATCAGAACTGTCTCAGTGCTGTGGTGGGGCCTAAAGCCTGACTGGAAAGCATCAAACACTATTCCTCTGGGAGTAAACCAGCCGTCACACATGTTACCCAGGATGTGCCAGGAGGCAGGGACACACTCGCCCTACACCAACCACAGCCTGAGAGCGACAGCAATCCAGAAACTGTCTGATGCAGGACTCGAAGCGAGTGAGATCATGGCAGTGAGTGGCCACAGGTGATGATTCTTTATAAAAACTAACGTTGATGTCAAATGTAATAATGTGTTGCAGAACATACATATCTAAACAGAACTCGTTTCACAGGTCTGAAACCTCGCTAAAAAGTTACTGGAGACCATCTATGGAGAGCCGGAAAAGATGGAGCAACATGCCGTCTGATCAAGATATCAACACATCAGAAATAAGACTCATGCCACCAAAGCGTCTTTCTGTCAAATCGTATTTCAGTTGCTGCACAATAAACGAAAGCATTCAGATTAATGTAAATGATACAAAGTACCTTGAGTGCATAAAATGTTACCGTTCTTTGCCTGGCAACACCCTTGTCGAGGAACTATTTGTGTTGGCGGAGTCAAAAGATCATCAAATAAATAAATCAAAATCTTTTGTGGTGTAATATTGCTAACTAATAAAATGTGTTTGTAGAACTGTTGTATAAAACCAATATCACACTCGAGGTCATGCTATATCGGTGAATATCGGCACGTGTGATTGTCTGCGGCTGTATCACACCAGTGCCGATATTAACCAATATAGCACTCACCTCAGACCTCAGACTCGAGTGTATCACCTCTCTTGTGATAGACTTTAAAGAATCCTAATACCTTAATCAGAGTCAGAGTGTATACCCACCTGGATAAGTACCCTTTCAAGACACAAGATGGCGTATACCAGCCATTTGGTTTTTCTTTTAAATGGGCCCTTTGGCGTACTTTTAGAATTCCCAAACTTACACAGGGAAAGCTTTGTTGCGCCATCTATTCCCCTAGCTCTCAGCAGAATTGACTTTATGCAGTTCACTGTAAAATTTATTCTATTAAACATAAAATTCTTGGCATCTTCCCAAACACAAGCACTTTCTTAGTGTCATGTTGCTATTTAAGCTTCGGACCCACATGAACAGAGAACTCTCAGGAGATATTTACAATGATTTATTTTAGGATGATTTTGGGGAAAAGGGAAATCCAGACTGATCGGCAACGGGCAACAGCAACGAATTGCGAGGAACGGGAAACAGCTGGGCAGCAGGAAATGGCAGGGAACTGAGGGCGTCAAGGACGTGGAAAACCGGGAGCTTCTGAGGGTGAGGACAGGTGAGGTGAGTAAACGGTTGAATGTGAGAAATGAATGATCTTACTTGAGATGATGAATTGGAGTCGCCAGGGAGGAGTGAGTGGTGAGTCTTTTTTCAGTGGAGATGATGAGGTTAAGATCCAGAGGAGGTCAGAGCAGTGGATGATTGATGCTGGAGCGGGCAGACCGAGCTTAGCCAAGAGGAATGTGAACCAGATGGTGAGGGAAGCCAGAGAGGAACTTGCAGATATTATGCGCTGGATGCAAGGGGAAACCTGGGGTGGAGACACAATGGTTGTTAAGGGCGTGGGAAACATACAAGAAACATTCAAAGTTCACTAGAGGGGCACTGCGAACTGGTTACTAAATGTAGATAATACTCAGGCGTTCAGTAGCTGATCCACCACTCCTCTTATACTGGCCCAGCTCGTCTGAGATAACCAGGCACACCTGTGGAGGGTGCTCCAGCATCTGAGAACTGGTGACCCCCTGTGGTAACCTGGAGAAGTGACTGAAAAAGACTCACACTGACACTTAGTTTCTGATCAGCGCTAAATATAACTGTAGATCCTGATCTGTGTTTGGACCGTTTTGATTCAGTAGAGCTTTCTGAATTATCAAAAATATCAGCTTTATCTGAAACTTCAACTTAAACATGTTGGACCCAATCCCAACCAAAATATTGAAGGAAGCATTCACTATACGTACTAAACCCATTTAAGACATTAGTTAATGGATAAGACCCTTGGCTTTTTGTGTACCTGCAACTTAAGTCAATAATGATATTATCATGGCCTCAGATGATGGACTTGTGGCTGTTCTACTTCTGTTAGATCTTAGTGCTGCTTTTGAAACAGTTGATGTCATTATTCTCAAAGAAAGTCTTGAACAGAATTTAGGGAAATGGAAACAAGCTGGATTAAATCTTATCTTTCTAATAGATTCCAGTTTGTTCATGTCAATCTCCTTCACACACCAGGTTTTTTTTGTGAGTTTTCAATTTTTGACCTATTGCTTAGAATATTGCCAAAATTTAAAGAGTGATGCTGAACTCCTTTATGAATTTGATACCTCAATGCTTGACTACCACAAAGTCCACAGAATGCTAATAAAAGCCTTCAATTGATCCAAAACACAGCAGCAAATGTTCTGGAAATAAAATCAAACAGAGATTCCCCTTGGTTTTACGTTCCTTTTAATGGTAACCTGTCAAACCCAGAACAAACTCGGAGAAAAAACTCACAGACTCTCTCAGACT
This sequence comes from Orestias chungarensis, assembly GCA_032876305.1. Lineage (NCBI taxonomy): Eukaryota > Metazoa > Chordata > Actinopteri > Cyprinodontiformes > Cyprinodontidae > Orestias > Orestias chungarensis. The sequence continues at coordinate 7,896 of JAVLVB010001090.1, forward strand.
GCAGGTTTACTGGTGGTTTCTTTCTAAATGTAGAATTGGCGGCAAATATTTTAGTTCTCAGGTTCCTCCTCTGTGACATAAAAACTGCAAAAAAAAGTCATTTTTGCACTAGTTGCTGTTATGTCATCTATTAACTGTTAACCATGTTTTTTGTCCATAGAAGCTACACGTGGTGTACTGTTCTATGACACTTTCTATTAACCATGACAGTTTCCTAAGGCTGAGATAGCGCTGCCAGTGTTGCCCCTCTGGTCTGGCAACTAGAAGGCAACAGATTAGTGGTTGTCTCAACGTCTGGATAAGCTGTGGTAGGAACAGAGGAAACGGACGTTGAGCTAGCATTAGCTTCACACAAGAAGTTTACTCTTCATTTCCGACATAATGCATCATGGGAACATGACTGGCATTCATCTTCAGTCTCATCTTCCTGTTAAAAGGGAGTTTTTCCTCTCCACTGTCGCTACATGCATGCTCAGTATGAGGGATTGCTGTAAAGTCAACGACAACACAAGCCATTGTTTCTGTCTGCTGATTCCAGAGGAGTGAATGCTGCAAGTCAACGACTCCATGAATCTGCTGGGGTTCCTTAGATTGGAAACTTTTTCAAACTGATTTGTTTATGATGTATCTATGATTTTAATGGATTTTCTTGTAAAGTGCCTTGAGAAGACTTTTTTTTTATTCATAACTATATATATTCATAACTTATGTAGGATAATCCCAGCTAAACATGTTCCCTTACATTGAGACATCTTTATCAACATTAATTGAGTGAGATTACCAGTTTGACAAATATAGTGAATTTATGACAATTCCAGAGATGTTTAACCCTGATTTTAACACTAAATGGAAGAAAGAAATAAAATAACTTATATATATTTCTTTTTTTTTACTTTTTCACATTAACAGCTTTTATCTTTGTTCTAACAACATGAATTTTACTACAATATACAATTTCTCTTTGGTTCCAACTTTCTCTGTCTTTTCCTTGTGACCGCATTTCTCTTAATCAACTACACTACGACATTTCTATGTTGGCTTTAATCAAGAAAGTGTTATTAGCTTCCATAAAGCATAAGAAAACATCATAAAGCATGAAAAACTCAATACGGTGCAATCTTACTTACATACAAAATCAGTTCCCTCATTTCCCTGTTGTTTTGGGTTAAGTTCCCACAAACCACTAACCAATCCCGCTAGCAGTACCCTCGGTTAGCAGGCCGCTTTAAACTGCCATTTCATCAATAAACTCTTCAAAATTTGCTTCACCCACCGACAGAAATACATTACTCGATACATAACAGCTTTATACATAAATGGCTGCAATATATATTCATTCTATTGAATATTTACCAACCTGTGGTAGAAACAGAGAACACGGACGTTGAGCTAGTGTTACCTTCACACAAGACGTTTATTCTTCAGGTGTGACCTCTATATTCTGTACCACCACTGCGAGGAGTGCCCTCTAGCGGCTGGATGTATAATGGCGCTGTAGTACTGAGAATACAGTGTTGTCATGTAAGACAGATAAATAATAAACTCTCAAGAAAACAAAATAACAAAATTAAATAGGGGTGTCTGTTTTTACCTTTAATTAATCCAACCGGCTACACCAGCAACTCAACAATATACTTTTCCTGCTATTAACTTTACTTGACCATAGAAAATACATCTACAACAATTCTTCTGCCACTTGTTCTGTCTTTGTCTCAAACCTCCGGTCTTTCATGGCAGATGGGTGGTCGTACTGAGACAGGTTAAGGTTCTGATTCTGCTGGAGGTTTCCTTCTGATAAATGTGAGATCTATTTTTCTACATGCATGCTCAGTATAGGGGATTGCTGTAAAGTCAAATACACAACACAGGAAGTCTGGCGGAGAGATGTTAAAGTCGGACATAAAATCTGGCAAATATATTTCAGTGAAAAATGAACCCTCGAGACCTACTCTCCCAGAAGTTTTAGATCGAACCCTGCTTCAACTGACCTGAATCAAATAAACGGCTCATAACTAGGCTACTCCCAAACTTGAAGCCATGTTAAATCATTTGATGCAGCTGTGTTGAAGGAGAGTTGCATCTAAAACCCACTGGACAGTAGATCTCAAGGGCTGGTTCCAACTTCTTCATATCATACCAAAATGGATGCCATATCGTCACTACTGCCAGGTTTCTGTCTGATGACCAAAACTACTGTGTTGGTTGTCAACGTTTTGACCAATATTTAAAATCATCTCCAGAAGGCGAGTAGCAATTTAGACGATGTATTTACAAAGATTACAAATGAAAAAAAATTGCAAGAGCGAGGGTCCTCAAAAACTGTACTTGAGTTTGCAAGTTTGTAAACAAATATCATCTGAAAATCAAAACAGTTTGGCTGAAGGTTAAATATACTATGAAAGAACTGCAGTCCAACAAAACCCCAACTCATTGACCAATAAAGACCTTATTGGACTACGACGGGAACACATGCTGAGACCATTAACAGGGGAGATTGACTTGTGGTCTTCATGACCAGCATTGGTGGTTAGCTGAGGCTGTCATTTGGGATTTTTATTGTAAAGATTTTTAAGTTGGGTTTTTCCACCCTTGTTGGCCAAATGTACATTTTTGTCGTATCCTATTTTGGGAAGATTTGTGTTTTTTTCTAGTTGAAGATATTTTACTACGAGCTCCTCCATGTAAAGTATGGAGAATAGACATTAGTCTCAAGAGACACAATACACATAAGGAAAAATATCCTTTACACCTACACTAATTCCCTGACGAGTCTTACTGACGCTGCAGTAAGCCCAGTTAGGTTACCTAGCTTTGAGGCTAGTAACAACAATCCAGATATGGCCAGCCTAAGTCAAATTCACCATGGCATTTAAGGAAAGAAAGAAGATTTGGTACTGAGATTTAATAGGCTGCTTGACGCTATTCAAGCGATCCGAGCAGAAGTCAAAATCAGGACATTTTACAGAAGCTAGGTATAGAAGTAGTGCTAATTACAACGAGATACATTACCTGACAGCCAACGTTCCCTCTAAGCTGTGCGCTTGCGCAATCACGCACTGCTCGCACATTCTCAGTGCACAATAAAATCTATGCAGCGCATGAAATAAAATCCAACGTAAACTATACATTGAGCTCAGCCATCAGTTTTGACTATGGACCAATGACATATAACAATCTAACTCGGTGAGTCACAGGTGTCCAGCCAATGATACGATACGGTTCACTTACGCTACGCAGCCAATCATCGCATGCTATAGAGCTTCGGAGCGTGATGTCACTGCTCTAGGCATAGAGATATGAGCGCCATCTTGTTTGGCCATAAACATAACAAAGAAACAGATATTTTGAATTTTGGAATGTAAGTTACTTACAATTATTTAGCAATGGTTCAAACTTGTTGCGTTATTGGGTGTAATGTCCGATCATACAGCTGAAACGGTAAAAAGATAAAAAACGGACTTTCGTTTCACTGTTTTCCTGCCTGTAAACAACGTGAGGAGGCTAAGCTATCGGAGCTAAGCTATCGGAGCTAACGAAAAGGAGACAAATGTCCTGGGTATCAGCGGTGAGACGTCCTGACATTCTCCAACATCGCAAGATATCTACAAGTTTGTTCCAGACATGTACATTCTGGTGAGTGTCTAAATTCGCTTTGTTGGTGTTGTTTCATATTTTTTTGCTATGATTTTGTCCGAGTGTACTCATGTTGAGTTATGTTGAGTTCTTATAAGTCAGTCAGCCTTGTTGAGGCCGGTCTTATATTTCTATGTAGCATAGACCGAGTTTTGTCAGTGGACATCGAGGTTATTCCATTATTATGAAGTAAATGATTTTACTAGTGTTATCAAATTTACAGTATTAATACTGATGTGTGTTCCGATATGTCCTCTTCAAGGCAAACAGACGTATGACATGGATGAGCTCAATCCACACTGGGTTCCAGCGCTGAATATGGGTCACATCATCGCCACAACATCGGACCGACATGCGACAATTAAAGAGGTGATACAGCAAGACCATGGTGGATCAACAAGTTACAAAGACTGAGTTTTCATTATTTACCCCAGAAGAGATGAATAATGAAAACCCAGTAGCAGAGGCTGTAGAAGAGGAGCAGGTTGGAGAGGCTGAGGAGGAAACCAGGAGAGGAGCTCAGCACGGCTGCACACTCTGAAGAGGAACATGAACCATTTGTGTACAGTGGCTGTTTTCTCTCATTTAATAAAATAATGTGGTCAACATTTATGAAAAGTTTGATTCAAGCACCATTTTAAGTGGGGGAAATCACTTATATTAAAAGCACACTAATGGGAGGTGCTGCTGTAATCTGATTCTTTTAATGAGCCATCTAACTTTCTATGATCCCAGATTTATAAGAAGTGTAATACTGGTGTGTGGCCAGAGTGTGCACACCTGATGTTGCTCACAGTGGTCGTCAGTGTACTCAGAGAGCTTGTGTGTATGCCCAGACACGTGAAAAATTAGAGGGAACTTTGCTGAGCACAGGCTAATGAGATGAAAACCACTATGGAAGACCCAGAGCTCTAAGCAAATGATCTAGAAAATTGAGCTCTGCTCATATCCAGATACTGATTTTACACAAAAAAACTTCTTAAAAACTAAACTTTTGTATCCCTGATGAAACCCAGAGTAATTTTCACCCAATCTAAAATTGTAAGATACTTAATAACTAATATATATTTTGTGGTAGTTAAGTGTAAAAAAAGAACAGCCCAATATCACACCTGTAGAAAAGAAAGTGTTTAAAGTGTTTTTAGTGGAGTATTTAATAGAAGGCTCAAAGAATCATTGTGTGTGTGTGTGGGGGGGTAAGAAGTCTAACATTTTATCATTTAAACTCAGGTTGTAACTTTGTAAATCATGTCTAACAACAAGTTAGATAAGTTAGTTCCATCAGAGAATAGATGGATAATAGGAACAAGCTCGTTGGCTTAGATCTCTTTATCATTGACATATTTAGTTTTCACGCTGAGTCCTCCCCTCCCTGGAGCCTGGCCCTCTGTCCCTGCCTGTCCCTGCCTGTCCCTGTCTGTCTCAGAGACGCTCAGCTGCAGCAGGAGCGACATGAGCGGCTCTCAGCTGACGGAGCTCCCGGATGACTCGGAGCAGCTGCGGCCGTTGGTGGTGAGGCTGCGGCGGGCAGCGCTGCAGGCGGGGGAGCCTGGCCCCGGGGAGCCCGGGGAGCCTCGGGAGCCTGGCCCCGGGGGTAGCTTCTCTGACCGCTTCCTCATCAGGTTCCTGCGGGCCAGAGACTTCGAGCTGACTCTCTCTCTGAAGGTAACAAAGCTGGAGTCTTTGTTTCTCTTTTATACTAACAGTTAATTGATCAAATATTGTGAATAAAATCAAAGTAATATAACTTATTACTCCATCGTGTCTGATTTGTTTGATATTTCACATATAAAGTTTTATGTGTTTATCTTTATATTTGTGTATTTATCTTTGTTATAGTAACTGGCAAACTTGCTTACATTAGTTTAAGTTGTATTAAGAGATTACTGAGGTAAAGACTGACTCTTTTATTAAATAAGTCTAAATTCATATAAAGAAATAAGGTATGGAAGTTATTCATCAAGTAGGTAATATAATAAAACCTAAAAAACAAAAACATCATCCTTGTGTTTCTCAAGAATAAATTGTAGTTTATTCGTCACATTTTATCTTTTTATATTGATATTGCTTCAGTACTCTTTAAACTTTTGAAATATTTATTATGATGGACAAATCTACATTTTGTGGATTTCCACACATGCATCTAAGTTTCTTAAGAAAGTCCAGAGTTTTTTAAGTAATGGAGCTTAATAAGTATTTGACAAAAGTCAAATGCATGTTGTGCATAATGTGCCAAAGTTTTAGAGTAAAACCAAAGCTGAAACTTTGGAATCATCTTAAAAAAATTTTTATTTAAGATTGTAATTCCCTAAAAAGATCTCTCAGATGAATTCTGTTCTAAAACACTTTTTAAATTATTTCCTAAGATCCATTACAGGCTTTAAAAGATTTGCTTTCATGTACAAATCTCCAAGTTCAGTAATATAATTATCAGAGTTTTACTGTGGGTGGTGGTGTCGTGGTGATGTTCTTGAGTCATTGCTTCACTGCTGAGATTTATTTATTTAGGTTTATTCACATAGCTCAGTTTATGGCTACAAACATCACAAATTGCACCAGAAAGAAAGAAAGTTATATCCAATGATAATTGAAAACTTCAGGTAAAGACTTTGAAAAGATTTTTATCCAAGCCAGGAATGAATATGGATGTTTCTGCTAAAGAGAATCCTACTTGATAATAATTGCCCATCTAAAAGTCAAACACCATCAAGGGAGAGAAATAGCCCAAATAAACAGAGAGACAATGTGTGAATGTACCTGTAAGGGTAAATGTGAAAGGCCGTTTGCTTTACAGAGCTCTTCCTGTCTGGATGTGGTTTAATGGTTATCACGGTTATTAGAGTTTGATGATTCCAGACCTATGTGGTTTTAGTTTTTATCATCACACAACATTTCTATCTTTCATCATTGGTCTTCCTCTCATGATGTTTCCGCTATTTTCTGGGAGCTCTGACTTCTCGGGCATGATTGTCTGTTTCCGGTGTAAGCAGGGATAGCCACAACTTGATCTCAAGAAAAAACATCATTATTTTTTATTATTTTAACATATTCATTACTGAATATTACTAAAGTCTCTGTAAAAAAATAATAATAATAATAATACTCTAGTAAATCTTTGATCATAATTTATAATTTAATTAGTCAAAATGATGCTGCTAAAATAGAAGATTGTGTCCATGTTGGTATTCTCAGAGAACTAAATAATTTTTTTTTATATAAAATATTAAAATGATACATAAATCATGCTCAAGAAAAGATTTTTATATATCACTTTTTAAAACCTTTTAAATTTATAAAATACATACGTTGGCTGACAATATTCACTGTACTTTCATTAATCATCCACTCAAATAGCACTGCAGCTTCAGGTATTCAGTAATATTATTTTCGTTGAACATTTAACATGTAAAAAAAAAAAAAGATTAGCTGTCAATGTAATCAAGCAATCTATGTAATATGCAGTCATATTTAATAAATAGAACTATGAATAACAAAGAAAATGATAAGTCCAGTGACTGAGCACTGTTTTGGAAATCCTGTATTTAAAAATTGCTCCCTGAAAATCAGGACATCAAGAAATCTAACGTCAGATTGACTCTATTTTCTCTTTATCTAAACTCTTTTTTTAAAAAGCCATTACTGTTTGTTTGAGTCTGTCCTGCAGTGTGAGCAGAGCGGAAAATACTTGTGTCTGACATGCAAGAGTGAATGAAAGCAACAAGCTCAGCCAAGTAAGTCAGAGCTCTCCAGTTGTGACACAAGCAGATACTCTAACTTTACCACAGACCAGCTAGGACATATCACGCCTGAGTATTTCAGCTTCTCCAGCTGCTTCTTCTGTTAGAATATTCTGTATTTGCTGAAAATCAGCAAACTGAACTTGGATGGTAATTCCATGAAGACGGATTTGTCCCCCGTGTACCAGTTCAATTGTCCGGTCAAATGCAAAGGTCAGATAACATCTGTAAGAGGAGTTCTTTCACATGTGTTTCCAGCTATTACTGAACTATCTACAGTGGAGGAGGGAGAGTCCTGAGATCAGCACATGCCTGTCTCCTTCATCTGTGTCCGGCCTCCTCAGAACATCCTACCATGCAGTTCTTCCCCTACGGGATCAAGCTGGCAGCAGGGTGCTCATCTACAGGATCTGTGTGTATAACTGTGTGTGTCTCTGGATGCATGTTATGTTTGCCACTATAAACATGAGAAAGACTCAGCTCCTCCAATACATAATAAAACCCTTAAAAACATTTTACACGCCTTAATGCATGTTATGAGACATTATGTGATGTACCAAAAATATACTGACATCTTATGTTGTTGTGACGTTGCCCAGTATATGAGGCAAGACGATGCCACTTTGGCTTGATTTTGGAAACAGCAGGTGTCTGGTGGTCAGATATATATCTTAAATACTTACGGTTCTACGACACAAAGAGCGCCATAGGAGGAATCCTTCACAACCTGATGAGATCTGTGTCCTGCCAACAGCCTGTCTCCTACTGCGTTACTCAACAGCTCTGGACCGGAGGTGCAACCATGAAGGGACAGAGCAGTCTCTACTTGTTGAGGAAGCTTAGTTCCTTATTGGTAGATGTTATATGTCTTTTATAAATCATGATGTATTCATAAAAACATAATAGACAACCATAAGTATGTCACAGTAAAACAGAGTGCTACAGACGATCCTTCATACCCAAAGCCTTTAGCAGGAACTCTTGGTTGATATAATTGGTACAGTTATTTTCCCTTGTATTGTTGAAGTGAACAATAACTTTGTCATAGTATTAGTTTTATGTCCAATTGTGGAAGCTTTCCTATCTGCTCTAATCCTACCATGTCTCCTCTGCAGCTCAGTGGAACCCAAAGGATTGGTCGGCCTTCCAGGTGTTCAGGGTCAGCCTGATGACCTCGGAGCTCATCTCCAGGGAGACAGAGACACAGCGGCGAGGTGTGAAGGTGATATTTGACCTGAAGGGATGGAGTTTGGGCCATGCTCTGCAGATTAACCCCTCCCTCGCCAGAAAGATATCCTCGGTGCTTTCGGTATGATGATGCCATGGCTCAGTTCTAATCTTTCTCTTAATGGATAATAATGTATTTTCTAAAAACCCTGTTCATTTCTTTTTTCAGGACTCCTTTCCACTAAAAGTGCGAGGAATTCACCTGGTTAATGAGCCGATGTTCTTCCGTCCGGTGTTTTCTATGATTCGTCCCTTTCTACCAGACAAGATCAAGCAGAGGGTCAGACTTGTTATTATATTCCTCTTTCACACTCACTTACTACGTTTTCTTAATTTCTGCTGACACACACTGTGGATCTACTCCAAGCGTTATGATAAAACAATATGTTTTTTTGGGTTCTAGGTCCATATGCACAGCACAGACTTTCACCACACGTTAAGTGAATTCTTCTCGCCTGACATCTTGCCTCCAGAGTACGGAGGAGCGTGTTCAGGAATAGAGGATGTCTGTCAGGCTTGGACACAAGAACTGCTTCAGTCGGAGAACCTCCTGAAGGAGATTGCGTCTCACCCAACAGGAGATGTTTCCACAAGTGATGGGGACGCCTTGATCTCGGAGGAAAATGAGACAAAAAGACTCACTGAAGGATGAAGTTTGGGACCATGACACCTTGGATTAATACCAGGCTGGCGTAGGACAACTGGACAACTTGTTGCAGTCCGTAAATGACTAAGCTGCTTTATACCTTCCAGCACCAAACATCTGAGTGACGGTTACTTCTTTACTTCTTGTTACATTATTAGTTGATATTCTGATCAAAGAAACAAGTTGGAACAAAATGAATCAGTCGCTGGGATTGATTTGCTCTCTAAAAACTAAACCGACTATAACTACGATTTTCACTGCTTAACTGTTTAAATGCTTTTTTAGTCTTGTAAAAACTTTTCAATGCCCCGAAATTACAAAATAGAAGCATGACTGATTGATAGTTACATAGCACATCCAATGAAAATCAGTGAAATAATTTAAAATAACATGAGCAGGCATCACATAACTGTCTTTAAGAGGCGTTTGTCCTAATGCTAATTTATTTACCTGTACACCAATACTTTTGCATATTAGACTTATTACCATCGAGGCTCTTGTTTTTTTATGGCGCAGAATGAGACGGGTCTTAAGAATGAACTCGCTTATGAAATATAAACTCTGACACATAAAGCAGACACGACATATTAACTGTTTCGGGGCCAAAAAGATTATCCTGTGAAAAGTAAGCCTGATTTGTGTTGATAATCGCTTTTTGTTTTTTTGTAATGAACACAATTGATTTTTTTAAAGTTTGTCAATGAGTTTAATTTTTGAAAGTAATTTAATCTATGAAAAATGATATAAACATATTTAAATATTTTTTATATTTAAATTACAAATACAGACATGTGCCATGAAGTATTTCAGTTGGTAATAAAATGACCATTAAGTTTGATTGTTTGTATTTCTTTAAGAAGACGCTCCTTTGTTCTACCGCTCACATGTCTCACTCTAAAAGGCCAGTTAACTTTAGCTTTTACTCGTCATGCTGATATAAACTTAGAGAGCTTATTTTTCCCATAGTGTTGGTGCTGCCAGAAACTTAAAGTTCTCCATCTGCTTCCTCTGATTCTCCTTATGTTTTCTGTCTTTTCAAAGAGTGGTGGTGAAAGAGGACTCATTGTACTGAGCCAGGTTCAGTTTCTGCTGGAGGTTTCTTCCTGTTAAAGGGGGGGTTTTTCTCTCCACTGTCGCTACATGCATGCTCAGTATGAGGGATTGCTGTAAAGTCAATGAAAAACTCCACATATTCTTTTCTGTCTGTGCATGCTGATCCAGCTGCATTGAATGCTGCAACTCAGTGACTCGATTCAATCTGCTGCGCTTCCTTAGATTGGATACTTTTTAAACTTATAACAAAAAACTGAACTTAATGATTTGTTTGTAACCAGGATGGATAGGATGCACGATTGGATTCAAATGAAGTCTTATAAAGTGGTTTAAAATGACATCTGTCAACAAAAAAAATTTGGTTCATTATATATTTAATAAAAAGAAGAACAAAGATTCACCCTTACTTGGTTTAAAGGCGGAACCGTGTTTGGTTAACTCAGAATTGCCTCCAGCTATTTGTGGAAGGCTGCTCCAGATCAGCTGACTGCTACTAGCGAAACTCAGTTGGTAGTCATCCTACAATCGGGCAGGTTCAGTTCCAGTTCCAGTTGTCCTGTTTTTACGTGCCATTGTGTCCCTGGGCAAGGCACTTAACTTAACCCCAAGTAGCTTCATTGTAAAGTGCTTTGAGTGGTCAGTTGGACTAGAAAAGCGCCATATAAGTAAAGTCTATTTAGCATTTACATATAAAAATAGGTCCTTTCAAATAATGTAGGAACCTTTAAGCAAGACAACAGAAGCAGCATTGATACAAGAGTTACACTGGAATCATAACATTTTCATTTGATTGAACCGACCAGTCTGTCCAGAATGAATACCTCTGTATGAATGTGAGTTACTATCCTATGAAGAAGGTAGATATGAAAATCATGCTCTAAAAATACAAAGCTGGTAGTGACATACTCAAAACCATTTCCAGCTGATATGAATTTAGATCAAAACTGATCCTGACATGAGTTCTTATCTATCCCAAGTTGATAATCTTAGTTACTTCAAACAGATGTTGGCTGTGGACAGGAAGGATCTTCCTTAACGCTCAGTATTTAAATGGATCTGAAAAACACTTCAAACTCTGAGGGCTCTGTTGTTCTATTCCAGCGTCTTTAAGAAGATTCTTGGGACTTTTATATTAGACTGTTATCTAAAAGCTACTGAACATTTCTCAGACTGAGACCAGTATTTTTAAGAAGCTGACTTATAGAAACTCTGCTGTTGCATGATCGGTATACAGGGTAGCTGCAGAATCAACAACAAACTCAAGCTACTGTCTCTCCATTCAAGTTGAGCAACCTTAGATATAACATGTTTTAAACTAATCGGACTAATAAGCGGATTCTGTTGCACTGTTTGATAACTAAGATCACTTGGAATGTATGGATGATTGAACTGATAGGATTTTTCTGTTAAGTGGAGATTACATGTGCTGTGAATTGTTGTCATATAATTATAAATGCATCTACTTGCTTCCAGAAGGAGTCTTTGTGTGATCATCATGTTTCAGGATGTCACAAAAACTGGTCTGAACCACGGAGAGTTGATGGATGCGCTTTCATTGGTACAGAAACAGGGCTGGAAGTTTTTCATAGTGCTGGAAACTTTTTCCAACGCTATTTACCCAAAGAATCCTAATGGTTCCAAACATCTTACTCCAGTTTTACTCAACTTCAGGCTGGTGGGAGGTGAGATAACTGCTACCATCTCACGGTTTGAAGACAAATGAAGCAGCAAGAAGTGGAAGAATTGTTTGATTTAGTTAGGAAGAGGTATAGAAGACAGCCTGATCCTGTTGGAGGAAGAACTCAGTCTAGACAGACGGTTCTCCTTTGCTCTACCTTCTTCATGTCTCTAGAGGGTTATTTAAGTTATTTCTATAGTTCTGCTGCTATAGGCTTAGACTGCTGGAGGACAATTTGACCACTTTTCTCTCTGCTACTTTCTTCCTATGTCCAATCTGCTTAGTTAGATGCTTAGAACATGGGCTGAGATGCTGCCAGTGATGCTCTCCTGGCTGCTTGTACTGAGCCTAGTTCTGCTGGAGGTTTCTTCCTGTTAAAGGGGAGTTTTTCCTCTCCACTGTCGCTACATGCATGCTCAGTATGAGGGATTGCTGTAAAGTCAATGACCACACAAGCCATTGTTTCTGCCTGCTGATTCCAGAGGAGTGAATGCTGCAAGTCAATGACTCCATGAATCTGCTGGGGTTCCTTAGACTGGAAACTCTTTTAAATTGATTTGTTTATGATGTATTTATGATTGTAATTGATATTCTTGTAAAGTGCCTTGAGACGACATCTGTTGTAAACTGGCACTATATAAATAAACTGATTCTTGAATGAAACGGCTGAGTTAAGAAAAAGGTGAAAGTTTTTTTAATGATTTAAGATCATTGTAAATGAAATGTTCCCAATCATCAAAAGGTTGCCTGTTAAATTTACATGGACAGGTTAGTTTAGTGGTATTTTAGAACACAGTAAAGCAACAGGAAAGGTTGACTTAGTTCTCCACCAACATCCCACATGTAGTCAACTACACCAGCTTCCTCAGTACAACACTGCTCTAATATTTGACTTTAGGTAGAAAATGCTGTGATATCCACTCCAGCAAGATTAGGGGCTTTCTCATTGGGAGTGAATATGCTTATTGCTTTCTGAGAGCGTGGAGATGAGCTTATAACCCATATGGGTGATAGCTAGTACATGATGCCTATGCTGCTGCTCTGCGTTCCTTTGTACACTAGGTTAAAAAGATGTTTGGACTTGGTAACCACCAGCTCACTCTCTCACTTCTGAAAATGCAAAACAAACAACAGTTGGAGGCAGAAACATGTTTTAATACACCAGGATTTCATTTCCTGCTATAAATCAAATTGATAGGACTGTATCAAACAACATGATGACGTCATACGGTTGATAAGAACCATGCTGTCTGAAGCTGGGACCCTTTTGATTCATATTCATGTTTTTATAGCCACCATAAACCTGCTTTTCTAGTTAAATATTCAAAATGGACCAAGCCAAGTTATTACTGACTCTCTTCCATGAAAGCACCACTGACAGCCCTTTTCCTGGCTAATCTTGTTGTTACTCTTCATGTCCTTGTTGTTTCTGCTCCTCTCTGCTCTGTACACACTGTAAAGACCTTTGGTCTGTGCTAGAACTCCGTGTCAATCAGCCGAGCTCAGTCTAACAAACAGTTTCTGTTCTGCAGCTACAAATCTGCAGGATAATGAATCAGCTGTGAATGGTTCATTTTTCACAGATAGATACACAGAAAGCCTTTTTCGATATGCTGTTCTTACTTGTTGCAGATACATGCTGAGTAGTTTTAGCTGTGTACAGCCGGTTATCATGACCTAGCTATCTCTGCTGGCGCTTTGTATATCAGCTTTTACTGATAACAGTTCAACGACTGCTTTATAGATAGCTGAAATATCAAAATCAAAGGCCTGGCAAAATTCTAATAGCAATCATTCTACCTCCCAAACCACTGACCTCCCCTATGTGTGAGTCTAAAATATAGTTTTGTCAGCATTACACAACTTACACACGAGTCTCTAAAATTGCTGTCCTCTTTCATGCAGGTCTGGACTTGAACTGTGACCAAGTGCAATCCTACAGCAAATGAGTTAATCATTACAAAGCAACCTAGCAGGAAAGAAATAGAGAAATCTGTTGCTTTTACGTTTGACTGACATGACCTAATAAAGCTTGTTTTACACTGAAGTGCACAACATGAGTACAATGAAATTATCTGGTGTTTAAAAATCTCTTTAAAGTGCCAGATTACGCTTTTTCTAAACTATCTATTAATTTGATTTTTTAATCCAATCGCAGCTGGAAATGTACCTTATAATGAAGTTGGTGACCTTATTTGAACACTCCTGTTAGTTCTTTTAACATCAGATGATGTTTATAAAAAAATCGCTGGAAATTAGCGCAGCATCTAAAACCGCTACAGTAATTTATTATTCTTTATTGATTTGTCTACATCCTCCATCTCCAAACATTTACAGCATCTTTATTCACAGATTAAAATCTACCATTTTACCACTGTGTCTAAATCAAAACTGTGTCTAACTATGTAAATTGTGTTTTTGAACTTGCTGTTTTAATGGATAACTGGAGCGATCAGTGCTGGGGCTTTATAAACATGTTTTTGTCAAAAAGGGGGAAAAACTAAATACTCTCATAATGTAAATTATGCATGAATTTCAGAAGGTCATCAATTTTGTCTGTGAATATTTTATTTGTTACAGGAGCAATTCTTAATAAGCAGCATTTCCTAATCGGGACCTAAATTAAACCCTTTAAAGTTTTTACTGTCTAGAAAAGACAAGAAATGTTACTTATTAGTTACCCTCAGCAAAATTCAGTGCAGCAAAATACAGGAAACCACATGTAGTTTCAAATCTAGGCTTAAAACCTTCCTGTTTGATAAAGTTTATAGTTAGGAAGAGGTAGAGAAGACAGCCTAATCCGGTTGGGGGAGGAACTCAGTCTTGACAGACTGTTCTCCTTTGCTCTACCTTCTTCATGTCTCACTCTATAGTGTTAAGTTATTTAAGTTTTTCTATAGTTATGCTGCTATAGGCTTAG
>JAVLVB010001091.1:9125-40540 GCA_032876305.1 Orestias chungarensis
AAATAAACACAACGACACTAATAAACAAACACAACTAATGAGTACGGGAAGGGAGGAAATAAACTAACAGACAAAATAAACAACAATAAAATAAAGAGAGGGGAAGCACAGGAAACCAGACACTACTGAACTGAGACGCGGAATGAAAACAAACAGAGAGCGAAGGGGGGACTACAAAATGTAAACAACGCAGATGAGCGAACGAGACGCGGGCATGACTAACATAAATAAACACAACGACACTAATAAACAAACACAACTAATGACTACGGGAAGAGAGGAAATAAACTGACACAATGAGAACCCTGACAATCACGAGAGGAAGAGGCACGGGAAACCGGGGACTACAGAATTGAACCAGGGAAGAAACCTAAATAAGAACCAGGAGGGAGGACAAAAATGAAGAGCCAGGAACAGAGAACTCAGTGAGCAAACTAGCAGACTTAAAGGACACGTGGAGGAGAAAACTCTGGAGCGAAGACATCAGGGGAGAACAACAGACGATCCAGCGGTGAGTGAAAGAATGAATGTGGCTTACGTATGGAGGAACCGGGGTGTGATTGGTGGAGAAGATGATTAGATGATTGATGACAGCTGTGAATGAAGGATGAGTGGAGAAACAAGCACACACACACACACAGGAAGAAACAGAGAACAGGGGAGTGGAGGAACAAGCTAGAGAACATAACAAAATAGAAAATATAAACGAATAGTAAATATAATAATAATAATACAAGACAACTAAAGTGAACTAAACAGAGCAAAAACTAAATATAAATGAAAACAACAACAAACCGAACCAAACCAAAACCTGGATCCTGACAGTGACGTTTTCTGCGAGATTTGAGTATTTGAGTATTTTGAGTTTGTTCAGATCACTCACCTCCTATTGCGTTCAACACATCGGTCCCAACTGCCTACCTTATTATGTATATCTATGGCTGTGACACTTCCGGGCCACCGTACTCTCCAATTGTCGGGTGTATCAGAGAGGGTATAGAGGCTGAATACAGAGAGCTGGTGGTACAAGTCTGACTGATGCCATCTACAGAAATACTCACATGACTATCCAGTTGTCGGGTGTATCAGAGATGGTCAAGAGGCTGAACTATAGAGAGCTGGTGGGACGGTGTAGGAACAATCATCTCATCTTGAATATGAACAAAACAAAAGAGATGATTTTATATTTCAGGCAAAATCTGGGTCAGATCAACAGCTATTTCCATCATGAGAGAAGACATGGAGGTGGAGGGATAAAAATACACAGGTGTATATCTGGACAACAGACTGGACTGGAGATGCAACAGTACAGATGCAGACTGTACTTCTTAAGGAAGCTTAAATCCTTCAAGGTTTAAAGCAAGATGTTGCAGATCTTCTTCAGCTTAGTTACTTAGAAATAAAAGCACCCGTCCCGTGTTGAGTGGAAAATGAACCTACTTTCTCCCGTAGTACAGTGAGAGTCAAAAAATTTGAATGTAAAATAAATAACAGGGCATGTTAAATAGAAAATTTACTGTAAACTTGTTACCAGGCCCTGTCCTGCATTGCGACCAATCAAGAATACGCTCATTCCATTGGTCGAGCCAAGTGTCAATCACGGAAAAGATAGCGAGAAACAACAGAGCAAACCGAGTGCCATAGATGCCGACGCTGCTTTTGCGGGCGGCGCACTTTCACATATCTGTATAAAATCCATGTACTGCTCCGAGGGAAAAACTAAAGAGGAAATATATAAAGAGGAAATATATGGAGGAATGGGAAAAAGCAAATCCCTGGATACAAAAAGTGTATGATAATGAATACAAAGCCCACTGCACGGTGTGCGAGCGCACTTATTCATGCTGGTAAACTTATTTTCAATAAAGATTAAAAGTTAGAGAGATTTAAGATTGTGTTTAAAAAAACAAACAAAAACCTTTGATGGGAAGAAAACAACAAGGGCAGAGAAAAAGATATGAACGCAAAATATAATAATCAGCTATTAAGCGCAGAAAATATTAACTTGGGTAATATTTATTTTCAGTATTATTTTCAATATTTAATGGCTTTTTAAAAAGTTCTCTTAAAATCCATCGGAAAATTGGGTTTAAACAAAACTAGTCAAACAAAGAAGCAACAGCTCATAATTGCAAACACACATAAATGGAAAGTAGTAGGATAAACTAGTTTATTGAGAAAAATGGGTCATACAGCGCAGGAAGTGACAGGAAAGATACAGATGCCAAGATACAGATGCCAAATAAAGCTTGTTTGTTTGTATAGAATAAAGCGCTTACTTTTGGTTTCCGTTGATGTCTTTAACTCTGTCTCAGTGCAATAAAACACAATATAGGGCTGAAGGATATTAGAAAATGTTTGCATATCAATAACATTGGTAAACATTGCAATGCCAAAATCAGGTGGATAATAAGTTGTTTTCCATGTGTTCTTGTTAATCACAAATATGCATCTAATTAAATGCAGGTTTGCCTCAAATAGTTTAAAAAAGTAATTTCACACACAAAGTGGCTAAAAAAGAATAACCACACCAGTGGGGGTGAACCGGCCTACACATGAGTTGTCCCTTTTTTTCTCAGAGTTGGCAACTCTAATCTACATAGACTTTGCATATAAATCAGATGCTCTTGCTGCTCCAGATGCATTTGGTGTCAATGAAGCATTAAACCAGCAGTTTTACACTTTATGTTTTTTCAATTATGTAACTACTCAAAAAGTTTAGTATTTTCTTTCCTGATGTAATGTCTTTAATGGCTATTCTTTAAAGAGAAAATCTGATTTTTATCATCTTCTTGAAGAAGATTATTTTTTCCTTAATCATTCATTCCCCCAGTCCTCTTCCCTTTCTCCCAGATGCTTTTTAGATCTCTTGCTTTAATAGGCGTTACAACTCAAGTCATTCTACTATGGTTATGGCTACTGAAATCCACCTTAAATGGTTTTATAAATTTACATTATATATTCTTACTTTAGTTTGATTTTTAATGGGCATAATTATTTAAATGCAGAAGGTTCGTTTCGGGTATTTTATTAAACCTACACAAATCTGTAAGAAACTAACTGAAGGCCACGTTTAATTACTATGTAAAAAAGGACCCTAAAGTAATAACACTGTAGCTTTTGAACTAATGACCTGAACCTTACTTTTTTTGTTCACATAATTAGGAATTTGTTACCATAACAACAAGAGATGTAGTATAATTTCCATCTGATTAATAGCTGTTATGGTACTAATTTGTCTGACATGATACTGTTTTACACTTTCTGCTCAGCAAGCAGCATTTTTTCATTAGATTGAAGTGAACAGCAAAAGTGCTCATTACCTATGTGATATAATGGAACATATTTTACATTAGGTGTTTGATCTGTTGGTGATTCCATTACACAGTGGGTAACAGGGAGGATAATTAAAACACCTTCAAAACAAAGGAGAAGTTAGAGCATGATTCAACTGTTATGCCCTGCAACCTGTCAGCATTAAGCAGCATCAAACCACTGGCTACTTTTTTTTCAAAAGCAAAACACTACTTTAGTAATGTTGGTATTGGAAAGTATATGTAAATGTTATTTCTGGGTAAGGGTTAGGTTATCCTGAGCTACTTCTAAAGTAATACTGCTATTGATTAATGCAACTGAAGGACAATCTGACTACTTTTCCTCACTCAGCTACTTTTTTATTCGATTATCTCTTTGTTTTGCTTTTAATGTTTTACTCTCCATAGAAGCTACACTTGGACAGCATTCTGTTAGCTGGGCCACTGTCCTGAATGGACAGAAACTCAAGTTCTTTATCTCCGGATATTGTCTTTACTCTAGTTTACCTTACAAAGTGCTCGTACATCAGTTTACTTGACTTTTGTTTTGTCTCATTTTGGCAGTAAAGAACCGTACTTAGCCAGGATCTGGTGGAGTTTTCTTCTTGTTAAAAGTGACCTTTTCCTTTCCACTGTTGCTAGATGCATGCTCAGTAAGAGGGATTGTTGTAAAGTCAAGGAAACCAGCTATTGCTTGCTCTTTCTGCAAATAAGGGGTACAAATAAGGTCTACTGTTGAGTATTTATCTTTGCTTAACATTTTTTAAGCAAAGGTTTGTGAGTAAAGTATAATTTATATTACGTTTATAAATGTGTGCTTGTATTTTTATGTATTTCTGTATATAAAATTAGAATATGGGATTTCCTAACCACCCTCTAAATAAACAGTGGTTTAGGCCTTTCAGAGATTTGTGTTATGGTTGAGGGCTTTTGCTCTCCCTAGGTTGTCCACTGGGGGTCATCAGAGCTCCCATCTGGCTGAAGCATCTCTGAGCACCTGTGCCTTCCACACAGGTGTTTTCCTTCTGCTGATGACCTGGAGCTGCTTAAGAGGAGTGGTGGACCAGAAACACTTCGTTTGGAAAGGAAGACGGGGAAAAAAATGTGGTTGGCAAGGTTTGTTTGCGGCGTGTTTTGACATAAACTGGTTTGTGACTGGATCGAAATGGACGCAGAGGCACGAGAATCTGCTAGCCAGAATAAAAAAAAAAGTTTGTTGGAAAACTATTCAAAGGATGGTTCGCAGGAAGTTAGAAAATGAAGAATTTAAAACTATAAAATTCTGGACATGCACAATTGCCAATTGTGCATGTCCGCGGTTTCCCGACGTTTCTATTGAGTAACATCTAGCAACTATAGTAATGGGGTTTTTAATTTCATGTTGACTAACAGCTACTTACTCCATTCGGTATGTTTCGCGTTGACATTATACATAGAGTTAGCTTAAATATTAATCTTAGCCACAAAGCTAACGTACCATGAAGGTTGCCATCAACATGTTCAGTTACATCCATGAACATTAAACCAGACGCTCTCTCCCAATAGTTCTCAGCAGATGACGCTCCCCAGGATCCAGCCCCCATCATCTCAACGGGCTGTGTGGTTGGCAACCTGGGAGATCGAGGACATTATGAAAACTAAATTAGATGCACAGGATACTGAAAAAAAACAGTTTATAGCAGCAGTTGTAGAGTGTCACTGGAAGCAGCTCAGCCCATGTTCTCATCCAAGAAGCTGACTCAGCTAACAGAACACCAGACCAGGTGTGGTTACTATGGAGAAAAGAAAACTAAGACAAAACAAAAGGTTAAGAAGGTTGAAATAACGGTAACTAAGCAGATTAGACAAAGGAAGAAAGTTGTAGAGAGAGAAGTGGTCAGATTGTCCTCCAGCAGTCTAAGCCTATAGCAGCATAACTGTAGAAAAACTTAAATAACCTAGCCGTATACATAGAGTGAGACATGAAGAAGGTAGAGCAAAGGAGAACCGTCTGTCAAGACTGAGTTCCTCCGCCAACCTGATTAGGCTGTCTTCTCTACCTCTTCCTTACTATAAACTTTACCAAACAGGAAGATTCTAAGCCTAGATTTGAAACTAGACAGGGTGTCTGCCTCACGGACTAAAGCTGGAAGCTGGTTCCACAGGAGAAGATCTTGATAACTAAAATATCTGCCTCCCATTGTGCTTTTAGAGATTCTAGGTACCACCAGTAAACCTGCAGTCTGAGAGCGAAGTGCTCTGTTAGGGACATAAGGAATAATCAGATCTCTGATATACGATGGAGCTTGATTGGCTTTAAATGTCAAAAAAATAAGCTTAAAATCTATTCTAAGTTTGACAGGGAGCCAATTAAGGGAAGCTAAAATTGGGGATATATGATCTCTCTTTTTAAGTTTCATCATAACTCTTGCTGCAGCATTTTGGACCAACTGAAGATTTTTAGTTGGATTTTGTGAACTTCGTGCTACTAAAGAGTTACAATAGTCCAGCCTTGAAGTAACAAATGCATGGACTAGTTTTTCAGCATTTCAGACTGAGCGTCTTAATCAAGAAACAGAATCCACCCTCCATTGTCTCACGTCATCTAATCAGTCCGACTGGAACCAATATCTTCCCTGGGTTGAATATGCACATAATTCTCATGTGTCCGCAGCTACTGGTCTTTCTACTTTTGAGATCTCCCTGGGTTACCAGCCACCACTGTTTCCTGCTGATGAGAGAGATATCTCGGCAACCTCCGTTCATCATCACATCCGTCATTCTCGCAGAATCTGGACTGAAACCATCGCCGCCCTTTAACGCACTGCTTCTCAGAACAAAAGGTACGCTGACCGTAAACGCACTCCTGCTCCCACCTATTCACCCGGTCAGCAAGTCTGGCTGTCGTCCCGAGATATCCCTCTAAAGTCGGTCTCCAGAAAGCTCTCCCCTCGCTTCATCTGCCCTTTTCCCATCGACACCGTCATCAGTCCCTCTACCGTCCAACTTCGTCTTCCCCAGAGTCTCAGGATCCATCCCACCTTTCATGTCTCCCAAATCAAACCTGTCCAGACCAGCTCTTTGTGACCTACCGCCGACACCCCTCCCCTCGCCCAAATCATTGATGGACACCCTGCCTACGACGTCTGGAGGACTATTTTTGCTACCAGCAAGTGGCTGCATTTCCTAGTTGTTGTGTTTTGTTTTCATGCCCTCTCGAGTAATCCTAGTTCTTGTGCTCTCCAGTTTCTAGAATCAAGTTCCTCAGACTAACCGTTGTCAGTTGCCTCTCCTCAGGTCATCTCTGTCCCCCTCAGGTCACCGCTCCGTAGTCACCGCTCAGCTCAATCTGCCCGCTACAGCCGTAACATCCAAACTGCCGCAAACCTCCTTGACATCCTAGCCGCTGGATCACCATCGGCTCTCAACCCTCTCAGTCTCCCTTGCATCACAATCTATCAAACTCAAAGTAAGATCCACTCCTGCCATAACAATCTGTCTCAGCCCTTCACTCACCTTCTCTGTCTCACCTCCGGAAGCCTCCCGGTCTTCCGCATCATTCCAGCCGTTACCTCTGTCGCTCCCTGGCCGCTCCCCATCGGACTCTCTTTCAAGACATCCAGAACTCAAACCACTTCAATAAACTCTGTTATTATTTATACTCCTGAGAGTCCTCTGTTTAATGTGGGTCAAAAGCCTTAACAACATGGCACTCTGATTGATGACAAAGAGTTATTGGTGAGTCATGGCATTGATTTCCCCTACTTATCTGACAAGGTCCATGTCACTATATGTCAGATAACTGGGGACAACTTGGGGATGCAGGCAATTGTGGGTTTTATGGAGTCTTTCAGTGGACATTTCTTCTGTTGTTTGTGTTTAATTGAAAAAGATGACACTCAGTGTGTGTATACTAAGGATTATCCAAAGATCATCTTATGAGGGATCAAGCTTTTTGAAATGCACCGCAGTGAGTTGGAATCTGATCCACAAAAGCTCCATGTGCTTGGTTTAAAAAAGATTTAGACTCTGAATATTCTACAGTTCTTTCGTGTTTGCCAGAGTTTCTCCTTGGACATAATGCATGACATTCTTGAAGTATAAGATCCAACAAAGGTTAACTTGGACAGTACGTGGCAACATTATAGGCCTCAACTCTATTCAGACTCTTTGGCTTGTAAGAACATTCCTTTAATTTTTGGTGACATTGTGCCAGAAGGAGATCACAAATGGACCTTGTTACTTCTTTTACTGCAAATAATTAACATCATATTCTCTCCATCTTTACGCTCGGCACGACTGTGCAACAAAAGCATTTAATAATAGAACACCACGAATTGTTCAAACAGTTGTATCAAGATAGAAACATGATTCCTAAACATCAATTTATGCTGCACTAACCGACTTGTATCAGTAAAATTGGACCGTTAGCATATGTGGAGTATGAGATGTGAAGCTAAACATAGGGTATTCAGAAAGACCCTTAAAAACTTCAAAAACATCACAGTGTCACTTGCCAAAAAACACCAAACATCCATAGCATTCAAGTGGGAGACATCTCATTTGAGTGACATTATGAAATTATTGAAATTATTTAATTTCGACGATGAAGAAAACAATAAAATGATCACCCCAGGCTTGCCTGCTGTTCGGAAGACACATTCTCTACTAATTAGGTTAATATTGATGGGACTGAATAGAGCAGAATTGGTCATTTGCTGTGGTTTTAAACACAAGATGCCTCTGTTTCTTAGAATTGAAACAATAGTTTTGGTCCATAGTGTCACTTTCTTTATAGTTAACAAGCTTGTCGTAGTTAACATTAAAATGTCTTAAAATGACACTGAAAATGTTACCAAGAAACATTCCAAGTTAAAAGAGTTAACACAATCCAGTGCTAACACTCACAATGTTAATTACAACACTTAAAAGTATAGTAAGTAACATTGTGAGTGTTATGAATTAACACCCCCAGTCAAAATATTTAACACTGTACAGTGTTGAAGTTAACACTATGGATTTTTAGCACTATCATGTAGTTAAAATATTAACAGTATGAAAAGTGTTAACTCTAAGAACTCAGGAATAGTGTTGAATTTAACACTGTGGGATATGAAATAACACTGCCGATTTTGCTAGGCTGCTGGACGACAATATGACCACTTCTCACTCAGCTATTTTCTTCCATTTTCCAATCTGCTTTAGTTCCCGTTATTTCAACATTGGCAGATATGCTGCCAGTGAAGTTCTACGACTGCTCCTATAAACTCTCTTTTTTACAGTTCCTCTGCATCTATTTTTGGTCTTCTGTCTCTTGTACTGGGCCAGGTTCTGCTGGAGCTTTCTTCCTGTTAAAAGCAGAGTTTTTCATTTCCACTGTTGCTAATATGCATGCTCAGTATGAGGGATTGCTGTAAATTCAACGACAACACAAGCCATTGTTTTGGTGTGCTGCTTCTGGAGGAGAGAATGCTGCAAGTCTATGACTCAGTGCAGTCTGCTGGATTTCCTAAGCTCGGAAAGTTTTTTAACTGATTTGTTATTCTGTATCTATGATTGAATTGATTTTCTTGTAAAGTGCCTTGGGACGACATCTATTTTAAAATGGTGCTATATAGATAAACTGATTCTTCAGTTTCAGTGTTCATTTGGCCCAACACTGTTTGTGGTGTTTATAGACAGGATCTAAAAGCATAGTTGTGGAGAGAAGTGTATTTGGTTTGTGACCTTCGTGGTTTTTTGTTTTTTGATTGTATAAAGTGGTTCTGTTAGCATATTTGAGGTACTGGGCACACCTCAAGCAGGGATTGGACTGGTAGACAGCTAAATGCAACCACTTTCTGTCTGGTTTTACTGCTCATAAATAGCCTACAAAAGAATCCCAATAACTTACAAACAGAATAATACAGCTGTAATAGGGATTTATCTATTTATACTGTAATTTAGGTAAGAAAAAAAAAAGTTGGATGGCAAACTTATTATCTTTAATCAATTTTAGTCTTGGTATCATTCAGCACTATCCGCATGTCAGTATAGTTATCTCCCTAATGGGCTATTCTTCGCACTGGTCAGATATGATGTTGGCTAAATATCCAGGTATATCTAAAACAAATAAAAGTAATACAATATTATTTTAGAAAGTAGGGAAACTTTCACACATGATACACATAGAATTGTAAAGATAAGCCTTTATTTCTTGCAAGCTTGACAATCATTGTTTGAAGATAATCAAATTCTGTTTTTAAGAAATTCAAATTAAACATTAGATATCTTAAACATTACGGTCAGGCTTCTAAAAAGTAAGATTATTTCTATGCACTTGATGTAGCCCTTCAACTTTTATTTTGATGTTTTCTATTTTTTAAATTTCAATCCATTTTTTCTTGGACAACTATTCTTTGTAGTTTTTAATGCTGTGCAGCTGTATTGATTTTTTTCCAATACTTTCATATATTCATCAGTAATTTTATATATTCATCAGCATCAGAGGAAGGGACCTAAAAAGACTCAAAAGGCTGGGTCTGTTCTGGGGACAAATGAGGAATCTCGGGAGATGATGACGCAAAGAAGGATTTTACATAAAATCAAGAAAATCATGGGAAACCCTGAACATCCTCGTCATGACACTGTTATTGGAAAACAGAATCTCTTAAGTCAGGGGCTTCATCAGCTTAGTTGCAAAACAGACACCGTCACCGTCTGTGAATACTTCTGTACTTTGGAGCCAACCAAAAGCAAACACAGCACATCAGTGAGCAAAGGACTGCCTCTCAAACAAAATAAGTGATATAAATGGACAAAACATCTATGAACTATAGATCAAGCAAGCCCTTTATTCACTTCTGAGTGGCTGGCCTTTGACATAAAACAACAATGGTTTTGTCAGTACTGACATGTGGGTCACATTTCAACACCACATACCCTTTTCCACATTTAAAGATGTGTTCTATTAGATACTAGATACTGGAGAGGCTGTAATTTGATATCCTTCCGGTATTTCTCAAAATAGCTTTCAGAGAAATTTTGCAAACTATAAATAATTGCTATTTATTTGGTAATATTAGAGAAAAACACCTTTTTTATAGGGGTTCCGAACAGTCACTGAAGATCATAGCTTTTTATCAGCTTACTTGCAGATGATAATAATGTGTGCAGATCTCTGAAGTTGCATCTAGAGGGCAGTCTGAGTTAGCTTTTAAATATGGAGAAGATAAGCAGATTGTTGTAGGTTGGAAGTGGTCAAGAAAATCTTGATAATTTGCATTCCAAGAAAAAAACAAATAGAAGTTGTAGTGGAAGAAGCTGATCTGTGCTTCTGTTGTGGATCTTCTTATCAAAGTGGGAGAGAAGACAACTTATTAATAAGAGAAAGCCCGGACTTTGTCTTTATAAGTTTGTTCAAAGGGATACAGCGTTTGAAGACCCTTTCTCTGAGTAATTCAGAGAAGCAGAGCCCCGAACAGAATTTAAAGACAGTATTTATACCAGTATGGGGGTGTTACCTCAACTTCAAAGAGATTGGGAATATAAGACCCAGACCCCTCCCCGGGTCAGAATTAACAAACTTATTCATGAGGTTACTCTTTACCATCCCCTTGAGGTAAAACGGTCTCAGGGAGTGGAACACTTTAAGTTCTTCAGGTAATGGATTTAAAGCCCATCCTCTCTAAATAACTAAAGGTCAGCTAGCACTGGTATGAGGGGTGAAAAGGTCAGAGCAACAAGTAATTTTCCCACAACATTCCTTTCTTCTGATTACAAGATAATCACACAATTAGGAAAATTCTACAAATCCATCTTCTAAGATTATAATCAAAAAGAAAACTAAAAGAATTACCCTGTGTTTTATTAACCAGGATGTCCAACCATCACTAATAAACCAGGAACAAGGATCCCAAGAGGACCCCATATTTTCCGTTGAGTACTCAGCAATTCCTGTAATTTGTCATGGATACTTGTCATGTTGTTGGACACATCAGGAATAAAAGTGCAACACTGTTCCCAATTAAATGACAAACACCACCCCTCTCAGCTAAAAGATAATCCAAAGCCATTCTATTTTGCAAACTCGTAGTTCTTATAGCCTGCTGCTCCTTTGTCAGAACAGTAAAACCGTCCTCAGTTAAAGCAGTAAGATTTTCTAACTCAACTGACTACTCACTAATCCTATGTGTTGCATTAGCAGCACCATAACTAGGAATAAGAGTTCCTAAAATCCCTATCCGATGTGGAATCCTAGCTCTTTTTTCCCATTTAAACATCATCTTCCTTTCTATTAATGGGGGGATTGAATCATAATTAGTAACTGTAGGTAATAAATGAGCTAAATAACATATTCCAGACCAATTAGCACAGAGATAGAGATTTGATCTATTTCCACACATCCAAACCATTTTCTTAGGACAAGAGCACCCATCTGTACTAGGAAAAATGAGAAGAAGCCTGGTTAATTTACCTGGCTGACCATACAATTTACTTCCAGACCGTAAAGCTGTAAGATTAAGAGTTACCACACAGGGAATTGAGCCCGAAGATCCTGAAATGGTGTAAGGATCAGTTCTGACCTGAGATGGCTTGGACTTATTTCTGTTGGTTAAGGCACATGAAAGAGGTATGGTTTTGCAACCCTATGACTTTCCAAGGAAATCAGGTGTGCTTACTTCCTGTGCTATACAGATATCTGGATCTCTTATTGGATTCCTACTACCCCAAAATCTATAAAGAGTTCCTGTAGTTGCACATGTTAAGTTAGTCTTACTAGAGAGTCTACTAACATTCCTCACCCAAGGATAAATAACCTCCACCCACTGATTATATTGCCGATCTAGAAAAAAAGAGTAGCTAGAGTATAAGCAGTGTCGGGAACATGTATCAACAACAGTTGATGATTAATGGCATATGGAATCAAACAAGAAAAGTAGCAACTGTCATTCCTTATCTTCCTTAGAGTTTATGCATCAGTTGCCACCAGACGTTATCAGTATGATCATGGTAATAATGGTAATCAAGCTGATGTAGAAATTCCTTTATCACTGATAACCTTTGCTGCTCCACACTGTCTCCACAATTACTGTAATGATGGTATTGTTGTTTGCTGTATTTAGGGATGCATCCTAAAATTCACTGATGATGTACTAAAATAAACACAAGTGGGAAAATGCTCAGGTAACTTGGTAACTTGGTTAATCTTCATTCCAGTAACTTTCACCAGATCATTCTGGGGGACTTTCAAATATGTTCCCAGGGCTTTTGGGATAGTTTAACCAAAGAGATCATGCTCTGCCTTGTAAGTGGTTTTCTCCACCATAGGAAAGTGTCCAGGAGCCTTTTTTATCAGATGGCCAAACTTCTTCACAATAATTCTCTTAATACATTAAAGCAGTAGTTCTAGCCCAATATCATAATAAATGATGCTCAAGCAGGCTTGAAAGTATGTCCCCTTTGGCCATTGCCAAGGATGCGAACTTCTAAAGATTAAGAAGATGCAGACCTGACAAGTACCATTTTCTTCCCTCTCCACTCCTGTTCCTTAAGTTACAGTAGAGCTTAATAAGCAGGCAGGTCCAGTTTTTTTTACAGGCCTTTTCATTTTGTGTATTAATGATAAATGTTAAAATATCTTCACCCATATCAAGCCCATTATTAATAATAGTTTATATCCAATTGCCAAAACAACCAATTTGTACAGTTTCAATGATTGAAACGTATGCTAAGATGAAGTTTGTCACTTTCTTTCCTATCTTAAATATATTTGATAGAAGTAAGAAAATTTTAGCCACCAGTTGGAAGCATTTTAGCAAAAATGCTTCCAGCTGCAGAATCCAAAACTAGAGAGAATATTTGTATAAATAGCAAAGTTTCTGTCAGAAATAGAGGAATTTAACTTTTTAAATAAACTTAGAAAATCATAACAGCAGTAAGAGAGCTTCTCCAACATGCTGCCACCATAGTGAATTATGCCATTATTGGGGGTTCCAAGTACCTATTTGTAACACTTATAGTTGGAGCAGATTAAGTTTTCCTGATTTATCTCAGTAGTTATGCTGCTAGGGGCTTAGGCCTCTTGAGGAGTCATTCACCTACTCCTCTACAATTATGCATTATTTATAGTTATTGTTAATTTTAACTTTGTTTTTTTCCAGATTCTCAATTCATACAAGTTACACTTAGCCTGGTGGTCTATATAAACGTTATGTTCTCTTTCAAAAGATTCAATAGTTAGTCCTGCTGACATGAACAAGATCATGTTTAGCAAGTTCTCCCTGTACGTCTCTTGGTCATACCCCGTGATTCAATGAAAGGGTGAAGTTAAAACAACAAACATGCACGCCCAGTAGAAGGAAGGGGGTCACTCCAGCGGCTGAAACTTGGAGGGGATTTGGCTGGTAATTGCATGGAGATCGGCTGCCTTTTCGGCTGGCGTTTGACTGGGAGGGGCCATTTTAAATTACTACTACTGTAGGATACTCTGAATTACTCTTAGATGCAAGTATATGGATGCAATAATCTATGTATGCATGGTTGTCTGTCTTTTGTAAACCCAGTAATGAACCGGGGTGTACACCACCTTTCAAAGATAGTTACCATCCGCCAAAATAATCTGTTAGGATGGATGGATTGATAAAGACAGCAAATGTTTGGACACTCATTTGAAAAACAAAAGAAAACTACTTTTCTGATCTGTAGTCACCCGTACAGCTCATTATAACTCAGACAGAATTGTAACTTGAAAAAAGTGCTAGTTCCATACTGTAAAGATTTAGAATGCAGTAGATGAGGACATCAAGGAGGAGTAAGAAGACAGAAAATCTGGATTGCAGGCAGAGATAGAAATCTGCTGCTGAAGTGTGTTTTCTGCCAACACTACTGAAAAGCCGGTGCAGAGAAATGTCCTGCTGGGTAATTACATGAGCATCTTTAACACACACAGGCACACAATCACAGCACTGACCTGGCTTTTGTGACTCTCTGTGTTAATAAGTGTTCATAATGAACACAATCCATAGGTCTACTGGGTTAAGGACCTTTACAACCTTGCTCTAAGCTACAGCAGGCAAGGAGCAGCATAAAAACATTCTGGTGGAGTGTTACGCTACTGCCCTCATGAGGAAATTACGGGTGTTGAAATTGTTATACGTATGGCCTGTGAATGAATCGCTGACTAAACAATTATATAAATTTATGAACATAAAAAATTCTAAAATACCTTCAAGATAAAAATAAAATGCATTTGACCAAACCAATTTCCACCAGTAATTGCTATTTCAACTGTTAACTTGATCTGTCCTCTCAGTTTTTCTCTCCAAACAACCTAAAACTGGTCTGGGGTTCCCTTACCTTAACTGTCACACTTTCATGGAGGATGACATCAGCTGAGATGGTGCTGCCAGAAACTCAATGTTCTCCCTTTCCTAACTGTTATTTTTACTTTTTACAAGGTATACATAAGTATATAACATCAGCTTCTCTGCTTCTTTTTGTGATTTATATCTTCTCAAAGCCCCAGTAAGTCATGAAAGCTGGCTGCTTGAACTGAATCAGCATACCGAAACGATAGCTTGCGTTGTGATTGACTTCACAGCAAATCCTCATACTGAAAATGCTTATAGCGACAATGGAGAGGAAAAACTCCCCTTTACATTCATATTACAGAAGAAACCTCCAGCAAAACAAGGCTCAGTACAAGCAGCCATCTGCCACTAGAGATTAAGTCAATGACTTGATACAATCTGCTGGATTTTATTAGAACAAATTTTAAGTTAATTCTAATAATAAACTGGTTTAGTTAATTTGTATTAACTAGGATGAACTGGAATGTATCTATAACTGAAATAAATTATTTTGTTTCAAGGGAGGTTTGCTCTGATTTTACTAGTGATGGAAAAATTACTTTATTTGTAAATGCAGGTTTGAACTATACCTTGTAAAACAATTTAAAACTTTTTATTAGTGGTCTTGTTTTACTAGGTTCCTATTTTTCACTCGTGTCAATGAATTCTTTTGCTTTACAGATAAGAGATAAGATAAACACAAAAAATAAAAATTGAAAAAGTTCTATTTATTCCTATTTTTTAGAATATAAAACATATTAAACATTCAAATCCACGTTTGGGTTGAAGAATTACATTTCTGATGGGAAGTGTACTTCAATTTCCTTATAAGCAAGAAACTTTTGCAGAAACATTTGATCCTCGTAGGGTAAGAGGATTAGATGTTTTTTGCAAAACTGAATGATGTAAGAAACGGAGGTTGAAGACAATCTCATAACAATACATTGCAAAAATATGGTTATATCACAGAAGTATCATACAGAATAACCCGTTACAAACATACAGACAGCATTCAAGGGATCCTTTACTTTCTTAAAGCATACAAATATAGATCAATTTTTACTCCATAAGACTTACTATAGGCTCTATTGTTAACCTTTCACTCAGTTCCCAGAGCTTCTTTGCCAAGCCATCATCTCGCCCCTTGGCTCCAACTTGTTGCAGTGCACAATTGGAAAAGTAACGGCCGCTGAGTGGCTCAATGCCCTCCTGGAGAGCACAGTACAGGGTGGTCTGACTGCCTCCCTCTGGGTCGAGGAAGAAGAGCTCTGCTAAGGGCTTCATGAGGAGCTGCAACCACTGGTTCATATTACGGCACAGTTCTGTGTAGATGACTCCTGCAGCGAACAGAGGTTTTTCAAAAACAAAGTAAACTTTTATTGTAAAAGGCCCTACCGAACTTTTTACACCACAAAATTACAAAATATTACCAAGTATTTTTGCTTAGTTTCTAGTGCAAAAACGTAGCAGACATTAAATAAGACAAAGCTAACTTTTTAGCAAGATATTGCTGCTTGTTTTACGTCAACAATACTAGAATATTGACAAAAATAGTAGTTGCTTCGGCAGATATTGGTTTTATGCTTTTTCACTTGTTTTCAGTCACAAAAATTTGATATAAAGAAACTGTAATTTTTTTTAAACAAGTATTAAAAGTATTGAAACGGGTTCCGATAGAGGGACAAATAAGTATTTTTCATCCACCAGTTATGCAAGTTCTCATACTTGCAAAGATTCGTTAAAAATCCTACAACATGATTTCCTGGTTGTTGTTTTTTTTTCTAATTTTCTCTTTCATAGTTTAAGTGTAGATATGGGGAAATTAAAGACCTCATCTTACAAAGTAGGTGAATTAGGAAAACTACTTTTTTTTACCTACAGTATATCTTCCTGAAAATTTACTTGTAACACAGATATGTCTAGTTTTAAGTGCATTGAGATGTTTACACTACAAACAAGACAAAAAATTTGGCTTTTTTACAGTGTAAGAAATCAATAGATAAAAGGTCACTAATAAAGCAGATTTGAGCAGCAGGTGTACGCACTGACCTGGGTGGAGCGTGTAGCAAGTGACATCAGTGCCTTCCAGCCGGTTTGCCAACTCCCTGGTGAAGAGCACATTACAGAGTTTGCTGTTACAGTAAGCCTGGAGGTTGTGCCAGGTAGACTGGCTGGGCACAACATGTTTCTGAGAAGCCAGCAGATGGAAGTCTATATTCCCAAGACGGTGTAGGAGTGCAGACACAGTCAGCACTCGGCTGTGACCACTCTGCCTGAGTCGCTCCAGCAGCAGGTTGGTCAGGAGGAAGTGCCCCAAGTGATTTACCCCAAAGGCCAGGTCAAAACCATCTTCAGTACATCCAGGACCTATCACTCCTGAAACACAGCATGCTTTATTTTTGGTTTTATCTTTGATCTCATGCAACAAACGCTTTAAAAAGTACTAACTGGGAAGTGACTGGTTTGTAAGAAACTCACCTGCATTGTTTATAAGAATGTCAAGTCTAGGTTCAGTCTCAAGAAAGGTTTCAGCAAAAGTGCGAACGGATTTCAAGCTCGCCAAATCCAGCTGCATGAAAACCACCTGGTTGTTGCCACTATCCTGAAGGACAAGGCATGAGCATGTATAAACACGTATAAACACATTCCACAATGTAGTATGCTTCTACTAATTGTATAAGCGTGGATGTTTCATGTGATATTTAGAAGAGGTTTCAGAGAGTTGAATTTATCTATCCTCAACTTTTGCTTACTTAACTCTTTAAGGTCAGTGATTCCCAAAAGTGACAAGTTTATGGATGCATCCTGATCATATGCCTGAACCAGTAGGTAATGTGATGACAACAGAATAGGGGAACATGTACATGGAAAACTATGTTTGATACACACAAGTGTAATGTATCCATCTGGTCTAATACTTCAAAATCAAGTCATCAGACAAAAAAAACTGATATCATATATATAAAGCTATAAGCAAATTATGTTATATAGAAGACAAAATGTAAAAACTTTACAAATAAATAATTGCAAAATGATACATTTTAAGCAGAAATTTTTAGTAGCAGTAGATAGTGTACCATACATGTGTGTAACAACAGGGTAAAATTGTTCCTGTGGAGGTGTATGGTGTTAACTGTATTTTGAATGGATCAAAAATAATCAAACAAAATGTGTGTAAAAGTCTCACTTTAACACAAACTGAAGTTCTGTGCTGCTGTTTCTAATGCAATTTTGCTTAAAACATGTTTGTTGTCTTCATAATAAAAAATTACTCAAGTAAATGTACGAAAATTCTGAGACAGTGCTGTGTATAAAAACACTTCTGAATCTAGTATTTTTCCAAAATTAACATTGTAATATAATGTATCTTTCTTTGCACTAATAATGTAATTAGGTAGTACCCACTTCTGCTGCCTTGTCATCATTGTAATGTGAATCACCAAGCTGTTTTACTAAGAAATAGATGCTGCTGACATGAAATGAATGAATCATTCATGTTAACAAGGCTTACTGTTTATTTTGCGTAAACATATTCAGGTCACTTCTCCAGTTTGAACAGACTGAGAATCCAAACCCTCATTTTCACAAAGCGGTACGACATGGGTCGGTACAATACACTATTTTGTTGCTTTCAGTAATAAAAGTTTCCTACACAGCGACCAGGACCGCAACATTGCTGGGCCTCCTTCTGTTGTACGTTCATAACACAACGGTACAGTTAGGATGGAACTACTGCCATTAAACAACATATTCCATAGATTGGGGTACAGAAAAAAATTGCTTCTTGAGACAAGCAGGAGTCTTGTCGTTTGGTTAGACTCAATGGTAGGGGTTTGAGTTTAACCCAACTTGCCCAAGGAGAGTCCAACTGGCAGTGGAAACCCTCTCCTGAACATGCCTGAACAAAAACATTGAACAGCACACACGGGATTACATTCTGTCAAGTAAAAATCCCTGCAGTAAAAGATTCTGATCAGTTATGCCTTTGGATAATGGATTTCTGAATTTCCATGTCTTTTTGTGCCTTACTGTGCGGATGTCAAAAGCTGCAGCCTCAGCCTTCTTCTTGTTGCGACAGGCCAGGATCACTCTAGCTCCCCTCTTTGCCAATTCCAGGGCGGTAGTTTTACCAATCCCAGTGTTACTTCCTAAACAGTAAACCAGACCACAAAAACACCAAACTTAAGATCAGCAACAGTATAAAATAGAATGTATTCTTTGCCACACTGCTGATTAAAAGTTAAACTAAAGAAACATTTCAGAGCTTCTTCTAATCTAATCTACACATGTTTATTAAAGTATTTTGTTTGGTCATCATAACCTAACTCCACAATTTGGCTAATTTCATTCCCAGTATTTTGGGGTAGAAAATAAAATGATGCCTACTGGACAAATATATTGTGGTTTTGTAGTCTCTGTCTGAAGCTTCATATTTGGACCAATATTTAGAATACCACAATTCTTAACAAATGACACTGCTTGATTATTCCTAAATCATGTGGATATAATTATCTGTAAGCACCTCTTTAGCATGAACAAGTGCAGAAATATGTTTGGACATCAACATGTGTGACAAGTAAATATATAAAGCATAGTAAATCCATCCATTCATTATTTAGCCTGTTTATCCTTGTGGGGTCACAGGGGTCTGCTGGTGCCTATATCCAGCTTACAATGGGCAAGAGGCCAGTACATCGCATGGCAACACAGAGACATACAGGACAAACAACCACGCATACTCCCACCTAAAGACAATTTAGAGTGCCCAATCAGCTTAACAGTCACGTTTTTGGACAGAGTACCTGGAGAGAACCCACATATGCACTGGAAAAACATACAAGCTCCATGCAGAAAGACCCAAGGTGGAATTGAACCCAGAGCCTTCTTGCTGCATGGCAACAGTTCTACCTACAGCGCCACTGTGCAGCCTAGTAAATATTTAGTTAATATTAAACACCGATGTATGTTGTGGCAGTGCTAAAGGGTGGCTTATCAGGAAGAATCAAACAAAAAGCTCTGCACGAGAAAGCTGTAAAATGCTTTATGTCTTGTTTTATTTTATTTATACATTTTGTCATATTGTTTTAATTATTGTAAACTGAGTTTACACATTCTGTCTGATGTAAGAGCATCCTATTGAAAGATTAATCCTAAAAAGTATGGCTGTGTTAAGCTGTTTGTTGCCTCCTTTAGAAATAATGACATTTCCAGCACTATTTTAACCGACTTTTTCGGATAAGAAACTAAAGTTAACAGCAGAGTTGGACAAGAATTTGTTCCGAATCTGATGGAACTGGAGTTAAAGCTGGTAGCGTTCTTGCTTTGCTCTTTCTTCAGACGTTCTGTTCCAGGTAATCTAACGAGCACAGGTAACACAGTCCGTTTACCTGTTACAACAACAGTTTTCCCCTTCAGCCTGATGGAACTCAAGCTTTTTCTCGTTTTAAACAGGCCATAGAAAAGCAGGACATAGACGCAAACAGCTGCTGCAACGAAGAAAAACATACTGGTATCCTTTTCTTCTCTGCACAATTCAATCGGGTGTTATGACTGTTGGGTACCATGCTGCCATCTGGTGGCAAACTAAAGTAAAATAAGTTACATTTTCTGCTTACTTTCTCCGATTTTGATTTTTATTCATTTTTTTGTTACCAAAACAGTATGCTTCGTATAACATCTAAAGTAGGTTAAACACAACATCTATAGGAAAAATGTATAGGTATAAGGTGGTGTTAGGTTAAGATTATATTGTTTTGATGAGCATGATTATAATGAAATATAATTGTGGTTTTCCATTTCAACACTGCCTATCTTTGTTTAGGAGCACATGGATTGAAATGAGAGAAACTTCGTAGCTTCACAGCAGTGCACTGATGGCTGAAACTACTCAAAACGAAGAAACCTTCTTCAATAGTGAAAAAAAATTGTTATTGGAAAATTACAGAGCACTTTCTTAGGATGAGTAAAACATCCACACTAATTTCACTCATACAGGGTCCCTTGGATCAGCCCATGCAGCCCATGAGTCAACCAACATCTGTCCTGGTGTTAATAGCCAGGCAGCAGGTTGAAGCTTTATACTTCTGATTATTGTTCTCCAGTTATGATGCAACATAACAGCACTAATAACATTAGTTCATGTAGTTTTTATAAGCCATATGTAGTGACTATTCACATTATCTCAAGGAACTTTACAAAAATTGTTATTTGAATCATACACATTCCAACTTATTCTAATAAAAATTGCATGAAGTTTAGCTAGTTAATCAGTTTAAATATTTTTATATAAAAACAGCAGATTGTCATTATGATTAGATTAGATTGGTTTAGATTAGATTATACTTTTTTGATCCGAGAGGGAAATTGAAGAACTATAATGCCATTGCTTTGCTTTGATCACCCAGTTTATTGAAATTGTAATGTTTAACATACCAATCCGTGGTCTGATTTTGGACAAAAGGACACAGAGATTAGATGTACTTTTTATGTTCTGTTTTTAAACTGAAATTTTTATATAAACACGGTGTATAGTTCCCAATGTCATTTAGTTTTGTAAGTAGGTGGTTATAGAAGGCCTGTAAGATACCTTATAAGATCTGATAAGACGATTTATAAAAACCTGTTTGAGGGCTTTGCATATATTGTAAGTTATACAATTTAACCCTTTTCATAATTCATAGCATTAGAATAAAATAATACCTTTATTTTTATTATACAGGTTACAACCTCATTATACATAATGAGATTGTATAACCTGTAAAATCCTACAAAAAGCATACAATAAATCCAAGATAAAATAACACATATTTCATACAATCGTTCTTGAAACTGTCATGTAAGACAAGCTATTTTGAAAAAAAACATGCTTTTCAGAAGCTTTACATTGCTGTGTAAATTTTTTTTTTATTGATCTGGTGTAATATTGTAATTTTCTGAGGCCCAAAATGTTGGGTTTCAGTATAAGAAAACTGAAATCATCAAAATAACAAAAGCTGTGAAATATATTTGAAATATTTCACTGTATGAGAAATGAACCAAATATGAGTTTCACACTCTGAATAAGTAACGTAAGTTACTTATTCAGTAAGTATTGATGTGTCGCGCTTTAAGAAATGTACCTGTAGTATAACACAGAAGTCACTTTGTAAATATGCTGTGTGTGTAGTTTACATTTTCTAAAACTGAGATGAGCCTAAGTTTGAGCCTTAAATGTTGTGAACTATTAAAGTCCCAGCAGCGCACATCTGTCATGGTATTTAAGCTTTGGACACACATAAATCAGAGGACTCTCAGGACTACAATAATATGAGTTTATTGAAAGGATATGTGTGGATCCAGAGACTGAGATGATGACCACGGCAGGGAACCAGAGACAGCAGACACGGAACAGATCAGTGGGGAACTTCTGTGGAGGACGGGAACGACGTGGGAGTCCGGAGACCACCCAGGGGTAAGTGTAAAAGATGAGGTGATGCAGGAAGAACGTGAAGCAATTTGGAACGGTCTTACTTGGTGGTGGGAGGTTGACGCCAGGAGGAGTAGTGGTGAGTTCTTTAGGCAGATCCTGATGGAAGGTTGTCCAGGGGGTGAGGCACGGCAGATGGAGCTGTTGGAGCGAGCAGACCGAGCTGAGCCAGAGGAGCGGTGAAACCAGAGGATTGTATGACCGGTGAGAATCTAGAGAGATGGTTGTAACCTGGGGGGGACCACAGGAGACGGTGAGGGCACAAAAAGGTAAACAAAGTATCAAAATAAATCACTGGAGAACTGTAGAACTAGAGAAGTAAAAAATGAAACTGCAAAACTCGAAAAAGCTAGGAACATGAAACTAGAGAGCAATAATACAAGAAAGTACTTCAAGAGATTGGCACTGAGGGCTAGAGGTTACCGTAAGCAACTAATACTCAGGTACTGAGTAGTTAGTTGATCCACCGCTGTTCTTGTACTGCTCAGCTGATGGCATAAACTTGATGCACCTGGCAGGTGAGCTGGTGGAGAAGGTGCTCAGAGGAGCTCAGACGACCCCCTGTGGACAACCTGTGAAACGCACTAAAGAACTCACCATGACAACATCATTTTCACCTTCTGTTACTGAGCCTGCTTTCTTGTCCATTTTTTTCAAGTAAACATGCAACAGGTTAACATGCTGTGGTATTTACAGTTGGTGATGACACTTATTTCACATTTAAAATTTTAACTGTGTTTAAGGCACTTTGTGGGTTAAATACCACCAGAAATATCTGATAATCCAAATTAGGATGGAATGAAAGCCCAGTGTTATTATTGTGGAATAAATAACATGAAATATTCATAGAAATTATGAGAGTCAAATAACAAAACAGGGTATTTACAGTCAAAAGAAATGTTTTACTGAAAGATACTGACATGTCTGAACATAAAAGCAAATGGGAAAAGCCATTGTAAGAGTGCAGAGCTTATTCTTTATTAAACCTGTTTTACAAAACAATAGATACTTTACCTTTGAGATGGACCATTCTATAGGAAAAAACTGTGATTGCTTTTCAGACCAAACATTGCACAACACAATAGTTTCTGTCTTTTTAAAGTGAAGTTTAAATTCTACAAACACAACCTGTATTTTGCTTACAAGCTTATTTGGCTTACAAATACATTCCTACTGATAACAGCTTAGTCATAGCCAAACAGTCAGGTTCAACTGGTCTGTTAGTTGAAAAGAGGAGCACTGCCAAGTTTTGTGAGCAACCAACAGTCTTTTGCTACAATGGGCAAGAGTAATTTATCATGTTGTTCTTTACAAGGCTCCATACAAAAAAATAAAAGATAATAAAATGATTATGTCAGTGATTGCTTCTCCCATTATGTTTTAGCTACTTGAAAAGTAAAACATCTGTGGTTTTATGCCCCACTGGTTGCCATGTGAACCCCAGTGGCATCCAAGTCGAGCATTTATTGTGTCCCTAAATTGATTGTTCACTGTTATTTGTACAGTTTTGAAAGGTTCTAACAAATATTGATGACAACAGTTAGGTGCAACTTTACATGTTTATTAGTTTAATCAAGAAGTTGTAATATGTATTAGGTAGTTGTAATAAAAAAAATCTGATTTTCTAAAAAGTTTAATGAAACATTCATGTAATTCACATCAGTTTTAAATAATAAGAAGGAAAACTGTATTGATTTTGCAGTAATCAAACTTTTGTTATGTTTTGATTGGATTTTTGGATGTTTTTATGGTGATTTTAAAGATGAGCTTCAAGTCATTAAGGCTTAAATGTCTTCTTTTCATCCCGCTAAACTTTAACTACCTCCAAAAATCAATAAAAAAGGGTTTGCAAAAAATGTTCCCTAAAAGTTATTTACAGAATAGTTAAAATGTAACCGCTAATTTAACAGAAAATAAACCAGTTAAACAAACAACCTGCACAACAGCTCTGAATTAAAGCAGACAAAAATGTTTTTAAGATCCTCGAGCAAAGCTCTCTTAAGGCAAACTCATTTGTTGTCCTCCCATATGAGAGTTATACAACCATTTGGAATTGGAATTTGTTTGAAGAATAGGAAGCTTCAGTTAGGCTCAAATAATCTGACATCAGAACCACTTCGGTAGTTTACTGAATCCTGTTAGCATGTCTTGGTGTTTGTGGTCTATATTTTACTTACATTTGTGACCATATTAAAATATTGTTGCAAGTCAGTGATTAGTCCTAAAGCATATGCTTACTTAGTATTTCTTGGAAAATTTTGATAATACAGGCACTGATGTAGAAATTACAGTGTATTTCAGGTCTCAAACAATCATCTTTATTGTGATTTAATTTGAAATTTCTTCCTTGGCATTTTCTCTTACATCATCGAGGTTAAAAGCTGACAGTTGTATTATGGCCACCCCACCCATCCTGTTACCCCACCAAACCTGTGAAACCAGAAACGACTGAAGAGAAATATCCTAACTAGTTATTTTCCATGAAACTGTTTTCCCTCTTCTGTAAGAATGGTTTGGATTCCCTAATACAATCTTGTAAGAGTTAATTACTTATTAATAAAGCAGAGACTATCAATTTAAGATGTGATAAACACAAACAGGTTAGACCATCAACATTATATGTACATATTACACATCTAACCGAGTTACATAAAAAGAAAATGTATTCACTCCTTTCACATTTAAAACATTTCTGAAAACAAGGGTGAAACTTTTGCATCCAGGTTGCTTAGAAGGATCGCTATCTCTTAAGAAAGGCTTTTTTCCACTTCTTATTATACATTTTGGAGATGCATTTTAATACTTATCAACATTTCAACTTACATCACTTGATTAATTTTGAGTCGAGTTTTCAGTCAAGCATTTAAATCAAGCAAGGCCATTAAGAACACCTCTCCCTATTACCATTCGACAGAAAACAGTGTTTTTCATAAATGACAAAGATTTTAGACAAGGCCACAGAGTCTCTCACTAATCTCCCACAGCTTCTTAGCAACTGCATCATCATTGGCTTTAGCAAAGAGCTCTCTAACAGTGCAGTTGGAAAAGTATCGTCCACTGAGATGTTCGATGCCCTTTTCCAAGGAACAGTGGAGGGTGGTCTGGCATCCTTGGATGGTGTTCTTGAAGAAGAAGGTTGTGATGGGTTTAAGGATGATTTGTAGGAATAGGCCTGTGTTTCTACCTAGCTCAGAACTGATTGTTCCTGCAAGAACAGAAAGTTAATTAGGTTAACTGGTGTGCAGCTGACATAAGATACATGAAACAATCAAATGCGTGTCTTATCCTGAAGGTTGTCACACCTGTTTGTAAGTTGTTACACATAAGTAGAAGATGTCTATCACCTTTAAATCTCGAATATATTTTCCATTTAAATTATATCACTTGCTAGTCTTCTTAGTGTAAATTTTACCAATCATTGTAATTTGCTAAATGCATAATGTTACAGTAAGTTACATCTAACAGAGGTCTGTGTCACAGTCATTACATTGGGGAGTTGCCTGTTGTACTCAGGTTTAGCTGATTGATATATTTTTCAGGTCAATGTGAGACTAGAAGATAAACCAGTTGATCTGAGAGAAATATTACATATTTTCATGGAAATGTGTTTGAACAACTTCTTACAAACAAGGGCAGAGTTAAGCTGTTAGGCTACACTTAGTTACATTAGTTCAGTTTGCAGTACCATTAAATTTGAGATGACCTCAAATTAAATGGTGCAGTGGAATATTACAGAACAGCACATACATTTATTCCTATAAAATAAATGAACTGAACTAACATTGCGAAGATAGCTGAATCACAATCCTTACATAAAAGTAAAGGGAGCTGATCACACCTAATTTAAAATGTAATACTACCATTTGTTTTTCATGAAAACTTAATTTTAAGTCATTGCATCAATGACAAGGTGCATCTGCTTCATTTCTTTAGATTGTAACCATTTTAAACTGATTTGTCAAACATATATGAATTTATCTATGATTGGAATGAAATTATTTTTCTTATAAAGTACCACGAGATGACGTGTCGGAAATTGGGGGATTATCAATAAACAAAATTCTTTGACTTGAATTAAATTTACCAAAATAAAGATAGTTTCCATCTTTTTAACATTTTTGCTGGGAGGATTTGTAGTTATTTGTAGCTAGTGTATTCTAAATTAAAGCAGTAGTTCTAATCACAATTAGATCACAGGATTTTTTGGGATTTGCATCTTAACTATATAACTAATCTTTCTTCGCACTAATACAAAAATACTGACCTGGATGAAGAGCATAACAGGTGACCTTGGATCCCTGCAGTCTCTTGGCCAGCTCATGATTAAAGAGAACATTACACAGTTTGCTGTTACAATAGATTTGAAGGACACGTACGAAAGATGTTCCCAAACCCAGAGCTTTGTGGGTGCTTAAGCAGTCAAAATCAATTTTCCCAAAGTTGTGTGCCAAAGATGACACATTGACTATCCTGCTTGGTCCACACTCCTTCAGTCGCTCCAACAACAGGTTGGTCAACAGGAAGTGACCAAGATGGTTGACGCCAAACATTAATCCAAAGCCATCCTCAGTTCGACCCTGGAGGCAAACACCTGGAAAAGAAAACAAATATAATATTAATCAAGACAGATATTGAGAGAAAAAGAGATTAGATTTCGTCTGACCTTTGTGACACGTTATATTTTCTACAATGTACTGTACAGGCAAATTAGGAAGTCAGTATTTCCTCAACCTCA
This sequence comes from Orestias chungarensis, assembly GCA_032876305.1. NCBI lineage: Eukaryota > Metazoa > Chordata > Actinopteri > Cyprinodontiformes > Cyprinodontidae > Orestias > Orestias chungarensis. The sequence goes on from JAVLVB010001091.1 coordinate 35,949, forward strand.
CAGATGCATTAGGCTAAACTATATAGGCTAAACTGACTGTACATTTTTAGTCAACATCTCTGCAATCTTGGATTCTTATCCCTTTAACATTAATCCAAAAACATACACACACACACGCCAAAAATGGCAGGTAAGGCGCACCTTCTTTAAATTTCAAACACAAATGCAGGAAAATCTGAATATGTTGGTTTTTTTGTTATCCATAAGAATGACTTGTAAAAATAAATCTGCTATGATATCACTGGAAAACATCAGTACTGCTATGTAACTGAGCAGTCCAACCTGCATTGTTGATCAAGATGTCTAACCTAGCCTCAGACTTCAAGAATGCCTCTGCAAAACTGCTTATAGACTTCAGGCTTCCCAGATCCAGCTGCATGAACACAACCTTAGAACTGCCACTCTCCTGAAACAGAAATAAGAAAACTAGTCAATTAATTATCTGCTCAAGTACTGTCTGGAATACCCTGAGTTTTTAAAACGTTATAAACAGATCATCATTTAATTTTCCTTTGGGGTGTATAAAGTATTTTTGATTGATTTGATTGATTGATCGATCTAAATTTATAATTAGTACAATTACATTGTTCCAGATTTTTGAGCAAAAAAGAAACAGATTAACATCAACTTCTCACCCTTTTAATCTCCTCGAGGGCAGCTTCTCCTCTCTGTTTACAGCGACAGGCCAGAATCACTCGTGCTCCTCTTTGAGCCAGGTCTATGGCTGTAGTCTTCCCTATGCCAGTGTTGCTGCCTATATATGAAAATCAACTATTAAAAAAAAGTAAGTTATCCTGACTATAAAAGAGAAACTTGACTTACCAGTGACAATCACGGTTTTCCCATGAAGCTTTTCTTGGCTTGTGCATCTCTCCCCTTTCACCACAATGTGTCGGTAAATGTAAGCAACTCCTATGACGACACCAATGACCAGGAGAACAGCAGACATGGTTCCTGCCTCTGAGCCTCACAGCACTCTGAGCTCTTTCTGTTTTAACACTCAGTGTCAGTTCAGTTAGGTAACACCCATACTCTGGGTGGGCGTGACTCCTTGACTCTCTAACTGGAAAACTGGAAAAACAAAATCCTAAAGTGTTCACAGGAGATACAGATTAGCCACTCAGAACCCAAAATGTAGCAAACAATTAATGTTATCTTAAGACACTTTACAGGAAAATTCTTTTCAATCCTACCATACATACATTGCAGATTATCCCAGTTATCAAATATTTCTAAAATAGAATTTTTAAAAGGATTTAAACATTAACAAAAATAATTTTCATTCTCATATCAAATGTTGAATATATGAAAAAAATGGACATGAAAATATTCATTGTCACTATTTTGACAGGTGAGTGATATCAGCAATCACTCATATAAATTACAGTGAAAAAATATAGTTGATGGTAAACAATTTAAGCCTTTACAAAACTCATCAATAAAACTGTTTATTTCCATATTAGAATTAACTTGATCATTATATTATATTATAAACAGACAAACAGGTATTGATGTTATTGTCCATTTGCAAGTTACAAGAAAACTAAGGACAATATTTATTTATCCATTCATAACAGACATTTTATTTTACATAAACTTTGAGTATGCTATTGTTTCTGCAAAAGTAAAACGGATGCTAACAACCTAGTATTTTTATGTCTCAGGGTCACCAATGTGTAATGTCTGGCCAAGGGTGTAGCCATTAGAAACCTGGTTTATCTGCAACCCCCCCTCCAAAAAAAAAAAAAACAAAAACAAAAACCTTAAATGTCACTCGAACAGGTTTACAATAGAAGTAAAAATGAACATGCGTGGCACAATCCAAGTCAAATGCTCCTTTGGTTTGTTAAAACATGACCACTTCAGACCAAAAAAGAGGTTTTCAGAAAAGATTCAAATCCTTTTTGTTGTCTACCCAGCAAAACTAAATTGTACTGCTTTAACTAACCACCAGTAGGTGTGGGCCTATTTCTGGAAGCCTTTTAAACTACTGACCACTAGATCAATCATTTTTATGACATGACCGGTTTATGAATGAATGGTTTGAAGCATAGTTGCTGGTTCCACCATCTTTAATACTACCTAAATAACAATAATTTGCAAGTGTCATACTTAGAATAATGGCATATATACATAAAAAAAGTATTTTGTAAGCATCTACCTTGTTTCATCTTTCTATTTATTAATGTTTTAACTTTTAACCACAATAGGTTCTGTCCACAATGAAATTTAAAACCAATTACATACAAATATGTCCTTTAAATGGTCTTTACACTTCACACACAGAAGAACAAATTTCTTTAAAGTTTATATACATTAGTCAATACATTTTAGAGATATTTCCTAAATAAGCTAGTGTATTCCAAAAAGGGTAAACAGTGAAGCATTCAGAGAAATGAAATGGTAGTGAAGTGGGCGAACAGGAAAAGTTAGGATTCAAAGGCACAGAAATTTTCACATTACCACATACATAAAACAAGTACATAAGAAAAACAATGAAATTTTCTAACAATACAAAATCCTATCAAACAGTGCCACCTGTAGAGCACACAGCACCACAGCAAGGAGGATAGCTAAAAGTAATAGGCAGAAAATGGCATAGCAGACAGGAAATAGATAGTTGACATATAAACAGCATCGGAGCAGTGAGATGAGAAAAGGCACTCTAGTGATTTGATTGAACAATTTCATGTTTTCTAGACAGGCACTGAGAGAAGATAAATGCAACACAAATAAACTCCTAAAGTAAGTAAACATGGACAAATAAAATGGTGAAAATCTTTCTGCTAATCGCAAAGAATTAAAACAAAATTGAAAACTGAACACACACAACATGTTTTATGTTCGTTTCTATCCTTAAATGAAGACCCTCACACAGTACTGCCTTAAAGTCATTTTACCTCGGCGGAAGAAGAACATTGTTTACATCCTGGTGCACCCCTCAAATCCCACCGGGTAAAACAAGCTGGAGAACAATGTTTACATCCTGGTGCACCCCTCAAATCCCACCGGGTAAAACACATACATTGTAACCCCCCCCCCCCCTTTTTTTTTTCAGCCCCCAACAACGAATGTAATCAAAGAGCTTATGAAAAAAAGTACAGCACAACAGTGCCTTAACTAAACAAGAAATTGAAACACATTAAGTCCCTTAAACAAAGTCCCGGAGGTGTGCAGGCCTTCTAAGAAGCCTGCCGTATCTGGTGGTGACAACAGCCTGTGTTGTCCTAGCAAAGCTGGTGAGAAGGGTTCTGGTGTGACATGGTCACCTCCACCCAGAGTTGTGGTCCACACCCCCCCTTTGTCACTGCTGTAGGTTAAAGCTGTTTATTCACTCTTAACAGAAAAAGTTGTTAAAACTCGAAATTTACATTGAAAACCATAATGAACAAGTAATTTAGGCTTTATTCTAAATTTAGACTTTAGCCTAAATTATAAAAATAAAATAATTTAGGCTTTAAGTGCTTAGAAACAAGTTCAAAACTGAAGCCAGGAATGAGTTTTAACATAGTTGACCAAAAAGTGCTTCTCTCGCTGAGAGAAAGCTGTTTTTCCCACTTAACACCAAAGTTTTTAAAACTCCACAATTTACATTCAACACCATAATAAACAGTAAATTTAAGCTAAAACAAGTTATTAGACATGATATAAACTTCAAAACTGAAGCCAGGAATGAGTTTTTACATACCTGACCAAATAGTGCTTCTCTAGCAGAGATAAAGCTGTTTTTTCACTCTTAACACCAAAGTTGTTAAAACTCAATATTTATATTCAAACTGATTCCTGGCTTCAGTTTGAAGTTGATTCTGTGTCTAAGCACTTATTTCAGCTTAAATTACTTGTTCATTATGGTTTTCAATGTAAATTATGAGTTTTAACAACTTTGATGTTTAGTGGAAAAAAAACAGCTTTATCTCAGCGAGAGAAGCACTTTTTGGTCAACTATTTTAAAACTGATTCCTGGCTTCAGTTTTGAAGTTGATTCTGTGTCTAAGCACTTATTTCAGCTAAAATTACTTGTTCATTATGGTTTTCAATGTAAATTTTGAGCTTTAACAACTTTGATGGTTAGTGGGAAAAAACAGCTTTATCTCAGTGAGAGAAGCACTTTTTGGTCAACTATGTTCAAACTGATTCCTGGCTTCAGTTTTGAAGTTGATTCTGTGTCTAAGCACTTATTTCAGCTTAAATTGCTTGTTCATTATGGTTTTCAATGTAAATTATGAGTTTTAACAACTTTGATGTTTAGTGGGAAAAAAAAGCTTTATCTCAGCGAGAGAATTACTTTTTGGCCAACTATGTTCAAACTGATTCCTGGCTTCAGTTTTGAAGATGATTCTGTGTCTAAGCACTTATTTCAACTTAAATTACTTGTTCATTATGGTTTTCAATGTAAATTATGAGTTTTAACAACTTTGATGTTTAGTGGGGAAAAAAAGCTTTATCTCAGTGAGAGAAGCACTTTTTGGTCAACTATCTTCAAACTGATTCCTGGCTTCAGTTTTGAAGTTGATTCTGTGTCTAAGCACTTATTTCAGCTTAAATTACTTGTTCATTATGGTTTTCAATGTAAATTATGAGTGTTAACAACT
>JAVLVB010001094.1:21193-31477 GCA_032876305.1 Orestias chungarensis
TACCCTACCCTACCTGTTCCGTTCTGTTCTACCCTACCCTACCCTACCCGTTCCGTCCCGTCCTGTTATCCTCACTCCTGACCACATTTTTATAAACTTCCTAATAATATATATAATTAAACTAGGAACTGTGTAAAAAATACCCGCATCTGGGATAAAAATAAGCATCACAAACAAACACTCTCTCTCCGTTAACTGATATGTGATCAAAGTGTGGGTTAAAGCTAAATTAATTTATTTGCTCTCTCTGAAACTGATGCATCCTGCTCTGAGCAACACTTTTACATACAGTTTAAATTGTTCAATATTATTAAAAAAGAAGAAGAAACTAATTAAACTCCTTTTAGAGCCAATATAGGTACAAAATCTACAGAGATCTTCTATTCAGCATGGTTGATATTAGAAAAGCATTTGATATACACATGCTGGAGAGAAGGCTCCACTACATAACTGAGCCTCGCATTCAGGAGGGAAAGTGTGGTTTTCGTTTTGGCTGTGAAACGCTGGACTGGTTTAAACCCCCAGCAGGGTCCTGGAGGCTGTGAGGAGTTCACCTGACCATTTTACATGATCTGTGGATTCTGAGAAGATGTTTAAAGGGTTCTCCCAGTGGAGGCTACTTCAGCAGTTTAGTGTACTACGCCCCTCGATACAGCTGTTAGTTTGAAATTGGAACCGTATCAGTGATTGGTCACCAGCTCAGGCTAAAACTCTGAGAACATCGTCTTGAGTTGGAAAGGGTGGAGTTTTAAAGCAAAGGATCTAGTCCCACACCAAGTGAAGGAGTTTAAATATCTCTCCTGTTCATAAATGATAGTGAAATGAGACTGGAGATCGACAGATGGATCAGTGGATTATTTGAGGTTAATAGAGAGCTGAGCTGAAAGCTGAAACCCTCAATTCACTGTTTAATCTATGCTCCCTGTCATAATTTTCAGGTATCTGACCCACAATAAACAGAGTACTCTCAGGAGTACAATGATAACAAAGTTTATTTGTGAATGTGGATGTGTCTTGAGACGGGAAGCAATGATCACAGTAGGGAACGGAAAGGGAATCCAGGTAACTTAGAATGACGTGGGAAACCGGAGATTTCTGGAGGTAAGACAGAGAAGGTGAGTAGTACAAACCAGTGCAGAGATGATTTGATATGATGCTTACTGTTGTAGATAAGTGTTGACACCAGGGAGGGGTGAGTTTTCCAGCTGAGTCCAGGTGGTTGATGTCCAGAGGGGAGTTAGGCAGATGGTGAATGGCTGGAGCGGGCAGATCGAGCTGAACACTGAGAGCAGGAACCAGAGTGGTGTGGAATCCAGGAGATCATGAACGGAGCGGGTATGAGCACAAGTGAAGTGAACCTGAAGAGGTGAGCACAATGGGAATTAACAGGTTGCACGGGTGAGACAAAGTAACAAAGAAACAAAACATTAAACAATTAGAAACACTCTGAAAACTAGAGACTGGCGCTGAGAACAGGTAACGTTCACCAGGAGTAACAAACACTCAGGCGATGAGTAGCTGGATCCCTGCTCGTTATAAGCAGCTCAGCCCAATCAGCCCAGATGCAGATCATCTGGAGAGGAGCTCAGAGGAGGAGCTGCTCCAGCCGGAATTACGCTCTGGCGCCCCCTCGTGGACAACCTGTGAATGTGCTAGAAAGTCACTATGACTCTCCCGCCCTCATCTATGGTGTCATGTTCAAGTTACTCAAAAGAACAAGACGAGGATCCACGCGACTGATATATACATAAACAAGTTCAATTTAGGCTACTGTTAATTACTGCAGGTTTCACTGGCCTTACCGTTTTGTGTTTTTGTTATAATATTATAATAATATGTGTTATTTCAGACTAGTTTGATGCACAGAAGTATTTACAGAGGTCTGAATGTTGGCCTGTTCATTCATTTATATATGAGATGAACTCAGAATTACTCCTGCTGATGTAGGATTTACAGAGAGGAGCTTTCTCAGGTTTAAAACTGCAGACTAATTATTAAATCAATTAGGAAACTTGTAATGCTTCTTGTAATGACCTGCATTTGAAGTTCAGGAGAATTTGTCTTTTTCTTGAATGAAAACAATGTCTAAAGGTTACTTACATGTATTAATCAGTTAGACTAAATATTAACTAGATACATTAACTTGAGTAACTGGAAACAAAAATGTGATGTTAGGAGGATTCTACTTGATTAATAAGATTTGTGATTTGTTTTGTAATGTTTATTTTGTTTAAAGTTCTATCAAGAAAGGATTAAATTAAACAAGATATAAACTGAAAAGCTGCAATAAAGCTGTATTTCTAAGCACAGTTCTGTTGATGTTTTCTCTTTTATCAGATATGAATATTAGTGTTTATGTTTAATTTGTTATATGTTCTGTCATAATTGTGGCGTTTGTAAACTTTGACCTCAGATCGTAATTAGCACACCTGCAGTTGCAGTTCCCCTCTCAGCCACCAGGGGGTAGCAGCAGCGCTCTCATCAACTCGCTCGCACAGTTTTAATGGGGCTGAAGAAGTTTTGGATGTTTGGGGGCTGAGAGGAGGCTGGGAGGAGGCTGGGAGGAGGCTGGCCTCTTTTTGTTGTTCCGCCGGAGAAGGCTTCTCCAACAGCGAGGGAGGAGCACACGGCGGAGGAGCGAGGAGCCGCTAAAGCTGAACTTATCCTCCTCCAGAGCGGCTAAAGCTGAACTTATCCTCCTCCCGCCGCTCCGGGGTTATCCGCAGCAGCAGCAGCCGTCCCCGCTGGCCTGAACTCCTGTGCGGGTCTAGAGGTGTGTGTGTCCGGGCTGCACCCAGCAGGCAGGAGACACCGACGCCTCCAGCCGGAGGGGCCGAAGGTTTGGCCGCAGCTCCCCGGACTAGCTAACGTTCCTTCGCGGCTAAGTGAATGGGATGGAGCCGGGACCGTCTGGCGCTGGTAGGTGGATTTATATTAAACTGTGATTTCTAGTGTAAGAGCTGCAGATTAATGTCGCAGCTGGTGTGCCAACCCTCCACCGCTGCATCACCCGGTTTCTGGTAGGAAACATTGTCCATCCCTTATTTAGCTTATATAACCAAGGGATAAAAAAGCCTCAGCAGGAGGAGCAGGGAGGTCGTGGGAAATGTGGTGAGGAGGAAGGAGGTGCAGCCAGGGAGAGCTCCCCTCAGCACTGCAGCCTTCCTGCCCCCTAAACCGGGGTAACACCGGTAAAGGACTCCAGGCTCATGCAGCTGCAGCCTTCCTGCCCCCTGAACCGGGGTAACACCTGTAAAGGACTCCAGGCTCATGCAGCTGCAGCCTTCCTGCCCCCTAAACCGGGGTAACACCGGTAAAGGACTCCAGGCTCATGCAGCTGCAGCCTTCCTGCCCCCTGAACCGGGGTAACACCGGTAAAGGACTCCAGGCCCATGCAGCTGCAGCCTTCCTGCCCCCTGAACCGGGGTAACACCGGTAAAGGACTCCAGGGCCATGCAGCTGCAGCCTTCCTGCCCCCTAAACCGGGGTAACACCGGTAAAGGACTCCAGGCCCATGCAGCGGCAGCCTTCCTGCCCCCTAAACCGGGGTAACACCGGTAAAGGACTCCAGGCCCATGCAGCGGCAGCACAGGGGAATTATTTATGAAGACCGTTATCATACATCTGCACATTTAACTGCTGGAGTTGATGTTTTGATGTTGATGTCCTGCAGTTCAGATTCACAGTCATGGTTAAATGGTCTTTGTGTTAAAATGTCAGTGGAAACATCTTCTAACTTTTTCTGAGTTCAAACTTCTGTCATAACCTCTTTAAACCATCGTCTGCTCCTGAATGGAAGCTAAAAACCCAACACCAAGGATATAAAGATCAGTAAAGTGGTTCTGGTACCTTAATTAGCTCCAGTTTTGTCTATTTAGTTCACATGGGGGAAGGGCCCCCAGGGGCCCCATTTCTTAGACTGCTTTTGTGTTTCGAGTGTGATAATTCAATTAGTCAGTCTTCCCCAATCGATCTGATCGGTCTGTGTTTTCCTCCAGAATAAACCAGTTTAATCTGTTAACTAATAAATTAGCTCTTATTGTAGTTACTCGTGCAGCAGATTATTATTTTGACATAAATATTCTACGTTATTCCCATTTTTATTTCAGGTTTGTTTCCAACCTCCATCAGAATCAAAGGAAACACGGCAGCAGATTAGATGCTCAAGATGTTTATGGACTCCAGAAGTTTTTATATTACTGAGGAAACTGTTCAAATGTCTCAGAATATTAAAATGATCTTAGGTTTAATCGATGAGCCGTAGTGAACTTGATCAAAGTTCAGCAACCCGGATGTATGAGAGGACAGAACCTAAAGTCTGTGCTGGTCCCCGTCTGGCTGCTCGTTACGTCACCGTAAAAGACAAAAAAGCGTCTTGGTGTTGTGAGGCTCCGCTTTAAGTCTGGAGAGACGCTTTTGTGTTGGGATACGCGACAGCACTGGCTCCACTTCTCACCATCTGCCTTCACTGGCACGAGGGAGAAGTGTGCGTGTTTGTGCGTTAGCGGGAAACACGCGCAGGCATTCGCACGCACGCATCGTCTGCAGCTCAGCGTTTGCGCGCCACATGTCTTCGGTCTGTGTTTACAGTGTAACGTGTGATCCTCCTCTCTCTGTGGGCATCCTTCCTCAGCATTAGCCTGCTGCTCCTCACGGCTTCAAACTTAACAGTACGTGGTCATTTTTAGGTCCAGGGTTTCTGCAGCTGCTGTTTCAAACACTTTTCTACTTTCTGAGAGGGACCATTAAAGGGCCAAGGTCTCTTTTTCCAGCGGCCTTGCCCATGAATCCCCCTGATATCCATGACAATACGGTGTTGCTGTGGTGTCTCCATGGTGAGGCTGGGAATGTGGGGGGGTCCTCCTGCGTCTGTGTGTGAGCATGTTCATCGTAGCAGGAACGCTGCTCCACCGCGCTCGCCTGTGTTTCTGTGTGAGACGGAGGAGCGGGGCAGCTGGGGTCTTTGTTGTGATGGAGGAGGGCGGCTCTCTGGGGACCCCGAGGTTAAAGCAGTGGGCCCCACTCAGGCAGGAGTCACATCTAACTTCACACGAGTCCCCAGTCTGGGATCCCCCCCCCCCCATCATCTCCAATCCTGAACTCCAACAAACTTTCACTGTTTACGACGTAAAACTGAGACGATGGAGTCTGACTTGATGTTTCTGGATAGTTTAGGTTGTTTACACACATATATGCATATTTAGACTTTTGTACAATAAACAAAATAAACAGTAGTTTGCCTACACAGAGAAACGTTTGATTGTTTACAGGTATGATGATGAAGTAGGTATAGAAAAAGTGACATGTAGAGGATGGAGTTGTGAGCTTTTTTAATTTTGCTTATTAAAGCAGATTTTGTGGTTAAAGTGAAAATCACATGACATTTAAACAAACATATATATATATATATCTACATATATTTGATCCACAAAACACAAAACGGACAGTTCATGTCTGATTAGATGCAGTTATTAACAGTAGTTCAGAGTACCCACCCTTTTTGGAGACACTGTATGGGGAATTAGATAATGCCCCTACCGGTGATTCTCTTATTCTGCTGGGGGACTTCAACGCTCATGTGGGCTGCGACAGTGTGACCTGGAGGGGCGTGATTGGGAGGAACGGCCCCCCTGATCTGAACCTAAATGGTCGTTTGTTTTTGGATTTCTATTGTCCATAACGAACATCATGTTCAGGCATAAGAGTGTCCATATGCTCACCTGGCATAGGGGCACTCTAGGCCGCGGTTCGATGATCGACTTTGTTGTCATGTTGTCGGACTTGCGGCCAATCACCGCGGCCGAGGTCACTGAGGTAGTCAAAAAGCTCCTCGGTGGCAGGGCCTCAGGGGTGGATGAGATCTACCTGGAGTTCCTCAGGGCTCTGGATGCTGTGGGGCTGTCTTGGCTGACACGCCTCTGCAGCATCGCATGGAAATCGGGAGTGGTTCCCTTGGACTAGCAGACCGGGGTGGTGGTTCCCTCTTTAAGAAGGGGGACCGGAGGATGTGTTCCAACTATAGGGGGATCACACTCCTCTGCCTCCCTGGTAAGGTCTATTCAGGGGTACTATATAGGAGAGTCCGCCGGATAGTCGAATCCCGTCTGGAGGAGGAGCAGTGTGGTTTTCGTCCTGACCGTGGAACAGTGGACCACCTCTACACCCTCTTCAGGGTCCTGAAGGGGGCATGGGAGTTCTCCCAACCAGTCTACATGTGTTTTGTGGACGTGGAGAAGGCGTTTGACCGTGTTCCCCGGGGAATCTTGTGGGGGGTGCTCCGGGAGTTTGGAGTACCGGACTCTCTTATTAGAGCTGTCCGGTCCCTGTACGACCGGTGCCAGAGTTTGGTCCGCATTGCCAGTGGTAAGTCGAATCCGTTCCCAGTGAGAGTTGGACTCCGCCTAGGCTGCCCTTTGTCACTGGTTCTGTTCATAACTTTTATGAACGTTGAGCTGGTGAGGGGTTCCGGTTGGGTGGCCTCAGGGTTGCATCTCTGCTTTTTGCAGATGATGTGGTTCTGTTGGCTTCATCGGGCCGGGATCTCCAGCTCTCACTGGAGCGATTCGCAACTGAGTGTGAAGCGGTCGGGATGCGAATTAGCACCTCTAAATCTGAGACAATGGTCCTCAGCCGGAAAAGGGTGGAGTGCCCTCTTCGGGTCGGGAACGAGGTCCTGCGCCAAGTGGAGGAGTTTATGTATCTCGGGTTCATGAGTGAGGGAAGGATGGAGCGGGAGGTCGACAGGCGGATTGGTGCACTGGTCCGTCGTGGTGAAGAGGGAGATGAGCCAAAAGGCAAAGCTCTCGATTTACTGGCCCATCTACGTTCCCACCCTCACCTGTGGTCATGAGCTGTGGGTCAGGACCGAAAGAACAAGGTCGCGGATACAAGCGGCGGAAATTAGTTTCCTCTGCAGGGTGGCTGGGTTCTCCCTTAGAGATAGGGTGAGAAGCCCGGTCATCCGGGAGAGGCTCAAAGTAGAGGCGCTGCTCCTCCGCATCGAGAGGAGCCAGCTGAGGTGGCTCGGGCACCTGGTCAGGATGCCCCCTGGACGCCTCCCTGGTGAGGTATTCCGGGCATGTCCCACCGGGAGGAGACCCCGGGGTAGACCCAGGATGCGCTGGAGGGACTATGTGTCCCGGCTCTCCTGGTAGCGCCTCGGGATCCTCCCGGAGGAGCTGGTGGACGAGGCCTGGGAGGGGGAAGTCTGCCCCCGCGACCCGACTTCGGATAAGCGTCAAGAAAATGGATGGATGGAGTTTTATTACGTTTTTGCTGAATATCGGCTTTTTTAATGTTGTTTGTAATAACTCTTATTGTCTAACCAAAACAAAACCAAATAAAGTCATTTTAAGTACTTCAATGCTCATATTGTGCAGCTCATTGATATGTTTGAAGTGCTTATTTCTGTGAAGTTAATTTTGGCTTAAACTCTAAACTTCTCTAAAAATAGAATATTGCATTAAAATCCCAAACCTGCTGAAAAGTGCGTCTGTACTGTACAGTTTATGCAGTTACCATTTGGTCAGGGCTTGTTTTGCTTGAATTGCTGTGCAGGTGTTGCCTGCAATGATAAACGTCAGATTGTTCCAGTCGTTGTTGAGGTTTAGATCAGGTGACCTGCTTTGCTGATGGCATCAACATTAAATGAAGTAGGTTTCTCTGCTGCTACTCTGCAGCACCAACCCTGACTTGGCTGCTAAATAACCTTTAACTGACCATCATGCTGGATCTCTAGCAGCTTTTATTTAGTGCTTCCTCTGGGAAATAAACACTTCTTTCCTCTTCAGTCCAGAGCATACGCTCCTGATGTTTTTACCCCAGCGGTGTCTCACCATCACAAAGGCTTTAGCTGTAGCCCAAGTTCTGGATACCTGTGTCATTCCTCCGCCGCCTAACTTTTAAATTGACTTTGTTTCACATTCCTGTCTCAGTGCGGCTGTTATTTTGTCCTTCCACTTAACTTTCCAGTAGTGAACTTTAGTAAAGCCCTTGTGTAGCTAAAGTGTGTCTGGTAAATACATTTCTAGTCGGCGTAGCTTTTCTGAATGCTTGTTAATTGGTTTGATGTAATATTTAAATGTTTTGAGACTGTCAGGTTTTTGGTACCTGTAAGCTGTAATAATTAAAATAACAGAAATAAACCGTTTAGATTCAGGGTCATTACTCTGAAGTTTCTGAGGATACTCTGAAAGTTAAACATAAGATAATATAAGATAGACTTTAATGATCCCGGAGGAAATTGTTTAAACATGTTTATGTTTTTTGTTTAAATTTGATGATCCGCTTGTTTAACAGCTTTATAAAGTCTGTGTTTAATTCTGCAGGAAAAGAGAATAACTTTGCTAAATGATTATATTTGTTTTCCTCATGTCTCTCCTTTGTCTTTTTTGTTTTTGGCCCTTAAATGTTTGTCCTGTTCCTGGTTCGCCTCACACTCACTCCTCTGTGGTCGCACTTTCTCCTTGTAATTGTCTCTGGTCTCTCCTATCGTCTGTCTTCCTGTCCCGGCTGCTAATCGCTTCACTCTGGCCTCTGGCTACGCTTCCTTCCTGCCTTGCACCTGCATCTGTGGCCCTCTTTGCCCTTTTCTCTGCTTTAACTTCCTCTCTGTGAATCTGCTTTGCTCATTCTTTTAATGAACTTCATCCTCATCTTACCGCCTGTTTTTACGCCTGTTTCCATCTGTGTCCTGCGTCCCTGTAACGTCTCTGTCCAGTGCCCTTGGGGGTCTTCCCCCCACCCCTGCAGCAGGTGTTTCACGCCCCCCGGCGGCCCGGCATGGGCACCGTGGGCAAGCCCATCAAACTGTTGGCCAACTACTTTGAAGTGGAAATCCCAAAGATGGACGTCTATCACTATGAGGTGGACATTAAGCCTGATAAGTGCCCACGGCGAGTCAACAGGTAAGAAACCAAAGTCAACTGCTTGTGTTTTCAGTGTTTGATAACGGTAAAGCTTGTACCTTTGGATCTTCATCTAGGCTGTGCAGGGATGTAGTTATTGTGTAAGTAAAGAAGGAAAATCTACTTTGTTGTTATGCTTAAAGCAGCAATGGTGTTTGTAATAACTCTGATAGTCGGTTCCATCTCCAGTTCTTTACCCCGTTTATAATTATATTAGCTGGACATCCAGAATGCATCATGTAATTTGAAATTCAGCTTGTGGCTTATGCAGAACTTTTATAAACGGGTCATATTTATATATTTATATTAACAGTTTTTATGCTTTTGACATCAAACTTGATGTTTTTGGTGTTCCCTAAAAAAAGTATAAGAATGTTTTATTCTGCATGAGTTTCTTTAATATTAAATATCTGCTGTTAACTAGATGGTAGAAATCAACCAAACCTGAAACTTCTCTAGTGTTGCTGCAAAGCAGATTTTGTCTTACAGTGAAAATCACGTGAAATTCAACAAAGCGTTTTTTTGTTGCTGTTCTCAACATATATTCAGTCGTAGCTTTTAGTCTACGTCTGATGAGATGCTGGTAAAAATAAAGTGATTCTCAGCAGAAACGTTGAAAGTAAACTAGGAAGTTGTTGCTGAATATCTGTTTTATTCATTTACTTTAGTTCAATCCTTGTTTATGATAGTGTAACAGTATTTATTTATATTCCGGCCACTAAGAAGCAAAGTAGAACCTGCCATGATTTTCTGAGTGCATCTCAGATACAGGACATGATGAATGACACAGCTGTGGAACACATGCTGTCTAATACACAGGATTTTTAAACGACTATGTCAACTGAACTTAGATTAGGTTAGACTTGTTTTAACCAGCCAGGTTGGATCCCATTTCTTCTTCTGTTCCTCTACTTTTCCAGCCACACTGACTTGGTATCACGCTTGTAAGTAACAGGATGGATGTTGGCGCCGTACGATTGATGGGAAGCTTCTGGATTTTTAGGTTATTAGCTGAAATAAAGTAATCTGGGGTCACTTTGTTACAGTGAGTCAGACCTTGTTCCCTGCTGGGGTTCCTGGTAGTTACTCATTAATTTAGGCTACAGTAGAACGGTAGAGATGAAGTTTAGCCTGTTTTAAATCAGATGCATTGTTCATAGAGATTTTCAAACATTATTAAAAGGAAAAAATCATTGTTGAAGCTTCAGGATCCACAGATGAAGGAATAGAATAATCCCTGGAAATTACATATCCTACAGAAAATCACCTCCAGAGTCTCTTTTGAATTGGAGACACAAAGGAACTAAGGAGGCATGCAAAGGTTGCGGCCTTTGACCTATTTCTTGTATGAATATCTCCCCCCCCCCCCCCCCCCCCC
>JAVLVB010001095.1:4782-17847 GCA_032876305.1 Orestias chungarensis
TTTTTTGGTAGCTAGATACAGTACTTTGTATTTCCATCGCTCGCTGTACCTATACCTTGGGTTTAACATAAGGAGGTGGGCTCTTGAGTGACATGCGTCGGCCTGTGCCTTGCCTTTGACTCCCTACACCAAACTGTTTCGGTCATTGGACTGTTTCAGGGGGATGTCATCGTGACACTACACCTGCTCCTAACCCTGCTCCTAACCCTAACCGGCCTGTGCCCTGCCTTTGATCCCTACACCAAACTGTTTCGGTCATTGGACTTTTTCAGGGGGATGTCATCGTGACACAGCGACTACAACTGCTCCTAACCCTGCACCTGTTATCTGAACTGTGAACTCCGGACCATTATTCATTCATTATTCCTTTGCTGTTTCCTCCCCCGGACCTGAGATCTGCTTTGGCACCTGTGCAGAATCATTATTCAATAATCTTTCTTTACATGACTGTTTCTCCAAAGTTGCTTCCCTCATGTCGGTCATTTGTTAAGACAAATTCATGACAATCACACCCTGGTGTTTAAACTCTTTATTTCTAGTTTGGAGCATTGATGCTCCGCCTCTTTATGAACCACACAGAAAAGGATTTCCCACATCCAAAGTTAATTTTTCATAGTTAAACAGAGGAACATTTTCAAGCAGGATAGTTCGATCAATAACGGAGCTTACAGTGTATGACACCTGGTTGGCTGGTCTATCTTTAAAGGAAGACAGTTGAAGGCTAATAGTGCAAGTAAAGGGTGTGTCTGTGATATATTCAGTATTACAGTGATGATGGTAACAAAAACATACATGAACAGAAAGAGAACAAAGTGATTCTAACTTCTTATCTAACTTAAACATCCGCCTAATTAGCTAATTAACTAAGGAGCTGTAGCCACAGATAAAACGATGAAGACAAAATAAGGATCTGTTTAATGTGGTGTTGCTATGGTTACTGTAGTTGCAGTCTGATTGGCTGTGAGTGAATCTGCTTCCATGATGACAATGAAAGAAAATCAGTTTTATTTCAGTTTTAACTTAGATTCAGGTCATGAACCCATTTGTTTCCAGAGACGATGATTCTTATTATTATTATTTAAGTCTGGCTTATGTTAAGAATGAAGGAGCATTTTTTTAACTGCTTTGTGTTCACATTAAGCAATTGGTTTTTCTATTCCCAGAACTGTTTCTGTTATTTCAGAAACCGTTACGTTTTGATCTGTTTCTCCAACATGATCCAGTTTCTATTGTACATTTCGGTTTAACTTTAGTTAGAACCAGTTTCTTATTTGATTGTAACTGCAATCAGTAAACAACAAACAGATATAAATAAACACAACATAAATAAATACATTGAAATAACAAATAAACAGAATCTGTACATATAAATAAATCGATGTTTATATTGTACGATGTTTATGTTGATATGGTTTTCATTCATGCAGACTATTCAGTAGACATCACCATCATCAGATCAGTGGCAGTGACATCATGTGAATGTTTATTAACCCTTTTAAGGGTTAAAACTGAAAAATATCAAATCCCACAGAGATGCTCAAGTTTTAAAAGATATTCAGTCAATCAAGTATATGATCAGTGAACGCATCATGAATTTACTCATCATGCATTTACTTAGATCAACTATGTGAACGCATTAGGAAGCTGGCAGACACACAGCGAGTTAGTTCTGGGTTTCTAAAAGAAGAATCTAAGATGATCAAATGAATCTGCGTCTCTAAGAGGCCACGCAGATTCACTGAGACTGTTGGTTGTTGATCCTTATCTTGAAAGAAACCCGTCCGGCGAACTTGTCCCTCTCGCTGCCGGCCAACAGAGTGTTGGACACCACCTTACACTCCACGTTGATGTCGGTGTTCAGAGAGGCATTTAAAAACTTCACGGCTACCAGAGGCTGAGTGTAGTTTACCTAAGAAACAAAGTGAATGTTGTCTGATCACTGAGACTTTACTGGCCATCAGTGGAGACTTGAGTTTTGTGACTACAGAAGGAGCGTGCAGATTACTACGGTCTACAGTTCAGTCTGAATACTTAAGTGCTTTGGTTCTTACTGAGCTCTGAGGTTGTTTTGTACTGGGTGAGTTACCTGAGCCTTCTTCCCATAGTAGGGGTAGTACATGAGGTTAAAGGTTCCGTTAAGTGGAAAGTAGGCCAGTGGTCCGATCTTCTCACTGTCTTCTTTCTGCACACAAATACACAATCATTCAGTCCAATCATCCAATGTAGGATGTTCAGTTAAGAATCAACAATCAACAATCAGTTTATTTATATAGCCCCAATTTACAACAGGTGTCGTTTCAAGGCACTTCACAGAAAATCAATTAAAATCAAAGATACATCATAAATCAATTTTAAAAAGTTTCCAATCTAAGGAACCCCAGCAGATTCATGGAGTCATTGACTTGCAGCTTTCACAGCAGACCAAAATAAAGGCTTGTGTTGTCGTTGACTTTCCAGCAATCCCTCATACTGAGCATGCATGTAGCGACAGTGGAGAGGAAAAACCCCTTTAACAGGAAAAAACCTCCAGCAGAACCAGACTCAATACAAGCAGCCATCTGCCACAACCGACTGGGGGTTTGAAAAGACGGAAACCAAAATTAGAAGCACAGGATACTGAAATAATAGAGTTTATAGCAGCAGTTGTAGAGCGTCACTGGAAGCATCTCAGCCCATGTTCTCATCCAAGAAGCTGTCTCAGCTAACGGAACGCCAGCCCAGGTGTGGCTACTATGGAGATAAGAACACTAAGAGAAAACAAAAGGTTAACAAGGTTGAAATAACGGTAACTAAGTAGATTGGACAGGGACTTGAAAGACATTTCTTGATCAAAAATAACACCAAGGTTCTTTACATTGTCACCAGATGCCAACCTGATTCTATCCAGGCCAACTGGCTGACTAAGCAATTTCTTTTTTAGAGGTTCTGGTCCAAAGATAACAACTTTTGTCTTTTCAGAGTTCAAGAGCAAAAGTTTTAAAGTCATCCACATTTTTATGTCATCTAGACATGCCTGTAATCTACCAAACTGACTGGATTCATCAGGATTTATAGATAAATACAGTTGTGTATCATCAGCATAACAGTGGAAATTAACACCATGCTGTCTGATGATTTTATCAATAGGGAGCATGTATATAGTACAGAACCCTGTGGTACTCCACAAGTAACCTTACAATGCGGAGAAGATTTGTCATTTAGATGAACAAACTGGGATCTATCGGACAAATACGATTTAAACCAGCCTAGTGCTGTTCCCTTGATCCCCACAGTGTGTTCGAGCCTTTCTATGAGGATATTGTGATTGACTGTGTCAAAAGCAGCACTGAGATCTAACAGAACTAGAATAGACACGAGCCCATTGTCTGAGGCCATGAGAATATCATTAGTAACTTTAAGGAGAGCTGTCTCAGTGCTATGATGAGCTCTGAAACCTGACTGAAACTCTTCAAATAGGTCATTATTCATCAAATGCTCTCTCAGTTGATTAGCAACAATTCTTTCAAGGATTTTAGATAAAAAATGAAGATTAGATATGGGTCTGTAATTTATTAAGTTTTCTTGATCAAGAGAAGGTTTCTTAAGTAGGGGTTTTATTACAGCTACCTTAAGAGCCTCTGGTACATAACCATTCACTAATGACAAATTAATCATTTCCAAAATGGGGGTAATAATTATAGGAAATAATTCTTTAAACAATTTTGTTGGGATTGGATACAACATACAAGTTGAAGGCTTAGATGAAGAAAATATTTTTGAAAGCTCAGAAGGCTCAACTGGAGCAAAACACTTCAAACAGAGATCAGGCTCCAGAGCCACATTCAGTACCTCATTGCTTACTGAGGTAGTAGTTATGTTTGGTAGGATGCCATCAATTTTAGTTTTAATAGATTCAATTTGATCAATTAAGAATTCCATAAAGTCATTACAGCTAAGAGTTGGAGGAATGGGTGATATAACAGAGTTTTCATTTCTCGTAAGTTTAGTAACTGTATTAAAAAGAAAGCTAGGATTGTTCTTATTCTCCTCTATTAGTAAAGTAAAATATGCAGATCTAGCTCGGTGCAGGGTCCTTTTATACAGAAGCACGCTGTTTTTCCAGGATAAATATGACTCCTCTAAAAGCGAGAACCGCCATTTCTTCTCCAATTTCCTGGTTTTTCGCTTCAAGGTACGCTTTGTTCTTTCAATCTGGACAGAAAACTTTACCAGTTACTCCAGTTGTTACATTTCATATCTAAACTGAGTATTCTAATCAAATAACTAATCTTCCCTCGAACAAAAACAGAGTTCTCCATAAGTCAAAGATGTTTAAAGCCTAAGACTCTCTTTATAAACGGATTAAAAAGCCTTTAGGACCTCAGTCCCAGTGCCTCTGTTTCAAACACAAACATAGACTCGTTTTCAAATTATATTAAAGTCTCATGCTGTTCACAAATCAACTTATTTTCTGCTGAGGCATTTTGGACATTTTGGTTAAAGCAGCAAAAAACGATCGGAGAGGGAAACACGGCTTATGAACATCGCTACCAGGAATATTTCTCTCCCGGGTGCATTAACTGCCCAACAGAATTACTGAACTACAACTGCTGTTAGGGAAAAACGTGGACCTTCAGTCACCTGCAGTTTTGCTCTTTACGGAGACGTGGCGTTGTGGACTAATACTGGCCTCTGCTCTGCAGCTGCAATAAGACCATGTCATGGTCCACCTGATTCCTGCTTACAGGCAGAAATTAAAACTCTGCAAACCTGTAGTGAGAACATCAAGGAAGTGGACCAGTGAGTGTGTCCAGGTGTGCTTTGACGGCACAGGCTGGCATGTTTTCAGGGCTGCTACGATCAGTCTGGATGAGCATACAGAGACTGACATCCTACATCAAATTCTGTGAGGTACCATCATGCACCAGTGTGAGTTACAACAATGACAATGCCTTTCACAGCTAAACTCAGAAGGTCTAGGTTGGAGAAGGAAGAGGCCTCCAGGCGTGGGGACAAATTGCTACAGAGAGACAAGTTTAGCAAGGACGCTAAATGACTGTAGTATTAGAAGCTGCAGTATCAGTTATCAACTAAGGACTCTGCGTCTGTCTGAAACAGTTCAGGCAGATCACCAACTACGAGCCAGAAACCCACAACTCCATCAACGACCAACGCCTGGCCAATGACCTGATTGAGCTTTTCTGCCGCTTAGAAAGATGAAGGGACGGTCCTGGAACATTCCCCCACAAAGCTTTCCAACAGCTTGATGACCCCAGACCGTCAACCTGACCTCTATAGTTATGAAGTCCTGTGAGTACATTTACGTTTACATTTATGCATTTAGCAGACGCTTTCATCCAAGCGAATTACAAAAAGAGGGTTTAACATTGAAATATGATGCAATTTACCTGCAATATGCTAGGAGAGGATTTAACATTAATGATGACACTCATTTACAGCATTTAGGTAAACACAGAAGGCCCAAGTACCAAACACTGAGTGCTAACTAATATCAGGGGGGGTAATAAGGGCTTTTAGATATTTCAGGGCAATAGATACTCTGGGAAGAGCTGGGTCTTCAAGGATTCTTGAAGGTGGAAAGAGACTCTGATGCTCTGATGCACGTAAGGTTGTTCCACCAGCGAGGAACCGCAGATGAGAGAGTTTAGATTGACCTGCACGGGGCTTTGGTCGCGTTAGTTGGAGCTCCTTGGCGGAACGGAGCGGGGGGGCAGTGACGTAAGGCTTTAAGAGGGTGTTTAGGTAGATGGGCGCTGATCCATCAACACTCTGTATGCCAGCATTAGTGATTTGAATTTGATGCGTGCAGCTAAGGGAAGCCAATGGAGTTCAGTGAAAAGGGGTGTGACATGTGATCGCTTTGGCTGGTTGAAAACCAAGCGAGGTGCAGCATTCTGGATCATCTGTAGCGGTCTCACAGCACAGGCTGGAAGACCTGTTAGGACGGCGTTGCTGTAGTCAAGGCGGGAAATGACCAAGGTCTGAAGTAGGAGCTGTGTCGCATGTTGAGTTAGATATGGCTTAATCTTCCTGATGTTGAATAGAGAGAAGCAACACGATCGAGCGACAGAGGCAACCTAATCCGCAAAGGTCAGCTGATCATCGATCATGAAGCCCAGGTTTCTTACAACCTTAGTGGGTGCCACAGATAGGGAGTCTAACCTGATGCTGATGTTGTGGTGAATAGTTTCCTTGGCTGGGATGACTAGCATTTCAGTTTTGGAGAGGTTCAGTTGGAGGTGATGATATTTCATCCATGCAGATATGTAAGAAAGACAGGCTGAGATTCATGTTGGTACTGAGAGGTCGTCTGGAGGAAATGACAGATAGAGCTGGATATCATCTGCATAGGGGTGATAGGAGCAGCCATGCGAATGTTTGATTGGGCCCAGCGAAGTAGTGTACATGGTAGTAGTACCTTGTTCTCTCACTCCTGAAGGACATCCCTGACCATCCTGGACTACTTGCAGTTCACCTACAGAGTCAACAGGTGTGTGGATGATTCAGTCACCCTGACCCTCCTCTACATCCTGCATCTTTATCTGGTAGCTGGTGCTACTGCGAAGGATAAAGCCTGCAGCTGAGTAGGTGATGGGTTGATATCTACATCCTAAACGCCTCCAGGACTCTGAAGAGGACAGACTCTGGCTGATCCGTCTCACCTCAGTCACAGATCGTTGGAGACGGGAGGCTCCAGTCCACCAGGAGCAGAACCTCAACACTACCAGTTTCTTCCTGTCTGCAACTAACAAAGATGCCAGCCTGAACTCTTCCTCTCTCTAACCCTCACCGCTGCAATTCCATGTCACAGACATGACACTCACCAGGTACTTTCTATGTTACATAAATGCCCATATCAGACTTCAGCTAGATTTGCACATTACGATCCTACCTTTTATTTTTATTACCACTTGATCTACTACTCCAACATTTACTGCATGTATATATATGTACAGTTATACCTCGTTAAGTTATTACTTGGTACAAATTTTTCATATCCATTCATACTTTACACACTTGTTATGCACCTACTAAAGAAAATTCCTTGTATGTCCAATAATGTATTGGAAATAAAACTGATTCTGATTCTTAATAACTTTTCTTTTTTTGCAGGTTTCTCTTAATCTATTTTAGTTTTTTGTCTCTTCAAACCCCTAGTCAGTCGTGGCAGACGGCTGCTTGTACTGAACCAGATTCTGGTTTTGCTGCAGGTTTCTTGTTGGTAAAGAGGAGTTTTTCCTCTCCACTGTCGCCTCATGCATGCTCAGCATGAGGGATTGCTGTAAAGTCCAGCTATCATCTCATGTTCTGATCCAGGAGGAGTGAATGCTGCAACTCAACGATTTCAAGAATCTGCTGGTTTCCTTAGAGTGGAACCTTTTTTAACCAGAGTGTTTTTATGATTTTAATTGATTTTGTTGTAAATTGCCTTGAGAATACGTGTTATAAATTGGCGCTATATAAATAAACTGATTCTTGATTCTATAACTAACTACAAGTACCTTTGATACCAGTCATGATGGAAACATGGAGGCTAGCATATGCATAGACATGAACACGTAGACCCCCCACAGCATGCTGAACGGCATTTCAACGTCGCTAACCCTAAACTGAGACGGTAAAATGCCTCATAGGTGTTCTAACGTTTTAGGAGTCCAAACCAAACTGGAAAAATCTGTCAAAAGTTAATCTTAACAAGTCTCTTAATCATGCAGAACTCACTTTCATATTTTTAATGGTATTTACCTTAGTCTCCTCATTATATTATATATAAGAATGAAAATGTGTACAGTTATTATCTAACAATTCAGTTAATATTAAATAAATGATTTATCTTGGTCAAACCTGCGTTAAAATTATAAAGTCATCATTTATATTTTATTAAATTAATATATTTATTTTAAAAATTTTAATGTGTTTTAATAACTATTGTACTTTTGAACAGGTGTCCAACAGATAGTGCTAAGAGTGCTATAGCATGTATAAAAATTTTGTTTTCTATGATTACATAATTGTTCCTTGTTACTTCAAATTCATAAATATTAGTTATTCATTGCTGTCATGAAGTGTATTGTTCTGCGCCCATAACACTAACAGAACAATTTCTTTTGAACGGTCCTATCTGTCTTTGATTTATCATCATCAACTTTGACTCTTTGGTGTTGATGATTCCTGAGCAGCTTCAGCTACAGTGGTAGATCTGAAATTATCTCTTTAGTCGAGATTACCTGGAGCTGCTCTTCGATCCACTCATGCGGTTGAACTCTAGTATTTAGTTGTTTCCCTTTTGGTTTGTTTCTATTCATACCGTTTTATAATAAAATTAAATGCTTCTGTAGAATGCTGATTATGCCAAAAAAAATTAATGAAATGTTTCTACATAATTTTTTATCCGGTAAAGCACTTTGAAATCTCTTGCTGCTAAAATATTTTATACAGATAAACTTGACTAACTCATACTAGTAATCCGAGTAATCAGATCAGCTTAACATTTTATTCGTCAGTCTGTGTCTCTAGTTTCGAGCTTTGAACAGACGTCTGCTGCTGCAGTTCTGAAGGAGGAGAGAACTGAAGAATGTTCCAGATACATGCAACTGAACCAAAGAAAAGCGCTGCTACTGGAGCTGTACCGGACCAGAGATGAAGACATCCTGCTTTTTGCTAGCAGAGGGGTTAAATGAAGATGACACCTTCAGTTAGTTCCTCTGCTAGCATGAACTAGCAGAGGACCTAACTGAAGGTGACAGCTTCAGAACCAGACTAGGAGGTAAGAAGAAGCTAGCTACAACTAACTCCTCATTAGCATCCTGGAATGCAGCTAAGCTAACCTCATTCATCATCTGACATTCCCAAGGATTGCTCACGTAAGAGTTTGTTTGAGCAGATATAAATAACTTATATTAACAATTTAAATTGTGTTTTATTGTCAGTTGTCAGGCCTAGTTTTTCTGTACAGCAGGACAGTGATCATAGAGCATGACCCTCATGGCCAATCAGGCCGTCATCACAATGGGAACATGATGGATAGACAGGACATCAACAAATGTGAAGGGCTGAATTTACCCTGTAGGACCTCAGAACACTCATCCATCTGCTAGAGGGTCTGAGATGGTACTATCTGGGTAATGGATGCCACAACTTTAGGGCTATGATGGAGTTAATTTTCCAGACAGATTAGGAAGACAAGGAAGGAACCACAAACTACGAACACAGTGATCATTATTCCACGTATGATCTGTGTTTCTAAATAATAATGTTCTACTGAACAAGGTTGTATGATCAGTGTTTACCATCTCCAGTCTTCTACAGGTTTCACCCACCCATAGTTTCCCACTTTGTAAGGCTGAAGACACACACGGACAGATGGAGACACACTGACTCAGATTCAGACAGATGGACACACGGTCAGACCTTGGCTCCACAGGTGACATAAGGAGACTGTCCGTCCTTCCCAGGTAACATCCCGATCACCTGTAGACACACACAGGTAGAAGTATGAGGATAGTCTGACGCAGCATCCAACCCAGAGTATCCACCAATAGGTACTCTTCAGAATACTGATAATATAATGAATATCGGATTCCTATCTCTGACTCTTTCTTCTTCTATCATCTAATATGAGTTAATTAAACTGTTATCATTCTGTTTTCTCTCCATAGAAGCTCCACCTGGTGTGGTTCTATTAGCTGAGACACTTTCCTGTAGGAGAACATCAGCTGCTGGTTCTACCAGAAACTCAACGTTCTCCATCTGCTTCTGGTAAATTTTTACTGTGGTGTACCTGACCAACAGGATTTCTGCTTTTTGGAGCTGGCATATCAACACATTTGGAAAACGCCTGCAGCTTCTCTGGCTCCAGTGATCAACACTCAGACTGAGAAATTGGGTGAGCAGAACCACAAATTGTCGACTTCTGGACTCATCAACTGCAAGGCCAGCAGCAAACAATAAAATTACTGAGTTACAACTGGATCAAAAACATTGTGGGAAATTTGTTGGAAAAATATTGAGATTTTTTATAACTTCTGCTCAAAAAAAGGCATTGAGTCATTAGAGAGTGTTGCTCTCGTTCACTTTCTTAGTAAATCCAAGTCATAGATCAACAGATAAATGTATATATTTCAAGACACAAGTTTAGGTTTGTTGTGATATCTGAGTCAGTGCTTCTTTCTATGAGCACTCTTAACATGCTTGACTTGGAATATTAATTTGAAATTATAATTCTGAATTATAGACTATAAACTATAATTGTTGCATTTCATGCTGCACAAAATCGGTAAACTCTTTAATGTGTCAACCAGCTTTTGCTTCTTGCTGTTTAATGCTGCGTTGAGACTGAACATGCATGTTACAGTCAGACGCTCGTTAAATCCGCACCTCACCGCCTCTTCTGGAGTCTCTCTGTACAACGGTGGACGAAACTGAGTCAACGGCGTGGCTTTATTTACTTAAAAGGCAAGAGAACATTGTTGGATGTATACGCGCCGCATCTGGATCCACCAATAACGTCAATGCGTTCAGATTTCAGTGAGATTTAACACCTACTCCAGGATCTGAGGGAAGATTTTAGCGCTAGATTCGTCTCACCTGGATCAGAGCAACATCGACAGTAAATTTATCCTCCATCATCTGTTCCAGGCTCTTGATCTGTGGCCATATTGTAAAAATGTGGTATATATACACATAGCGGGGTCTCTGATTGGTTAATACTCCAAGTTGAGCAGCAAAGTTTAAAATTTTCCAGCAACGTCTTCTACTGAGCTCTAAACTGGAAGTGCTTTAAAAAGAGCAGCGCTGAAAAGGTGAACATCAATACTTTGTGATGCATCCATCATAGACTGAGGGGAGCCTGTGGTGCAGTAGGCAGAACAGTCGTCTTCCACTCAGGCACTTAACCCTAAATTGGCCACTGATGCAGGTGTCAGGGGTGATTGTGGCTTCAATGTAAAGCGTTTTAAATAATTGGTCCGATTAGAAAATCTCTTTAATTCAACGTATCATCACGTGTGGTCTGAACGCAGCATACCCCACCATCAGCAGGGTTTCCATGGTAACTGTGTACAGGTGTGTCATGGATCACAACATACCCGGTTCAGTTTTATCAGGATGCACGGCTGAGCCTGGCTGTAACCATAGAAACGGTCCACCATCCCAGAGCAGTCCCCCAACATGGTGCGGTTGAACTGACACGAACGCTTGGGGTTGTTCCTCACCTGGAGACACAGATAGGTGAGGGAGGACGGGGGCGGAGCAACAACCAAGTCTGCAGCTGCCGGTTAAGATTAAAAACAACCACCTGGACTTTTCTACTGGACTATACTCCACTGGGCTTAGAACATTAAAGCTCAGACAGGCTGGAAGAACCCAACATGAGGCTCAGTGGACTGGATCTTCATTAACCTGGACTCTTCTAGAAGAACCTCAGAGTTCAAAGGTCAGGAACCAGGACAGGTAACCTATCTAATCTGATCTTCATCTTCCCCGATACTCAGGTGAGATGGGAGGGATGGAAATGGATCCATTTACCTCTTCACTGTCTTCCTGGATGAAGTAATGATCAGGTGGACAGTCATCGTTCATCTGGACCTGCTGGCTATCGTTGTACACTGGGGAACGGACAGGTGAGGACAACAGTCAGAAACAGTCAAGCCCACCTGAACAGGTGGACAGATTAGTACACAGAAACGGCTGAAAACAGATTTTTTTACCAGACAGGAAGCTGTTGAGGTTCTGGACAAAACCGTCCCAGCTCTCAGTGTCTGACACAGAATAGCTGATCTCCAACTGGTCACCTTTAGGGCGGATCATCACACCTGGAACACAAGGAGACGAAGACAAGCCAATCACAGCAGCAGGGATAGAGGACACAGCCAATCACAACAAGAGGGTTAAAGGTGACGAGCCAATCAAAGAATGAAGCTCGCTATAGAGAACATATCAGGGCGTTACATGGCTCAAGGGTATGGCAGCTGCATATACAGACCCTTTAGTCCTGGGGTTTGATTCCCGGACCATTTGCTGATCCCTCTATGTCCCCATTTGAGAAGACTGAGAACCAAGGAATGAGAAGTTAGTTAGAGAATCAACTAATGTTTGACGTGTGTTGGTGACAAACACCAACACTCCAACGTCTCGGTGTCAGTGAACCTCGGTTCTGCGTTTGGCCTAGCTGATAAACTGGTATGAATGTTCCGTTTCTGTTCGAAACTGGTTCTGATTCAGGTAATTATAAATCTGGGTGTTGTGTGGATCTTAAAGGGTCGCCAAGATCAGAGGACCTACATGTTTGAGAACCGAGCAGCTGAGACCAGCTTCTTATTCAAGCTTAGACGGATCATCTGGTTCAACCCTCAGGTCCTCTTTTTCCTTTCTGTTCCTGCTGCTTGGTTGCCTCTGATTGGTTCATCTGATTGCCTGTATTCCTCCAGCCTGTTTCAGTGTACAAAGACTCTGATGTCCCTGGTTCTTTTGCTGGTATTCTGATTGTCTGTTGATGTATTTGGTTCCCTGGGGTCTTTTACTGCTTAATTGTTGCTCTGTCTCTGCAGGACACCCTGACACAACTCTCTGGGCAATAACTGAGTCCTAACTGGGAGAGTCTCACTATTGAGACGTGTTCAATCAGAAGAACCAGTAGATCAGCCGGTCCAGATCTCCTCTAATTCAGGTGTGTTGAAGGAGAGTTGCATGTAAAACCTGCAGGACAGCAGATCTGGCGGACGAGGGTTGGAGACTTCTGTGATGGACTGACAGGTTTACTGACCTGGGGTGTCTAGACGGTCCTGCCAGGTGGGCTTGTAGTCGTCCAAGGTGAGCAGCATGATGTACATGGTAAGAACAAACATGGCGCTCAGGAACAGGTAGAAGATCAGGTAGAAGAGAAGAACCAGACCTGAGATGAGACAGGACAGAGACCATCAGACATATGTGAACTACGAAACAGGACAGAGACGTTCAAACCCCAATATATATATAATATATATATAATATATATATATATATTATATATAATATATATATATATTATATATATAATATATATATATTATATATATATATATATAT
>JAVLVB010001095.1:27888-38616 GCA_032876305.1 Orestias chungarensis
ATATATATATATATATATTATATAATATATATTATATAATATATAATATATATTATATAATATATATTATATAATATATATGTCTAATATGTCTATGAAGAATCCTCAGAACATCTTCATCAGCAGGACAACAGAACCACTTTAGAACCTGAACTGAGCAACAAAGGAAGTCTAGAACCTAAACTATCGACCAATGTTAGACGTCTCTAAAGCATCTGGATCCTCTCAGGAACACCACCTGATTTTTCTGAACCTGGTTCCTCAAACAGAAACTGAGTCAGGGGTGTTTAATCCAGTCCTCGGGTTCTGGATGTGTCTCTGCCTCAACACACTTGAGAACTCTGAAGACCCAACTGATCCTGAGGAGGGACTCCGGTGTATTGGAACAGGGGACAAACCGAAGCTGGAGGACTGAAGCTGAAGACCTAAATGTGTGTAACCAAAAACAAATTCCTTGTATGTGTGAGCATACTTGGCTAATAAAGTCTGATTCTGAAATCAGGAGGATTATCTGAACCATCCAACCCGGACTCCGTCAGAACAACATCCCTCAGACGGTTCTGCAGAAGAAATCGGGTCAAATCGTTGTGTTTGTGTTTCTGTCCTCTGATCATGTGACTGTTTTTACAGCAATAATCCACCATCTGTCAGTCGGAGACATGCTGACCCGGCCCTTTAAGAGGAGCTGGGTCCTCACAGGTCCATTAAAACGAACAGATGTGTGTGACTCAGAGTGGTTTGCTGGTTTAACCCAGATTAACACATAAAACATCATAACGAGAGTGGGGTGGGGGACAAACTGAGTCCCACTGCATCATGGGAGAGATTATAATCCAAACCAGTTATTTAATTTAGTAGGGTTAACCCTAACCCTAATCTGAACCAGCAGGAAGCCTAGCCCACAGTAAAACCAGAAGAACCCATTAGAACCCAGTTCTGATGGAACCATGGTTGTTCATCCACAGCCTGACTCCAGTTTAAAACATTTTATCACTGGGTGGTTTTTTAAAATATTTTTTTTTATCCGTGTTTTCATCAAAGCTTTAAATTCAGCCCATCACTAATGAGTCACTGACTTGTAGCGTTTACTTTCTTTACCAGGAAGAACCTGCAGCAGAACCAGAACTGCTGCATCAGGTTCAGGTCAACAGAAATGATCTGGACCAGGATGGTCAGTCTATGCCCAAATAAGGAAACAGAGTCAGTTTAGGGTCTGGGTCACAAACCAGGTTCATCCTGATCAAATATCCTGTAATATTAATAATTTAACTTTTTTGTATGATGTAACCAGAGTTCATTTGTTAATGGAAACTTCCTCATTTCCTCTAAGCCAATTTTATTTTTAATGATCATTTTTTCCTTTTTACCATTTTATTTTGTGTTGTTGAAATTCTAAAGGAATTTGTTTATTTTTGTAATTTAGAGATTATATGACCCCATATAAACCTGAACCTAAGTATAGACAGGGTCAGAGGTTAGATAGAAGCGCTCAGGTTAACAACCAATCAGAGCTCTCAGCCAATAACATCCCTGATTTCTGTGATGAAGAAGATAAAGATGCTGATGAAGATGATGATGATGAAGATGATAAGCTGCTGATTTCCAGCATCGTTTTCCAAAGATAATAAAACAAGCTCTGAAGGTCACGCGCCCGCACGCGCAAACGGCCACGCGCACTCACCCCAGCTCGCGGCCGTGCGGCCCAGCAGCTCGTGCGTTCGCGGGTTCCAGAAGAACTCGCGCCAATCTGAGGACGCGCGGCGGCTCTCTGCCTTTGATCCCGACATGACGCTGAGGATGAAGATGATGGAGGTGAAGATGAAGGACACGGAGTTAGACCGCGGCCGTGACGTCACTCAGCCAATCGGAGCAGCTCTGTCACCGAGACACGCCCCCTGCCAACCGTGGCGTCACCAGCAGACGCTGGGGGAACGTGAGAATGACGTCACTGACAGGTCCCTGTTTATTTTCTCATGTGAAAACAAATGTCTTGATGAGCGACACTTCCTGTTTCCGGTGATTAGTCCACAGGTGATGAGTCCACAGGTGATGAGTCCACAGGTGAAGAGTCCACAGGTGAAGAGTCCACAGGTGATTAGTCCACAGGTGAAGAGTCCACAGGTGAAGAGTCCACAGGTGAGGTTGGAACGTTTATTGATGCTCAATGTTTGACATGAAGCTCCCAGTCGGCTCTGATAATCTAGAGAGAAGCAAATCTATTAGAGCGCAGGCTTCCTTCATGCGCTTTAAAAATAACCATCAGATTCATCAGGCAGAAAACAGTTGTGTCCAGTGCTGGACATCCCATAATTAAAGCCAGACAAAAGTGAAACAGCCTCTTGCACCTGAGCAGCTGTGGAGGAGTAAAATCTCTCCTTTACAAACATGTTTGTTATGGTTCTTTGTATTTATATGTTCCACTAATGATTCTTAATCCGTTTAAAATCCTGATCCTTCCCTAACTT
The DNA here is from genome assembly GCA_032876305.1 of Orestias chungarensis. Classification (NCBI taxonomy): domain Eukaryota; kingdom Metazoa; phylum Chordata; class Actinopteri; order Cyprinodontiformes; family Cyprinodontidae; genus Orestias; species Orestias chungarensis. Next base: position 30,354 of record JAVLVB010001095.1, read on the forward strand.
CTGATTAGTGAAAGCTAACAGTCCTGCTGGAAATATCAACTTTGTGAAATTGGATTTGTTAATAATTAGTTCAGTAGCTGGAATGACCATAGAAATGAAAATGACCAAAATTTAAAAAGTAAATGAGACAGACCGTCTAAACTCACCATGATTGTGATGATTCATCTGCAGTTAAAATAGAACCAGCCCGGTAAGATGCTTCATTAACTAAAATTGTTTTATCTTCATCATCTTACTGAAAAAACAGTTCAGAAATACAGAGATCAACTGTCAAGCTGGAACAGCTGCATGATCCTTGTGATTTCCACAATTCATTGTTTCTATAGAAGTCGATGTGAGAGTCTGACCCCTTAGCTCTGGTTGATCCTGGCATTGATGCTCAAACCAAACCTGCATGATTCTTCTTATATGGTCCAGCTTCAACGTCCAGAGGTTCGGATCAGCAGGAAGATCTTTTCCTATTGCCAGATCGATTGGTTTGGTCTTACCTGTAAAGAGGAGGTAGTCTGCTTTGTCTTCCTGCCCAGCTCAGAAACATGTATCTGTTGGCTAACCTGCTGTTAGCCTGTGGGCTTTCAGGCTAGGATGAGGGTCAGGCTTAGTTAATCCAGGTTTTCTGTTCAGGCAGAGATCAAGACATTAAGTTTCTATGAATCTGCATTAACATAACCCTGATTTCAGGAATCAGGAATCATTTATTGTCATTTGCAAGACATGGGGTACATGAGCACAAATGAAATTACAGGGGTGACGAAGAGCCGTAGCTGCTGCACCTGCGACGCGCCGCATCGTGTCCTTGAGGACAAGGGAAAATGCCACATAGGGAGAGATGAGGGAGAAAAAAATACAATTCACACTTTATCCTTGTTAGGATACAGCTTGAAGTTCAAAAAAACCTCTGCACAGCAACAGTAACACAACAGAACAGAGCCTTGGGATGAAGATGAGGATGAAGGCGCATGTAGAGCTGGTATCAGTGTGTGTGAGTGTATGTGTAGGTCTGTGAGCTGATGTCCTTCGATGATAACATAGGTCTATTCAGTTCAAACAGTTCCACAGATGTCAGGGGGAGGGGAGGGTTGCAGTGGAAGGAGCTGCTTGTTTACATTAGTTCCAGGAGAAGTTGAAGATAGCAGACCGTCAAGGTCGCCCCAGGGAGCCGAATCAGGAAAACAATGATTTGTTTGGGTCAGGCAGACTTTATGTTTTCTGTCTACCTTGAGTCCCGCTGTCTCTCGATGGCGAGTCCGATCAGCCGAATCTAAACCTTTCAGCCCGTCTGAGAGACCAACTTCCTCCAAGATTATTCCATTCCATAAGAACCCGCAGCCTGCCTGTGATCCGGTTCAATGGCCAGGGCAGTTGCCGATGTTTTCTTATTTTGCTGATGCATCAGGTAACCGCCGATGCCAAAAAGCAGAAATCCTGTCATCATAAATCCAATTATGTACAGACCTTCCAGATCTTTATTTTTGTATTTGGTCAGGTACTATCATTTATTAAAACAATAAATGCTTCTCTTATCATGACTGTTGGTATCGATCCACTGTAGCCGCCTTGGAGATGGACCAGAACACTCCAACAATGTTACTGATGACGTTAGAGAACAATACAGTAAATATTTACCTTGTTTTTGTGTGAATTCAAAAGAATATCTTAATGTTCTGTTTACTTCATTATAATGGATGGTTTGCCTGTTAATAGAAAGAAATGATGATTATGTTTTATATAACAGTGTGTGATGAGGCGTCCATGAAACATGACTTACTGTTTTTGTAGGCTTTGGTTTCTCCAACTGTAACTCAGCTCAGTTTCTTTACTTTCTTTTCTTTGATTTCTGTTTCTACAACCAATTCCTGCAGTTTCTAGTCAGATGTGATTTATTTTTCTGCTGATTTAGTTTCTTAATTGTTCTGTAAAACTGACTGAACCCTGTAAAACATTTCTGTCCTGAGCTATTAGAGCTTTATTATTATTGGTCTGGGTTTATTTTTTTTATTTAGTATTAACTGTTGTCTTCACTCCTGTCTCAACTCTCAGACACATCGATCGAAAGTACTTATTTATCCCAAAGGGAAATTAAATGTTGTATCTCATTTAACTGAGGAGTTATTGTAGATGGTGATGGCTGTGGGCAGGAAAGATCTTCTGTAGCAGTCTGTTTTACAGCTAGGCTAAAGTAGCCTTTGACTGAAGAGACTCTGTTTTTACAGTAACGGTCTCATGAGGAGGATATTCTGGGCTGTCTATGATTTTATTGATTTTATTTAAAATCTTTATGTCCAATATGTGAAAATAATCAAATTTTCACTCTCCCAGTATGTAAGCCTCTCTTCTCCATAGGGTTCTCCATAAACAATCCTCTTTTCTCTGTTGGTCATAACTCATAATTAATAAAACTGATAAAGAACCACTTGATATTTTTACATATATAATTATAACAAGTTATTTCAATGAAAATGTTTTTTCTCAACAGAATTAAACGAAGTGTGCCAGTAACTTTATTTATCCTATTAGGTTAAAAACTAAATGCTTTGTAAAATAATTTCTCACAAGAAAATTAACATAAAAGAGAAATCAGTTTGATAAAAAACTTAAACTGAATTAATCTGTAAGATTTATACGTTACAATACTTAGTTGTTCTTCCAGGTAAATCCTTGAGTAACAGGATTTTGTTGCTACGAAATTTAGATTTTAAGTCAGCTTGCTAAAGTTAGCAAAGCTTAAAGTTGCTCCTTTTATAAGAGCAAGTTTCCTTTAAATGTGTTTTCATTCAGTCTGCATGTGAAGTGTTTTTTTCTCCATTATTACAAATCTCCTGGTCTGTTGAAGAAACCTACATTTACTTGAATGAGTCATACCAGAGGAAGCCTGGTTAACTTAAGCCTGGTTAAGGTAATCCTGGTTTGGCCTCCATTAAACAGATAAAGCATATAACAAAGAATCATCGGCTGCCCCCTCCACACCCTGACGGACATCTACATCTCCAGCTGCATCAGCAGAGCCAGAAACATCAAGGACAGCTCACATCCTGGCTTTGAACTGCAGGCGCTACAGGAGCATCAAGGAAGGACAAATAGACTCAGAAACAAAGCCGTCACCACCCTGAACTCTTAACTGTGCAAAACCCTCATCTCTGTGCAATATAATGTCATTATAACAATATCTGTGCAATATTTTATATTATATTTATTTACAAGTGCAATATCACCACCACTGTCTAATTATCTAGAAATTTTATTTTCTGCATATACTCCATATTCTTATACATTTTTATTTCTGTTTATATATAAATATAATTTTTTGCACGGCACTGAAAGGAGTGGTCCTTCAATCTCATTGTACAATGTGTATAATGACAATAGAAGGCATTCTATTCTATTTTATTCTAATCTAAAGTGATCACGTTAGATTCAACCTGGATTTATCTTGAGTCCTGGATTTCTGATCTGCTCTCTATTTTGTTTCATAATTCAGAGATTGAGGTCTGACCGGACTGGCTGAGGATCCGAATTTACAACAAAAACCACCAAAACCTCATCAGATAAGTAAAGGACCAACTTCACCAGTAGATGGCGCCAACAGATGTTCTCAGTCCAGGTGGTTCTGCTCCAATCCTCCATAAATGAAAAAGACGATGGATCAAGGTTCAAGATTAAGAAAACGAGAAAAATAACCAGGACGTAGTAGATCATGTGATTTACTAAAATATGAAGTTGCTAAAATATGATTTAATGACTTGATTTACGTTTTGAGCAGATGTTCGCGTTAACACTAGATTAAAGCTGTTCTGTGAGATTATTGAGATCGACTGGATTAGATACGGGTCTGTAATTTCTAGGACTCCTCTAAAAGTGAAAACCGCAATCTCCTATTTCCTGGTTTCCTTCAAGGTACGAAGTTGTTAATTAAACCAGGGGGCCAACCTCCTATGAGTAATCACTTTCCTTTTTATGGGGCTACATTGTCTAATGTTGTACGCAATAAGGACGTAATACTATGAACAACAGCATCAATCTGTGTAGGGTATTAAATTAATTTGTTGCCCCCCACTGCGGTTCTCTGAAATACTGAAGAAATTAGAGGTGGAATGGATTCTTTAAAGGCTGTAACAGCATTGTCTGATAGACACCTACTATAAAGACATTTTCTTTCAGATTTTAAGTACTCGGTGAAAAAGAACTCAAAAGTTATCAAAGAATGGTCAGAAAGGAGAGGGTTATGAGGCAGCACTATAACTTTTTCACAATCAATGCCATAAGTCAGCACAAGGTCTAAAGTGTGACCAAGAGAGTGTGTAGGTGTCTGGATGGTTTGAGTCTAAAATGACAGTAAAGTCTAAATTTTTAGTGGCAAAATGAATGTTAAAATCTCCAACTATAATGACTTTGTGTTTAATACTAATTCAGATAAAAAAAATCTGAAAAAAAGATCTGATCTATAAATTCCTGGAGGAATGTGAACATTTGCATAATTAGAGGGAGTTGATTTGTTGATACTTAATTCATTAATTTAAATCCTTATTCTGCCGCAATGAGAACAGTTTCTGCTTGTTCTGTCAGGATGGAGACGAATATCTGGGAACATACCCACTGGCTTTAGGCTGATTTACATTTTTATCGTTTCCTGGCTTCTTTTTTCTCATCGTCTGTTTAGTCGAAGCTGTTCTGAACGTTTGTAAATGTGGACTGGAGACAAAGACCAGAACCGGCTGCAGTTGGTAGTTTTATTACAAAAGCTGCAGTTTCAACTGTTGACAGTAAACGAGGAACAGAAACACTCTGACGAAATAAAAAACATCGAGACTGGGGGGTAACGGGGGAAGAGGGTTGAGGGTGACCATAGTAACGGGGAAAGGGGGGGGGGGTCTACTTTTGGACAGTTTAACATCACACACACAGAAACACAAACCGCTCTCTCTCGCTCCACAACACACTCTGAGGACTGAGTGTGTTTCAGAGCAACCTTTACAAGTCAGTCATGTGACCTGGCATCCCATCACGTGACCCGTGTCGAGTCATGTGACTCCGCGGGTTCAATAGATTTGTTTACAAACTCAAAATACCTAAAAAACTTAAATATTTTCAGATGAAATAATCTGACTGCATGGTTTCCATGGAAACGGATGAAATTAATTCGGTCATCAGAACTTTGAGGAGAAAGACACGGACAAGTCACAAACGTCCCTCCATCAGCTAATTTCATGTCAGACTCGGGTCAGAACCCTCAGCTGCTCCGAGGTTCTGGTCACTGTCACATGAACCGGGTCAGCTCTCACCTTTAAGGTGACTAAAGGAGGTCCTGGGGTCAGAGGTCGTGTGTAGGTCAGGCTGTGGATGCAGATAAGCCCCGCCCCCACTGTAGCCTCCATCAGGTTGCCTAGAAACCCTGACAGGATGAAGCTCAGCCTGAAGTTTTCCTAGTTTTTAAGTTTTCCTCCTTTACTTTCAGCGTTTTAAGTGTAAAATATTAGAAATACATTTTAATTATTCATATGAATTTTAAAGTATATTATAAACTAAACCAGTGAAACCAGAACCGCTCTGGAGAACTTTCTCTGGACTGGTCATTGCTGCTGTCTGGTTCTGATCCGGTCACCTCTGTAGGACGGAGTCGGTCCAAATTAATAAAACTCCTGAGCAGATTATTTAATTTCCTTTGGGATAAATAAAGTATTTCTGATTTGACTAAAGAGGCGTGGGGCTGCGTCACAGCTTTGACCTTTTCTCTGCTGGGGTTGCTTAGCAACAGAGGTCACAGTCGGGCCTCGGCTGTCTCCTCAATCATGGAGGCCCTGAATAATGTTTTACCATCTGTCACCATGGCGACGCATCTGCAGGACTCGCGCATCAACATCTGAACCGGTCCAAACCCATCAGAACCTGAGTCTGGTACCAGAACCGTTTCTGTTCCAGTGTCAATAAAAGACGCCACCTGCTGGTGGAACGGAGGAATTACAGCATCTCAACCCAAACGACCTGAAAGACCAGAACCGGGTCAGCACTGCTGGAGCGGGTCAGGGCCAGAACCAAAACCAGATCCAGACATGAACTGTATCTGGGATGGACCAGAACCTGGTTCTGATGTAGATCTTTTAAAGGAACAGGGCTCACAATCTGACCTCTGACCTGTTCTCACCCGTCGCTGACCTTTGACCTGTGGTTCCTCTGAAACACACGTTACGACCTCAGTCTCTCTCGTTACTCGTCGTCCTCCTCTTCCTCCTCGTCTTCCTCTCCCTCCTCATCCTCCCCCACCCCCCCCTGAGCTGAACAGTCCGGGTTCCTGGCGAAGGTTCCTCCGCCGCGGTACGCCACCATGTCCTGTTGAGAGAGGACAGCAGGTTAGGGTCCTGGTTCAGTTTCTGGTTCTGATCCAGTTGTGGTTCTGGTGCGGTTCTCACCCGGTCGTACTTCTCCCTCAGTTTCTGGGCCTTCTCCTCGTATGGCAGCTTCTCAGACTGGCTCAGCTTGCTCCACATCTCTCCCAGCTTCTTGGCGCAGTCTCCGATGGACAGACCAGGGAACTGCTGCTTGACACTGGGTCGGTACTCACTGCAGAACACGAAGAACGCCGACCTAGAACCCAAAGAGAGTCACTTTTACTAGTACATCACAGACCCGCAGGTCAGCTGAAGGTCGTATGTGGCGTCATCAGTTGCTGCTCTCCTTCCTCCTGTGTTAGATGTTCGTGTTCCTCTGCCTCCTTCACACATGAAGGTTCATGTAATAAATGTATCTTTTTGTTCTGGTTCTGCTGGAGGTTTCTTCCTGTTAAAGGGGAGTTTTTCCTCCCCACTGTCGCCACATGCATGCTCAGTATGAGGGATTGCTGTAAAGTCAACGACTGGATGAATCTGCTGGTTCCTCAGAATAGAAACTTTTAAACTGATTTAAACAATAAACTCAATTTAAAGAAATGTTTGATAACCAACAGTTAGCTGGTAAGTATCTAAACTGATCCAAAACAGACTAGAGCTCCTGACCATCAGAGCTACCAGAGGATTTATTTGGACGTTTTGGTCAAACGTGAGTTCACCTTTGCTCACACAGTTAAACACCGACAGAGAGGAAATGTGTCTCAGCTGGCGCGGACTACAAACATGGCTACCAGGAATCTGATGTGCGTTCACTACCTAACAAATGTGACGACCTGAAACTGCTGTCAGGAGAAACAAGGAGCTTCAGTCTCTGCAGTTTCATGGATCAGTGGATGAATCTCAAACTCTGCAGCTGCACTGGAGACACGTTCCTGCTTCAAGACATCAACCATCATCCTCTCTCAAGAGGACAGAAATTTAAGATTTTTTTATGCTCCAACTACGACTAAACTAATTCCTTTTATGTCTAAAAACGAATTTCTGCGATTCTGAATGTTTGTTAGAACCATGACCTGCTGGGTTCATGTTCCCATCAGAACCATCAGTTCCTCTCTGGTCAGGTTCTGATCCATGATGCCAACAGCAGACAGAATCAAACGACCCCAGGACAGAAGATCAGGTCAACATTGTGCTGTTAGTTCTGTCTGTTGATGTCGGACCCGACCAGAACCAGGAGCTCCACGCTGTAGTTACTCACGGCGGCCTCTTGGGGGCGTTGGGGTCTTTCCTCTTGCGGCCTCTCTTCCCGAAGCCTTTAGGAGGGACGTAGTCTCTCATCTCCCGGTTGTAGCGCACCTTGTCGGCCTTCGCCATGTCCTCGAAGCGCTTCTTCTCTCCAGGGGTCAGGGCCTGGGGGACAGAGGACACAGTTACTAGAACCTGAGACCAGAACCCTGACTGTTAACAGAGACTAGAACCGCTTCCTCTCACCAGGAGACAGATCATGGGGACACCCAGAGGTGTACAAATCAATGTATATTGTGTCTCAGCCAATAAGAAATTAATAAACTGAAGTCATCCAAACATTTTAGGTAAATCAAGGGTTAGGATTATCCAGCATCTTTTCTTAAAAATAATTAAAAATGACTATAAAATTGTAGAATAATGGACTAAGCAGAACCGGAGGTTCTGGTCCAAAGATAACAACTTCTGTCTTTTCAGAGTTCAAGAGCAGAAAGTTTAAATCATCCACATTTTTATGTCATCTAGACATGCCTGTAATCTACCAAACTGACTGGATTCATCAGGATTTATAGATAAATACAGTTGTGTATCATCAGCATAACAGTGGAAATTAACACCATGCTGTCTGATGATTTTACCAATAGGGAGCATGTATATAGTAAATAGAATTGGGCCAAGTACAGAACCCTGTGGTACTC
>JAVLVB010001095.1:47572-64283 GCA_032876305.1 Orestias chungarensis
ATATATATATATATAATATATATATATATATATACCATCGTCATCAGCAGGACAACAGAACCACTTTAGAACCTGAACTCAGCAACAAAGGAAGTCTAGAACCTAAACTATCGACCAATGTTAGATGGCTCTAAAGCATCTGGATCCTCTCAGGAACACCACCTGATTTTTCTGAACCTGGTTCCTCAAACAGAAACTGAGTCAGGGGTGTTTAATCCAGTCCTCGGGTTCTGGATGTGTCTCTGCCTCAACACACTTGAGAACTCTGAAGACCCAACTGATCCTGAGGAGGGACTCCGGTGTATTGGAACAGGGGACAAACCGAAGCTGGAGGACTGAAGCTGAAGACCTAAATGTGTGTAACCAAAAACAAATTCCTTGTATGTGTGAGCATACTTGGCCAATAAAGTCTGATTCTGAAATCAGGAGGATTATCTGAACCATCTAACCCGGACTCCGTCAGAACAACATCCCTCAGACGGTTCTGCAGAAGAAATCGGGTCAAATCGTTGTGTTTGTGTTTCTGTCCTCTGATCATGTGACTGTTTCTACAGCAATAATCCACCATCTGTCAGTCGGAGACATGCTGACCCGGCCCTTTAAGAGGAGCTGGGTCCTCACAGGTCCATTAAAACGAACAGATGTGTGTGACTCAGAGTGGTTTGCTGGTTTAACCCAGATTAACACATAAAACATCATAACGAGAGTGGGGTGGGGGACAAACTGAGTCCCACTGCATCATGGGAGAGATTATAATCCAAACCAGTTATTTAATTTAGTAGGGTTAACCCTAACCCTAATCTGAACCAGCAGGAAGCCTAGCCCACAGTAAAACCAGAAGAACCCATTAGAACCCAGTTCTGATGGAACCATGGTTGTTCATCCACAGCCTGACTCCAGTTTAAAACATTTTATCACTGGGTGGTTTTTAAAAATATTTTTTTTCTATCCGTGTTTTCATCAAAGCTTTAAATTCAGCCCATCACTAATGAGTCACTGACTTGTAGCGTTTACTTTCTTTACCAGGAAGAACCTGCAGCAGAACCAGAACTGCTGCATCAGCTTCAGGTCAACAGAAATGATCTGGACCAGGATGGTCAATCTATGCCCAAATAAGGAAACAGAGTCCAGTTTAGGGTCTGGGTCACAAACCAGGTTCATCCTGATCAAATATCCTGTAATATTAATAAGTTAACTTTTTCTAATTTGTATGATGTAACCAGAGCTCATTTGTTAATGGAAACTTCCTCATTTCCTCTAAGCCAATTTTATTTTTAATGATCATTTTTTCCTTTTTACCATTTTATTTTGTGTTGTTGAAATTCTAAAGGAATTTGTTTATTTTTGTAATTTACAGATTATATGACCCCATATAAACCTGAACCTAAGTATAGACAGGGTCAGAGGTTAGATAGAAGCGCTCAGGTTAACAACCAATCAGAGACCAGAAGCTCTCAGCCAATAACATCCCTGATTTCTGTGATGAAGAAGATAAAGATGCTGATGAAGATGATGATGATGAAGATGATAAGCTGCTGATTTCCAGCATCCTTTTCCAAAGATAATAAAACAAGCTCTGAAGGTCACGCGCCCGCACGCGCAAACGGCCACGCGCACTCACCCCAGCTCGCGGCCGTGCGGCCCAGCAGCTCGTGCGTTCGCGGGTTCCAGAAGAACTCGCGCCAATCTGAGGACGCGCGGCGGCTCTCTGCCTTTGATCCCGACATGACGCTGAGGATGAAGATGATGGAGGTGAAGATGAAGGACACGGAGTTAGACCGCGGCCGTGACGTCACTCAGCCAATCGGAGCAGCTCTGTCACCGAGACACGCCCCCTGCCAACCGTGGCGTCACCAGCAGACGCTGGGGGAACGTGAGAATGACGTCACTGACAGGTCCCTGTTTAGCTTCTGATGTGAAAACAAATAAACAACAAACATGGCTGTTTGTCTTGATGAGCGACACTTCCTGTTTCCGGTGACGAGTCCACAGGTGACGAGTCCACAGGTGATGAGTCTACAGGTGACGAGTCTACAGGTGACGAGGCTACAGGTGACGAGTCCACAGGTGACGAGTCCACAGGTGACGAGTCTAGCCTAACGTTGGCAGGAACGTTTATTGATGCTCAATGTTTGACATGAAGCTCCCAGTCGGCTCTGATAATCTAGAGAGAAGCAAATCTATTAGAGCGCAGGCTTCCTTCATGCGCTTTAAAAATAACCATCAGATTCATCAGGCAGAAAACAGTTGTGTCCAGCGCTGGACATCCCATAATTAAAGCCAGACAAAAGTGAAACAGCCTCTTGCACCTGAGCAGCTGTGGAGGAGTAAAATCTCTCCTTTACAAACATGTTTGTTATGGTTCTTTGTATTTATATGTTCCACTAATGATTCTTAATCCGTTTAAAATCCTGATCCTTCCCTAACTTCTGATTAGTGAAAGCTAACAGTCCTGCTGGAAATATCAACTTTGTGAAATTGGATTTGTTAATAATTAGTTCAGTAGCTGGAATGACCATAGAAATGAAAATGACCAAAATTTAAAAAGTAAATGAGACAGACCGTCTAAACTCACCATGATTGTGATGATTCATCTGCAGTTAAAATAGAACCAGCCAGGTAAGATGCTTCATTAACTAAAATTGTTTTATCTTCATCATCTTACTGAAAAAACAGTTCAGAAATACAGAGATCAACTGTCAAACTGGAACAGCTGCATGATCCTTGTGATTTCCACGATTCATTGTTTCTATAGAAGTCGATGTGAGAGTCTGACTCTGTAGCTCTGGTTGATCCTGGCATTGATGCTCAAACCAAACCTGCATGATTCTTCTTCTATGGTCCAGCTTCAACGTCCAGAGGTTCGGATCAGCAGGAAGATCTTTTCCTATTGCCAGATCGATTGGTTTGGTCTTACCTGTAAAGAGGAGGTAGTCTGCTTTGTCTTCCTGCCCAGCTCAGAAACATGTATCTGTTGGCTAACCTGCTGTTAGCCTGTTAGCTTTCAGGCTAGGATGAGGGTCAGGCTTAGTTAATCCAGGTTTTCTGTTCAGGCAGAGATCAAGACATTAAGTTTCTTACGTGTTTTCTATAAATCTGCATTAACATAACCCTGATTTATCTTTGTATTCGGTCAGGTACTATCATTTATTAAAACAATAAATGCTTCTCTTATCATGACTGTTGGTATCGATCCACTGTAGCCGCCTTGGAGATGGACCAGAACACTCCAGCAATGTTACTGATGACGTCAGAGAACAATACAGTAAATATTTACCTTGTTTTTGTGTGAATTCAAAAGAATATCATAATGTTCTGTTTACTTCATTATAATGGATGCTTTGCCTGTTAATAGAAAGAAATGATGATTATGTTTTATATAACAGTGTGTGATGAGGCTTCCATGAAACATGACTTACTGTTTTTGTAGGCTTTGGTTTCTCCAACTGTAACTCAGCTCAGTTTCTTTCCTTTCTTTTCTTTGATTTCTGTTTCTACAACCAATTCCTGCAGTTTCTAGTCAGATGTGATTTATTTTTCTGCTGATTTAGTTTCTTAATTGTTCTGTAAAACTGACTGAACCCTGTGAAACATTTCTGTCCTGAGCTATTAGAGCTTTATTATTATTGGTCTGGGTTTATTTATTTTATTTAGTATTAACTGTTGTCTTCACTCCTGTCTCAACTCTCAGACAAATCAATCGAAAGTACTTTATTTATCCCAAAGGGAAATTAAATGTTGTTGTATCTCATTTAACTGAGGAGTTATTGTAGATGGTGATGGCTGTGGGCAGGAAAGATCTTCTGTAGCAGTCTGTTTTACAGCTAGGCTGAAGTAGCCTCTGACTGAAGAGACTCTGTTTTTACAGTAACGGTCTCATGAGGAGGATATTCTGGGCTGTCTATGATTTTATTTAAAATCTTTATGTCCAATATGTGAAAATAATCAAATTTTCACTCTCCCAGTATGTAAGCCTCTCTTCTCCATAGGGTTCTCCATAAACAATCCTCTTTTCTCTGTTGGTCATAATAACTCATAATTAATAAAACTGATAAAGAACCACTTGATATTTTTACATATATAATTATAACAAGTTATTTCAATGAAAATGTTTTTTCTCAACAGAATTAAACGAAGTGTGCCAGTAACTTTATTTATCCTATTAGGTTAAAAACTAAATGCTTTGTAAAATCATTTCCCACAAGAAAATTAACATAAAAGAGAAATCAGTTTGATAAAAAAGTTAAACTGAATTAATCTGTAAGATTTACACGTTACAATACTTAGTTGTTCTTCCAGGTAAATCCTTGAGTAACAGGATTTTGTTGCTACGAAGTTTAGATTTTAAGTCAGCTTGCTAAAGTTAGCAAAGCTTAAAGTTGCTCCTTTATAAGAGCAAGTTTCCTCTAAATGTGATTTCATTCAGTCTGCATGTGAAGTGTTTTTTTCTCCATTATTACAAATCTCCTGGTCTGTTGAAGAAACCTACATTTACTTGAATAAGTCATACCAGAGTAAGCCTGGTTAACTTAAGCCTGGTTAAGGTAATCCTGGTTTGGCCTCCATTAAACAGATAAAGCATATAACAAAGAATCATCAGCTTCCCCCTCCCCACCCAGACGGACATCTACATCTGCATCAGCAGAGCCAGAAACATCAAGGACAGCTCGCATCCTGGCTTTGAACTGCAGGCGCTACAGGAGCATCAAGGCAGGACAAATAGACTCAGAAACAAAGCCGTCACCACCCTGAACTCAACTGGACTCTTAACTGTGCAAAACCCTCATCTCTGTGCAATATAATGTCATTATAACTATCTGTGCAATATTTTATATTATATTTATTTACAAGTGCAATATCACCACCACTGTCTAATTATCTAGAAATTTTATTTTCTGCATATACTCCATATTCTTATACATTTTTATTTCTGTTTATATATAAATATAATTTTTTGCACGGCACTGAAAGGAGTGGTCCTTCAATCTCATTGTACAGTACAATGTGTATAATGACAATGGAAGGCATTCTTTTCTATTCTATTTTATTCTAATCTAAAGTGATCACGTTAGATTCAACCTGGATTTAACTCTAGTCCTGGATTTCTGATCTGCTCTCTATTTTGTTTCATAATTCAGAGATTGAGGTCTGACCGGACGAAGATCCAAATTTACAACAAAAACCACCAGAACCTCATCAGATAATTAAAGGACCAACCTCACCAGTAGATGGCGCCAACAGATGTTCTCAGTCCAGGTGGTTCTGCTCCAATCCTCCATAAATGAAGAAGACGATGGATCGAGGTTCAAGATTAAGAAAACGAGAAAAATAACCAGGACGTAGTAGATCATGTGATTTACTAAAATATGAAGTTGCTAAAATATGATTTAATGACTTGATTTACGTTTTGAGCAGATGTTTGCGTTAACACTAGATTAAAGCTGTTCTGTGAGATTATTGAGATCGACTGGATTAGATACAAGTCTGTAATTTGTAGGACTCTAAAAGTGAAAACCGCCATCTCCAATTTCCTAGTTTCCTTCAAGGTACGAAGTTCTGAATTAAACCAGGGGGCCAACCTCTTATGAGTAATCACTTTCCCTTTTATGGGGGCTACGTTGTCTAATGTTGTACGCAATAAGGACGTAATAGTATGAACAACAGCATCAATCTGTGTAGGGCATGAAATTATTTTGTTGCCCTCCACTGCGTTTGTATGAAATACTGAAGAAATTAGAGGTGGAATGGATTCTTTAAAGGCTGTAACAGCATTGTCTGATAGACACCTACTACAAAGACATTTTCTTCCAGATTTTAAGTACTAAGTGAAAAAGAACTCAAAAGTTATCAAAGAATGGTCAGAAAGGAGAGGGTTATGAGGCAGTACTGTAACCTTTTCACACTCAATGCCATAAGTCAGCACAAGGTTTAAAGTGTGACCAAGAGAGTGGGTAGGTGTCTGGATGGTTTGAGTCTAAAATGGCATTAAAGGCTAAATTTTTAGTGGCAACATGAATGTTAAAATCTCCAACTATAATGACTTTCTGTTTAACACTAATTCAGATAAAAAATCTGAAAAAAAGATCTGATCTATAAATTCCTGGAGGAATGTGAACATTTGCATAATTAGAGGGAGTTGATTTGTTGATACTTCATTCATTAATTTAAATCCTTATTGTGCCGCAATGAGAACAGTTTCTGCTTGTTCTGTCAGGATGGAGACGAATATCTGGGAACATACCCACTGGCTTTAGGCTGATTTACATTTTTATCGTTTCCTGGCTTCTTTTTTCTCATCGTCTGTTTAGTCGAAGCTGTTCTGAACGTTTGTAAATGTGGACCGGAGACAAAGACCAGAACCGGCTGCAGTTGGTAGTTTTATTACAAAAGCTGCAGTTTCTACTGTTGACAGTAAACGAGGAACAGAAACACTCTGACGAAATAAAAAACACCGAGACTGGGGGGGTAACGGGGGAGGAGGGTTGAGGGTGACCATAGTAACGGGGAAAGGGGGGGTCTACGTTTGGACAGTTTAACATCACACACACACAGAAACACACACCGCTCTCTCTCACTCCACAACACACTCTGAGGACTGAGTGTGTTTCAGAGCAACCTTTACAAGTCAGTCATGTGACCTGGCATCCCATCACGTGACCCGTGTCGAGTCAAGTGACTCCGCGGGTTCAATAGATTTGTTTACAAACTCAAAATACCTAAAAAATTTAAATATTTTCAGATGAAATAATCTGACTGCATGGTTTCCATGGAAACGGATGAAATTAATTCGGTCATCAGAACTTTGAGGAGAAAAACACGGACAAGTCACAAACGTCCCTCCATCAGCTAATTTCATGTCAGACTCGGGTCAGAACCCTCAGCTGCTCCGAGGTTCTGGTCACTGTCACATGAACCGGGTCAGCTCTCACCTTTAAGGTGACTAAAGGAGGTCCTGGGGTCAGAGGTCGTGTGTAGGTCAGGCTGTGGATGCAGATAAGCCCCGCCCCCACTGTAGCCTCCATCAGGTTGCCTAGCAACCCTGACAGGATGAAGCTCAGCCTGAAGTTTTCCTAGTTTTTAAGTTTTCCTCCTTTACTTTCAGCGTTTTAAGCGTAAAATATTAGAAATACATTTTAATTATTCATATGAATTTTAAAGTATATTATAAACTAAACCAGTGAAACCAGAACCGCTCTGGAGAGCTTTCTCTGGACTGGTCATTGCTGCGGTCTGGTTCTGATCCGGTCACCTCTGTAGGACGGAGTCGGTCCAAATTAATAAAACTCCTGAGCAGATTATTTAATTTCCTTTGGGATAAATAAAGTATTTCTGATTTGACTAAAGAGGCGTGGGGCTGCGTCACAGCTTTGACCTTTTCTCTGCTGGGGTTGCTTAGCAACAGAGGTCACAGTCGGGCCTCAGCCGTCTCCTCAATCATGGAGGCCCTGAGTGATGTTTTACCATCTGTCACCATGGCGACGCATCTGCAGGACTCGCGCATCAACATTTGGACCGGTCCAAACCCATCAGAACCTGAGTCTGGTACCAGAACCGTTTCTGTTCCAGTGTCAATAAAAGACGCCACCTGGAGCGGGTCAGGGCCAGAACCAAAACCAGATCCAGACATGAACTGTATCTGGGATGGACCAGAACCTGGTTCTGATGTAGATCTTTTAAAGGAACAGGGCTCACAATCTGACCTCTGACCTGTTCTCACCCGTCGCTGACCTTTGACCTGTGGTTCCTCTGAAACACACGTTACGACCTCAGTCTCTCTCGTTACTCGTCGTCCTCCTCTTCCTCTTCGTCTTCCTCTCCCTCCTCATCCTCCCCCACCCCCCCCTGAGCTGAACAGTCCGGGTTCCTGGCGAAGGTTCCTCCGCCGCGGTACGCCACCATGTCCTGTTGAGAGAGGACAGCAGGTTAGGGTCCTGGTTCAGTTTCTGGTTCTGATCCAGTTGTGGTTCTGGTGCGGTTCTCACCCGGTCGTACTTCTCCCTCAGTTTCTGGGCCTTCTCCTCGTACGGCAGCTTCTCAGACTGGCTCAGCTTGCTCCACATCTCTCCCAGCTTCTTGGCGCAGTCTCCGATGGACAGACCAGGGAACTGCTGCTTGACACTGGGTCGGTACTCACTGCAGAACACGAAGAACGCCGACCTAGAACCCAAAGAGAGTCACTTTTACTAGTACATCACAGACCCGCAGGTCAGCTGAAGGTCGTATGTGGCGTCATCAGTTGCTGCTCTCCTTCCTCCTCTGTGTCAGATGTTAGTGTTCCTCTGCCTCCTTCACAGATGAAGGTTCATGTAATAAATGTATCTTTTTGTTCTGGTTCTGCTGGAGGTTTCTTCCTGTTAAAGGGGAGTTTTTCCTCCCCACTGTCGCCACATGCATGCTCAGTATGAGGGATTACTGTAAAGTCAACGACTGGATGAATCTGCTGGTTCCTCAGAATAGAAACTTTTAAACTGATTTAATCAATAAACTCAATTTAAATAAATGTTTGATAACCAACAGTTAACTGGTGAGTATCTAAACTGATCCAAAACGACCAAAAATGCTCCAAAACGACCAAAAATGATCCAAAACAGACTAGAGCTCCTGACCATCAGAGCTACCAGAGGATTTATTTAGACGTTTTGGTCAAACGCGAGTTCACCTTTGCTCACACAGTTAAACACCGACAGAGAGGAAATGTGTCTCTGCTGGCGCGGACTACAAACATGGCTACCAGGAATCTGATGTGCGTTCACTACCTAACAAATGTCACGACCTGAAACTGCTGTCAGGTGAAACAAGGAGCTTCAGTCTCTGCAGTTTCATGGATCTGTGGATGAATCTCAAACTCTGCAGCTGCACTGGAGACACGTTCCTGCTTCCAGACATCAACCATCATCCTCTCTCAAGAGGACAGACTCTCAAGAGGACATAAATTTAAGATTTTTTTATGCTCCAACTACGACTAAACTAATTCCTTTTATGTCTAAAAACGAATTTCTGCGATTCTGAATGCTTGTTAGAACCATGACCTGCTGGGTTCACGTTCCCATCAGAACCATCAGTTCCTCTCTGGTCAGGTTCTGATCCATGATACCAACAGCAGACAGAACCAAACGACCCCAGGACAGAAGATCAGGTCAACATTGTGCTGTTAGTTCTGTCTGTTGGTGTCGGACCCGACCAGAACCAGGAGCTCCACGCTGTAGTTACTCACGGCGGCCTCTTGGGGGCGTTGGGGTCTTTCCTCTTGCGGCCTCTCTTCCCAAAGCCTTTAGGAGGGACATAGTCTCTCATCTCCCGGTTGTAGCGCACCTTGTCGGCCTTCGCCATGTCCTCGAAGCGCTTCTTCTCTCCAGGGGTCAGGGCCTGGGGGACAGAGGACACAGTTACTAGAACCTGAGACCAGAACCCTGACTGTTAACAGAGACTAGAACCGCTTCCTCTCACCAGGAGACAGATCATGGGGACACCCAGAGGTGTACAAATCAATGTATATTGTGTCTCAGCCAATAAGAAATTAGTAAACTGAAGTCATCCAAACATTTTAGGTAAATCAAGGGTTAGGATTAGGATTATCCAGCATCTTTTCTTAAAAATAATTAAAAAGGACTATAAAATTATAGAATAATGTACTAAGCAGAACCGGAGGTTCTGGTCCAAAGATAACAACTTCTGTCTTTTCAGAGTTCAAGAGCAGAAAGTTTAATGTCATCCATATTTTTATGTCATCTAGACATGCCCGTAATCTACCAAACTGACTGGATTCATCGGGATTTATAGATAAATACAGTTGTGTATCATCAGCATAACAGTGGAAATTAACACCATGCTGTCTGATGATTTTACCAATAGGGAGCATGTATATAGTAAATAGAATTGGGCCAAGTACAGAACCCTGTGGGACTCCACAAGTAACCTTACAATGTGGAGAGGATTTGTCATTTAGATGAACAAACTGGGATCTATCAGACAAATACGATTTAAACCAGCCTAGTGCTGTTCCCTTGATCCCCACAGTGTGTTCGAGTCTTTCTATGATCGACTGGATCAGAACCAGAACTGAGATCAGGTTCTAGAGCCACATTCAGCGCTTCCTCCTTAATGAGGTTAGTTATGTTTGTTTTAACAGACTCAATTTCATCAATAAAGAATCAATAAAGTCATTAGAGCTGGAGGAATGGATGATCAACAGAGTTGTCGAGCGACTAGAACAACGTTGACCCCCGACCCTGACCTTCCACCTCTCGGAGCATTTCTTGGAGAACTCGGCGAAGTTGACCGACTGCTCCGGGTTCTTCTTGCGATGCTCCTCTCGACACGTCTGGACAAAGAAGGCGTACGCCGACGTCTTCCCCTTCGGCTTGTTGACATCTTTACGCATCATGATGGCGGCCTGAGGAAGACGAGGAGGAAGAGTTCAGAGAGAAAGACCAGATCTGAGCTGATGGTGGACGTGGGACGAGTCAATCACTGAGACACGTGTCCATCATAATAGTCTGATTTTAAACTTCAGATTATATTAAAGGCAGCAGGTTAGACTAATATCTGATTATAGCAGCACATAAGGATTTAAAATAACTATTTTAACTAATGTAAAGATCTTTTATTTGTGTTACACTAAAAATGGTCACAACTCCCCATATTCTAACGATCTGGATTAAAATAATTTGGCAATTCTACATAAAAACCCAGTTTGAGGTTATTTTACATGCTTCTTATGTTTTATATTTCAATTATAAATAATTAACTTTAGCTACAAAAACTGTAACTAGTGCAGAAAACAGCGGAATGGACCTTTAAACTGCGCATCTTGATTGATGTGTTATTCCTTTAATTGATCATCTATTTCTGGCCCGGTTCTGGTTCACCGAGGCCCGGTTCTGGTTCACCGAGGCCCGGTTCTGTCCGGCGGCCTCCCCGGCTCTCTCTGCGGCTTTCTGGGAACAAAGAGCCGGGACACCGAGGTCTTCTCTTTGGCGGTGGGGCGGTCCTGCTGTCCCCTATCTGCCTGGTTCTGTTCCCCAGAGACTCGGATGTGGTCCCGGACATGTTTCTGGTACCGGGCCGGACCGCCGGCTCCCCCCGGGCCGCAGCAGCTAGCCTGGCCGAGCTAACAGCGAGAACAATGGGCCACCATTTCCCGCCCTCTGCGGAGAGAACCCATCCCCCTCCACAGGCCCGAACCCGGACAGAACCGGCTTAAATAACCAGTCCGGTCCGGTGAGAGCAGATTTATTTTAATATTTGAATAAGTAATCATTTATGTCCTTGAGCTCGTTTAGAAACGGAAACACTGAAACTCCACAGCGGCTGCGCATTTTGAACGGGGGGCTCCGTCTATTTCCCGGAGAAGTCAGTGTTGTATGGAGGGGATCAGGCTACTTCCTGGGAACAACAGCGACAGAAATGGGCGTTTCGTGTTTACGATCCTCAGCGGCAGCGTTTACTGAGCGGAACCACCGCGGAGCTCAGCCTGGAGGTCTGGATCTATCAGAACCGGATCGTCATCCAGCTCTGACCCGAGCAGCAGCCATTTTATAACCGTTTTACCAACAAAAACATGGACTGCTGGATCAGAGCCATCCCCAGCCGGAATCTATCCAGCCGCTTCGGCCAAGGAAGGGTGGAAGTCGGTACTCACGCAGTGGGAGGCCCGGGACTCGGACCGGATCTCTGGGCTTTCTGGGTCTGGGTTCTGGTTCTTGTTGTTTGGGGCTGAAGATGCGACTGGAGCAGTTGCTTTACTTTCAAACTGGGTCGAACTCAGTGTAGACCACGCCCACCACCGACGCCCCCATTCGTCGTTTCAGCGCAGGGGCGTGGTCTAATCTCGTTCTTGGAGGGGCGTTATGCTGATTGGTGAAGAGGACTGCCAAACAATTCCAAATCCCGCCCACTAACATCTGGGCTCTGAATGTCGGCATCTTTCTCTGTATTTGATTGGCCAGATGCTAAACAGCTCGGATTTACGGACCAATCAGGGAACAGAGAGAGAAAAACAAGCAGAGTGTGTTCAATAACTCTTTCCCATAACTAATTAAGTTTAATCATATTTCTACTTTATTCCTCTGTGGTTAGCACTCGTTAGCTAAGGTTAGCCCAGGTTAGCACTGGATGTTCTTCTCAACTATCAGGATCCTGACACGAGTCCAGTTCCATCTACTATTGGCGCCAGGAATTTAATTGTGGATGGGCCTTAAGAAAAATGGATGGGCCAGTTAAAATAACCCCCTCAACAACAAAAAGAAAAACCCAGCAAGTTCCCCTGCATCTCTGTTTCGGTGGCTTTTTGCAGCACTGAGGACACCGACTCAGTAGCCTACCTGTGTGGCTCTTGTGCCACTGTCCTCAGCTCAGTGCTGAAGCAGACTTGATGGGGAGAGAGTGGCCGAGCTGGATGGCTATTCATCATCACTCGTCGTAACCGTATTTAATCTAACAGGAGTTTCATTGTGCTTCTTTGTGAAGCTATATGAAAACAAGCTAATTTGCTTAGTTTTGTCATATTTGTGTTTCATATTAGCTGTCATCTGTGTCTGTGTCATTCATGAAAAGCAACTACTATGTAAGAAAAGTTGCTATTGGCTATTGGGCGAGCTGCTTACACAGGCCTACGCCTGCTGCGCTCGCTACTGATTGGTTGTGAAGCTTTGACTCAAAGCTTTCCTCAGGGGATGAACTGCTAGAGTGAAAACTAATGCTGAGTGCGAGGGTGGGCCCAGGCCCAATAGTAGCGCCGCGGGTGGTTCCATCAGGTAGTTTTGAACTTTCTTTATTCATCTGCATGTTTCATTGTGATTTAAAATAGAACATTGTTAATTTAAATTTAACATTACTCTAAAATGTTCTGAAAATTTTCCCTTTTAGACTCGGGACTCTTACTCTCTTATGAGACTTGGTCCCGACTCGGCTATGCGCTAACGACCTGAACAGAACCGACCCGGTCCGCTGCTGTGTTATCTTGTTATTGTTTGGATGTTTTGTTAGCCGTCCAAAAGGAGGTGCTGTGGGTGACCTATGACCTCTTCTCTGCTGAAATAAAGACAGGAGCTTCTTGGATCTAAAATGTTTTAATTCCACCAGCGACTGCAGATCAATTATCGATCAACAGATTATAACCAGTGACTCAGTTATGATGAAACACGTCTGTGTGATCATTGGTTGGTTGACTACAGGGTGCGTGGCCTCAGTTATAAGGCAAGCTCAAGCCCCGCCTCTTCACGCTGGAAACCAGGAAGGTGAAAGGTCATCCCATCTTCCATCTCTAAGGTGTCGTATAACAGACGTTGGAGCTGGTCTCTCGTTTCCTCCGTGGCCTTGCTGTCGTCTCCTGCTGCTGACGGTGATGTGGCCACGCCCACTTCTCCAGTAGACACGCCTGCTTCTGTTAAGACTCCACCCACTTCGTTTGGTTGAAGAGTTTCGCTGTTTTGACTCAGAAGGTGAAGCAACGTCTGCAGCAGATATAGGAAAGGGCGGAGTTACGTTGAATATGGAGTTAATTTCATGTCAGAAGGGGGCACACAAATAAAAACTGTTTTATTAAGTTTCCTCAAGTACCAAACAAATCCATGGTAGGTTTCAAAAGTCACATGAAACACATGAAAGACGTCTTAGCGTTAGCTAGTCATTCTCGCCCTCAATAGCAGGGGGAGCTATTAGGACAGCTGAAACATGCCGAGAGCTCCTGGGCTCAAAGAAGACTGGAGTTAGACCACAAAGCTGAAGTTGGTTCTGATTCAGGTAATAACTAAAGGGCCATTCCACCTAATTTACTTTTCCTTCAACACTTTTAATCTTTTCTGGATTACTCGAAGAAACTTTATAAAACAATTTTTATTTACATGGAACGTTTTGGCATGAATTTGACTCCTTAGGTAAATGTTGAGGGTAGGGTCATGCTAAGAGGTGCTGGGGGGGTTGTCTCGTGTGGCTGGGTTACATGTGAGGGGCGGCGTCTGGTCCTAGCTCAGGTCCAATTTAACAGAAGAGGAACTCTAGACAGACAGAGCAGGATTGTGATTGGATGCTGACACTGAAGTCATGGTGATGACCTGACCTGATGTTGACCTCCAAAGAGTCCGTCTCCATCCGTCAGACTGGTGTTACTGCTGATACTGAGCTCTGACACACAAACAGAATTAGGGTTAGGTGATCTTTTTTACTGACAAACTGGCAGCTTTAACCCAAACCATTCATAAACCACGATATTCACATCCAGACTGGATCTCTGTGTCTGACTCCATCAAAGGCAGCAAGACACTTGGGTGTCATGATTGATGACCAGCTGACCTTTAAAGATCATGATGCCTCCATTTCTCGATCTTGTTGCTTTGCATTACTAAACATCAGAAAGATACAGCCATACCTAACCCAACATGTTATCCAGGTCTTGGTTCAGTCTTTGGTTATCTCCTCCTCCTGACTGGTCTCCCAGCCTGGACGGTAAAACCTTTACAAATGATCCAGAACGTTGCGTGTCTGGTCTTGAATCAGCCCAGAAAGTCTTGTGTCTCCTCTCTGTTCATTGAGCTTCTCTGGGTACCCCTGGCTGCCCACATTCAACTCTGGATACTAGCCTACAATCCTCTACCAAAGGCTTATGTCACAGCTCAGTCGCTTCGGTTATTAATGGATTGTGGTCTAGCAGTGTCTACACCAGCTTAAGACAATTCAGTTTTCTTGTGTTGTTCCAAGATGGTGGAATGACCTACCAAGCGCTACAAGAACAGCAGCGTCCCTGTCTGTCTTCTAGAAACTCTAGAAGACCCACCTCTACAAAGAGCATCTCCTATCCTAACTCTTACCCAGACCTCTATACCCCCTCTACTACTATCTCTTCACTGTCACCGCTGACTCTGACCAGGGAGTTTCCTCTAAACAGTTTATGGTCAGATTGATAATAAGTGTAACATTGTGTCTAGTTTGTAAGTCGTTTTGGATAAAAGTGTCTGCTAACATAAACATAAAGAAACATTAACCTAAATAAACATAAACAAACATAAGTAAATATAAACAAACATACATAAACGTAAACATTGTAAAAGTGTTGTCTGGTGAGACTCACCTCCTGAGAGTCCAGCCGCTCCATCGCCCGCAGGAAATGACATCATCAGCGTCAGACAATCGTCTGAGTGTGTGAGAGTGGTGTGGTGTTTGCTACTTTGTGAGGACCGGTCACCTGACCAACAACACTTTGTGGGGACGGTTGTTTTGTTTGTTTATAACCGTTTATGTTGGATTCTGGACTAGTCGTGTTTTAAGTGGGTAAATATTTGGTGTAAAGAAACAAAATCCTCCTAAAAAAGCTCGTAGTTTAGTTGTTTTAGTATAAAAGCAGCACTTTTATACTTTGATCCAAGATGGCGCCGCAGATGGCGACACTGGTTAGGAGCTCCGTAGTGCTTTGTTTGTTTTTGTTTGTTTGTCGTGGCATGTGTGATCCAAACACACTCAAATACAGTGCAGAAGATCTGCAGAACATTAGGCAGCTCATGGCACCAGGTATATTTCCTGGTTTTTCATTTTCGGACAGTCTTTTGGACATTTTGGTCGGCGGAGCGGCTGCTCTGCTGAGCGGACGCAGGCGGAAGCGCAGACGTGGGAAGCGCGCCGGAGCACTGAGACCTGGCTCACGGATTCCGTCCTGGACGGCGCGCTCCACCTGCACGTCTTTCATCTCCACCGAGCGGACAGCCACATGGAGCTTTCCTGCAAGAAAAAAGGAGGCGGAATTTGTTTTTATATCAACCAAGGCTGGTCTACAGATGTGACAGTGTTAATGAGAACATGCAGCCCTAATCTGGAATTGCTTTTTTTGAACTGTAGACCGTTTTATTGTCCGCGGGAGTTTTCATCCGTTGTGCTTGTTGTTGTTTACATTCCACCTCAAGCGTGCACACGTAAGGCACTGAGCGCACTCGCTGATCAGATCCTCAGCGTGGAGAACCAACACACAGACTCTGTTTTTATCATGTTAGGGGACTTTAACAGAGCAAAACTACCTAAATACAGACAGCATGTCACCTGCCCCACCAGGGAGAGCAACATTTTACATCACTGTTACACTGTATTTAAAGGTGCTTATCGCTCTGTCCCCCGTGCAGCACTGGGACTATCTGACCACTGTTTAGTTGATCTTCTCCCGACCTACAGACAGAAGCTCAAGTGTGCCAAACCTGTGGTCAGCTCAGTGAAAAAATGGACTAATGAGGCTAAATAAAGGCTTCAGGACTGCATGGTATTAACAGACTGGTGTGTTTTTGATGATGCCACAAGCAGCCTGGATGAATACACGGACACTGTGACATCTTACATCAGCTTTTGTGAAGACATCTGTGTTCCCACCAGGACTCACAATACAAAAATGACCAGCCCTGGTTTAATGCCAAATTGAAACAGCTGCGCCGGTCTAAGGATGTAGCATATAGAAGTGGGGATCGGGCGCTGTACAACCAGGCAAGGAACACCCTAACTAAAGAGATCAAAGCTGCAAAGAAAAACTACTCCAAAAAGCTAAGCAGCATGATGTCCAGTAACGAGCCATCAACTGCCTGGAGGTGTCTCCAGAACATCACCAGCTACAAAAGGCCACCTACACAGACAATGGGAGATCGTCAACTGGCCGACGACCTTAACAGATTCTACTGCAGGTTTGAACAGCCCAGCAACGAGCTCCCATCCAACACCACTTCACACCCATCTGACTATC
>JAVLVB010001096.1:6167-21688 GCA_032876305.1 Orestias chungarensis
TTTACCCCCCCCCCCCCCCCCTCTTCATAATGACCTTTGACCTCAGTGGTCCTCTGCTGTCTCTATTTTCCATGAACTAACTTTTATAGCTGACTTCCCGGTGAGCTGTTGAAGCACCGTGACCTTTCACCTATGACCCCGCGCTCACCTTCTCGTCCACCGCCATCAGGCGCGGCTGCTGGCGGAGGCGACCCACGAAATCGCCGGCGACCGCGTCGTCCATCAGCAGCAGGCGCGACACGCTCGACACGTAGTTGGCCAGTGGCTCGTCTCTCGTCGCCTCCTCTGCCGCCACCTGCAGGCGAGACGATGAGAATCGCCTGAACCGTCTGAGAGTTCATGTTGGGGTCATGACCCGCGAACGCCCCGCCCACCTCGCTCCAGCTGGGGTCTGACGATGGAGGCGGCGGCGGGACGATGCCCAGGGAGGAGACGTTGAAGCCGATGGTCTGACTGAGGTTCCCCGCCACGGCGGCCTGGCCCAGCTCGTCGGCGATGCTCTTTAGCAGCAGGAAGTCGTCCTCGTCTGGAAGAGGAAACGGGTAACAACGTTTGTCTCCGTTTGTGGGACGAGCGTAAGCGGCGCCGCGTCCTGACACTCACCGCCGCCGCTGCTGTTGGTACTTTGCTGGACCGGAGCCTTCCTGATCTCCACTTCCACCGTCAGGCCGGCCGACCGCTTCCTGCGCCGCGCGCCGCCGTTCTCTTTCAACACCTTGGAGATGCGGATCATGCTGGGCGGGACCTTCAGGAACACGGCCAGGTTCTGGACCAGGCTGTCCCCGAAGAACTCTTCCTCGGTGAGCGCCGGCATGTTGAAGGCCAGGACCAGAACCGGCGCCATTCGGACCTCTACAGGAGTGGAGCCTCTCAGCAGAACCTTCAGCATCTTGTAGTCCCGGTCGAAGTAGTTGGTTCCCACAGAGGCGTTGATCTGAGGAACGAACTCGTCTGCAGACGAAACAGAAACCAGTCAGGAACCGGAACTAGAGAAGAAACGGATGGGAGGTTTCATTCTAACATGCCATCTTAACCAGGGAGGCGGCCATCTTAGCCAGGGCGGCGGCGGTCATCTTAGCCAGGGAGGCGGCGGCCATCTTAGCCAGGGAGGCGGTGGCCATCTTAACCAGGGAGGCGGCGGCCATCTTAGCCAGGGAGGCGGCGGTCATCTTAACCAGAAGCCTGATCCTCTCCTGGCTCCTCTGGAGGAGCAGCTCTACTCTGAGCTCTGAATGTTTTGTGTCATCTCGCTGTTATGAATCTGATTGTTTTCATGGTTCCTCAAGGCTCTGTTCTCTGGCTCTTTTTGTTCAACATCTATGCTGATGACACTTTCTATAATTATTATCAGTAGAAGCTGAAACTAGGTAAATCAACTTTAGCTCCCCAGCTTCCTTTAAATAAATCAATAACTTATAAGTTTATTTGAAGTTTGGCTATTATGGATTATATTTAATATAATATTTACCTCGGTACATCGGCTCCATCAGGACGTAGTCGGATCTGTCGTCGTTCCAAACGGCGTTGGTCGGCGCCACCAGCCGGTTCTCCACATAAATGTCCAGACGCTGGGGGTTGGAGTAGAAGACGGACACGAGGACGCTCTGCACGAGTCAAACGCAGAAGACGCTCAGAGACGGGAAAACGTCCAGGACAGCCCCGACGTCCAGAACCGAACGCACCTCAGACGGGTCAGAGTTGAGCATCATGAGGCGGAGCTTCTGCGGGCTGACGCTGGTGAAGAAGACGTCAAAGGCGTGTCCGGCGGCCATGATGCTGTGGAACAGAGAGACGCGGCGCTGGCAGGTGTATCCGGCGCACCAGCCATGGTCCTGCGGGCCTGAACACCAAAAACCACATGCTCGAGCCGAACCTCAGAACCCTCAGAACCAGCAGGACGTTACCGTTAATCAGGTCCACGAAGCCGTCGCCCAGCACAGCCACGGGGGACAGACGGCGCGTCTCCGTGTCAGTGTCCAGACTCTCGATCACCACCATCCGGTAGTTCAGGCCGAAGCACTTGTAGCTCTGCCAGGAGCTCATGAAGGTGCAGTTTTTCCTGATCACACCTGAACGCACCGCGTGGAGCTGTTAGCTTCTGCTAGCATGTTAGCGTGTAAGAGCGGAATGTCCCTTTAAGGCGCCGTTACCTTTGTGCGGAGCCACCTGGTCCACGGGGACGCGGCTGCCGTTCAGGAGCGTCAGCATAACTTTGGGGATACGATAGTCGCCCAGCCCACGCCTGGGGTCCCCCCCCCACTCATACTCCGACTGGGGGACAACGTCTCCCACGGCGCCCAGGAACGACCCGTCCAGGTCCTTCAACAACGTCTTCTTCTTGGCGTCGCAGTCCATGTCCACACAGTCGGCCGGGTTCACTTTACTGAGGAACCAAAAACAAACATTTACGTTTGTGAGACGTCTCCAAAGTTCAGAGCAGCAGGACTCACCCCAGATCCGGCCTGTGGACAAACACTCTGGCGTCCTCCGTGCTGTCCACCATCGTCACGGCCGAGACGTGAACGGGGTGCTGAAGGTCCTCGTTCAGAGGGTTGGTGATGAACATGTAGTTCCTCTCTCCAGAGCACACGTCCCGGAAACCCACGAATGTCGAGTCTGGAGGAGGAAGTGAAGAGGAAATGAGGAACTGAGGAGGAAATGAGGAGGAAGTGAGGAGGAAATGGAGGAAACGAGGAGGAAGTGAAGAGGAAGTGATGAGGAAATGAAGAGGAAACGAAGAGGGAGTGAGGAGGAAACAAGGAGGAAATGGAGGAAGTGAGGAGGAAACGAGTAAGTAAAGAGAAAATTACTAAGTGAAGAGGAAACGAGGAGGAACTGAGGAGGAAAAAAGGAAGTGAGGAGGAAACAAGGAGGAAGTGAAGAGGAAACGAGGAAGTGAGGACGAAACAATGAAGTAAGGAGGAATTGAAGAGGAAATTACTAAGTGAAGAGGAAATGAGGAACTGATTAGGAAATGAGGAACTGAGGAGGAAACGAAGAGGAAGTGAGGAGGAAATGAGGAGGAAGTGAGGAGGAAACGAGTAAGTAAAGAGAAAATTACTAAGTGAAGAGGAAATGAGAGAGTGAGGAGGAAACGAGGAGGAAGTGAGGAGGAAACAAGGAGGAAGTGAAGAGGAAACGAGGAACTGAGGAGGAAATGAGGAAGTGAGTAGGAAACGAGGAGGAAGTGAAGGGGAAACGAGGAAGTGAGGAGGAAACAATGAAGAAAGGAGGAATTGAGGATAAAACGAGGACGAAGTGATGAGGAAATGAAGAGGAAACGAGGAGGGAGTGAGGAGGAAACGGAGGAAACGAGGAGGAAGTGCAGAGGAAGTGATGAGGAAATGAAGAGGAAACGAGGAGGGAGTGAGGAGGAAACAAGGAGGAAATGGAGGAAGTGAGGAGGAAACGAGTAAGTAAAGAGAAAATTACTAAGTGAAGAGAAAATGAGGGAGTAAGGAGGAAACGAGGAGGAAACAAGGAGGAAGTGAAGAGGAAACGAGGAAGTGATGAGGAAACAATGAAGTAAGGAGGAATTGAGGAGGAAACGAGGAGGAAGTGAAGAGGAAATTACTAAGTGAAGAGGACATGAGGAAGTGAGTAGGAAACGAGGAGGAAGTGAAGGGGAAACGAGGAAGTGAGGAGGAAACAATTAAGAAAGGAGGAATTGAGGATAAAACGAGGACGAAGTGATGAGGAAATGAAGAGGAAACGAGGAGGAAGTGATGAGGAAATGAAGAGGAAACGAGGAGGGAGTGAGGAGGAAACAAGGAGGAAATGGAGGAAGTGAGGAGGAAACGAGTAAGTAAAGAGAAAATTACTAAGTGAAGAGAAAATGAGGGAGTAAGGAGGAAACGAGGAGGAAACAAGGAAGTGAGGAGGAAACAAGGAGGAAGTGAAGAGGAAACGAGGAAGTGATGAGGAAACAATGAAGTAAGGAGGAATTGAGGAGGAAACGAGGAGGAAGTGAAGAGGAAATTACTAAGTGAAGAGGACATGAGGAAGTGAGTAGGAAACGAGGAGGAAGTGAAGAGGAAACTAGGAAGTGAGGAGGAAACAATGAAGTAAGGAGGAGAAAACGAGAAGGAAGTGAGGAGGAAACAAGGAAGTCAGGAGGAAGTGAGGAGGAAACGAGGAGGTGAAGAGGAAACGAGGAGGAAGTGAAGAGGAGAAAGTGAGGAGGAAGTTAAGAGAAACAAGGAGGAAGTGAAGAGGAAACTAGGAGGAAGTGAGGAGGAAGTTAAGAGGAAATTAGGAAGAAACAAGGAGGAAGTGAGGAGGAACTAAGGGAGAACCTGCAGGGGACACCGGGGTGAGGAGGACCCACCTGTGACCGTCATCAGGCCTTTGATGGCGTTGTAGTTCATGTTGAGGTGATGTGGTTTTCCCGGAGCTGTGTTGTGTCCAGACTGGAAGGTCGGCCAGCAGATTCCAGATCGACCTCCTGAGCAGAACAAAGACAGGAAGGAGGTGAGTCTGGATCCGGTTCCCTGGACTTTCTAAACGTGTGCCTGATTTAACAGCCCAGAACCAAATGGGTTTCAGTTGAGTTCTGCTGATGATCCGATTCACTGACGACCCCAAACCTCGAGGCCTGGATTTGATGATCACTGACCCAGTTTAATTGATCACCTCTGAATGATCAGAATCTTGTTCCAGATCCATAAATAACCTGGTTCTGTGTTTTCCTGAAATCAGTCGGACTGACTCAGGCGTTTCTGGGAATTTAAGACCGCAGAGGATAAAAACCTGATCAGTACCAGACCCGGTCCAGATCTGCGTCCCACAGGAAACCTTTCCTACATTAGAAACTGATCCTGTTTGGAAACTGCTTAAAAAACTCAGCAACTGACCAATCGGAGGCCGAGAGATGCTGGAAAGAGTGGAATGATCATTGTGAACGAATGATTTGAATGTGATAAGAGCGATAAGTCCGACCGTCCGGTTCTTAAACTTTATAAACTGAATCAGGTTTTAAAGATGAGACGGCTGCAGCTCGGTCCGTCTCTCAGTCTAAACCACACAGACAACAAAATAATCCAGGTGTCTTATTGGCTGCTGAGCGGCATCACAAGCTCTCTACGTCTGCTTCCGATTGGTTAATCGCCACCCTGCTGCGATCTTTAAGGTGATTAGATGAAGATGTTGGAAGTAAACTTCAGGCATGAACAATCACAGATTTCATTCTTTATTTCATAAACTAAAAGTTTTATTTTCAGAGTGAAACGATCAACTGAAACTAAAATCCTTGTTATTTTCTGATTTTGATACCGATTATTAGTAAAGTTTCAACTCTAGCTTGTGTGTGTTGAACTGTTGGACCTTTGCTGTTTTGACTCGTATTTAGGGATCGTCTTATAATTGGTTCTGGTTTGAACGCGCATCGTTTCGTTAGCTCGTCACGTCTTTGCTGGCTGGATCACCTTGAGGAGGTCTGGGCGCTCGGTGCAGGGCGGTTGTGGCAACGTTAAAGTCATCTGAGCTCAAAGAGTCGGAGCAGTTAAAGTCCGGGCTGCTGCCGACTATCAGGGAATTCTGGGAAAACGACAAAATACGGGCGTCAAAGAACAAGAGCCTGCGACCACCTCCGGCGCCGTCATGAGGCCGCTCACCTGAACGCGCACAGATTTGTCTGCGTACGCGTGGGACAGAGAAGGCGGCGCATAGACCAGAGGCATGACGGCCATCCCGTTATCAACCAGCGTCACGTTGGAAATCACGACATCCATGATCACCTAAAGTGGGAGGAGTTAAGACGACAGCGTTAAATGCTTCCTGCTGTTTTATCTTCAACGTTTTCAGGTTTGTTTTGTAACAGGAAGAAAGTGTTGAATGTTAAACTGATAAACCTTTTTGATGATGCCATAGTAAAATATCATAGTTGTGCTCCAGCTCTCGAAGAAGGCGGACGCGTTTCTCTCTGTCTCCCGACCTTACCCTTATCTATCCTGCTTCAGCCCTGTGTTTGTGTCTCTCATTCTCTTTTGGAGCATCTTCTTACATATCTTCCGAAACCGAAATTATGGATCTGGTCAGCTGGTCTCTCAACGCAATTGATCAAATTTTCCTGACGGGAAGACAGGGCAAAGGGGAACCCTGGTGTCCAGACGGGACAGCGTTCGCAGGATATACAATGGATTCCTGGATGAAGTGGAAGATTGTGTGTCTGTCGAAAATGTCAGTCGAGGATGTGGAAGATCTATACATGATTGCATTTATGATGACAGGATTTCTGCTTTTTGGCGTCGGCGGTTACCTGATGCATCAGCAAAATAAGGAAACAAAGGCAACTGCCCTGGCCACTGAAAAGCAGCTGGGTGCGTATGAAGGCGTCTGGAGAGCCACCAACACTCAGACTGGGATAACGAACCGCAAACTGGATGGGATTCGTGAACCGGATCGCAGGCAGGCTGCGAGTTCTTATGGAGGGTAATAATCTTGGAGGAAGTTGGTCTCTCAGACGGGCGGAAAGGTCCAGATTCGGCTGATCGGACTCGCCATCGAGAGACAGCTGGACTCAAGGAAGACAGAAAACATAAAGTCTGCCTGACCCCAAACAAATCATTGTTTTCCTGATTCGGCTCCCTGGGGCGACCTTGACGGTCTGCTATCTTCAACTTCTCCTGGATCTATGTAAACAAGCTGCTCCTTCCACTGCAACCCTACCCTCCCCCTGACATCTGTGGAACTGTTTGAACTGAATACACCTATGTTATCATCGAAGGACAGAGCAGCTCACAGCTCACAGACCTACACATACACTCACATACACTGATACCAGCTCTACATACGCCTTCACCCTCATCTTAATCCCAAGGCTCTGTTCTGTTGTGTTACTGTTGCTGTGCAGAGGTTTTTTTGGGAACTTCAAGCTGTATCCTGTCAAGGATAAAGTGTGAATTGTATTTTTCTCTCCCTCATCTCTCCCTATGTGTCATTTTCCCTTGTCCTCAAGGACACAATGCAGCGCGCCGGAAGGTGCAGCAGCTACGGGTCTTCGTCACCCCAGAAATTTCGTTTGTGCTCATGTACCCCATGTGTGTGAATGACAATAAACGATTCCTGATTCCTGATTCCTGATAAAAGATGAACGCGTTTCCAACACCTGGAAGTAGATGGCGAAGTCGAAGCTTCTCCAGACCAAGAATCCTCTGATGAGGCTGCAGCCGGCGAGTCCATCCTTGTTGAGGTAAACGCCGTTCAGGCCGCCGTGAGCTTCGTTCTGGATCCACGCCGGGTTCGGGTTCGGCTCACCTGCAGGATCAGAGCAGACGGTCCGTACGTTTCCCGCTGCAGACGTCTGTGAATATTTTTGTTACCTGGACACGGTTCTCCGTCGATGCGATACGCCACTCGCTCATAACCCGCCACGATGTTGTGCTGCAGAACCACGTTGGTCCCCTCGTTCACCTGACGGGACATGAAACACACTGGGAATGTTGCGAAAGTCCCAGAAACCGCTGGTTTGATTAAGAGAAAGAACCTCGATGGCGGCGTTCCACTCAAAGTTGAAGGGTTCCTCTCTGTCCTGATACGATCCGGGCCACAGCGACATCATCACCAGGTTCCTCCTCAGCCCGATGCGATCGCCCCAAATCCGAATGCCTACGCACGGAATACCGTCACACTCTGGGAAGATCTGGGAGGTCGAGATGTTTTCCAGACCGGAATACCTTCTCCGACGGTGTGATGGACGACGTTATCGTCGACGTCCAGACCCGAGGTACCGAAGACGCCGATGGCTGGAGAGAAGCCGTCATGGAAGGAGCATCCCTGGATGTACGAGTCGTTCCCGGAAACCTTTAAATTAAAACTAGGTAGGATCAAACTTTCTGTGCAGAGACTCAAAGACCATCAGAAGCGTAGAGGGAATGAAACGGATCAGCTGAGGGTCAGGAAAGGCCAGCAGGACCGTCGCAGGTCTGACCCGATCAGCCGCTGCCGTACCTCTCCCAGGTTGAGGAACGCCACCGAGTACCGCGGGTCGAAGTAGTCGGTCCAACCTTCCTGACCGGAGCGGAAGAACTCCACGTTCCGGATCTGAGCTTTACCTTTAAGACAAAGATCAACAGTCGGAGAGTCGGCCTCTGAAACGACGTTTCCCTGATCAGTTCTAC
Organism: Orestias chungarensis; assembly: GCA_032876305.1. Classification (NCBI taxonomy): domain Eukaryota; kingdom Metazoa; phylum Chordata; class Actinopteri; order Cyprinodontiformes; family Cyprinodontidae; genus Orestias; species Orestias chungarensis. The sequence continues at coordinate 14,285 of JAVLVB010001096.1, forward strand.
GGCGGTTCGTTGCTACTTTCCTCTAACATGACATCATTTCTTCATTCCCTACATCAAATCAGATTAAATAACATTTTCTGCGGTAAATATTAATACGATTTGTTCCTTTTCAAACTGTGGAGTTACATGTGCAGCTCAAAAAAAGTTTTGTTCTGCTGGACTGAGAGAAAATTGTCTCGTTAGACAGTAAATGCTGCACAGCAGTTAGTCAGCATCTGCTGGTTTTTCATCTTTAAATTTGTCCCTGCTGCTTCAGCTGTGATGATCAGTCCCCCAAAAACACTCTGCTGTAAATTCTGCTGCATTTCGTCTGTTTTCTGGGATGAAAATGCAAAAAGTCTTGAAAAACTTGTGAATAGTTGTTTCCAAATGTAGGAGAATAAACCTGCTTCTCCCTCATCTAGTCTCCAGCAAACATGACATAACATAGCAGCATAGCTGAGCCAGTTATTTAGTCCCGTTATGCTAACTTAGAGTCTTGGAGCATTTAACGTAGGATGAGCTAAATATGAGCATTGCTTAGTTCTGAAATCCAGAATCTAAGAACAAAGCCAGTTGTTACTAACTTAAAGCTCCTGTAGTAAGACGCTGGATCAACTTCAGTCCATTTACTTTTATTAGTTTACAGATCTGACTCATCCAATAATGCCGACGCGCTGATTTAGTGACATCATCAAAACGTGTTTGTTATGGCGGCGCACGGTGATGACGTCACTACGCGACACGCTGGACCGTTTACTTTAGGCTGGGGGGGTTAGTGTCAGTCAAAGTAAGAAAGTCATCAATTATTTCAGATTTCTGAGAAAGAATCTGTAAAATCAGGAGAATTTACATAATTCTGAGCTTTCTTTCTGCGATTAGATGCCATTTATGAGGTAATTATGCAGCTTTTTAACAATCATGCGCACCCCCACATATTCTGCGTCTTTTCCTTGATTTTTCAAGATTTTCTGAGATCGCAAAATCCCGATTTTCTGGAGGGACTGGAAGAAGCGTTTCCTAACATCTTGGCAGAAGCAGCTGAACCCAGACTAGACCCCTGAACCGGTCCTGGTACCTCTATAGTGGACGCCCTCGCTGGAGAAGGCCCCCACCAGCAGCCGGGCCCCAAACGACTCGGCCATCATGGACGGATACTCCTGGCCGATGATCCGGATGTTTCTGCTCAGCAGAGCCACGTCGGCCGCCAGCGTGAAGGAGAAGGACGTCCCTGACACTGAGTGGGTCCCACCTGGCGCAACCACAGAAGAAGAACAAGTTTGAGTCTGATGTTCTTCTTCTCCTGTGTTAGCGTGGCTGCAGGTCATCAGCGGCGAAGAAGCTGAAACGGACCGATGTGAGTGTGGCTCAGAGGTCGCTGCAGGGTCAGGACCCGGCCGTCCGCTGACACCGCCGCGATCCGATGCTTCTCCGTCTCTGAAGCGCTGTAGCTGGAGGTGGAGACGGCGACCTCTTCCCCGACCTGCGCTCAACCACAGACAGAACAAAGGGCCGCTGGGTAATGGAGTCTTAGAGACCGTCTCTGGTTGCCATGGTGATATAAACAAAAAACAATCATAAACCCAGCTGGACAGACCTTCCAGTCGACGGGTCGCACCAGAACCAGGCGGTCAGACCCGGCGGCGGCGCTGGCGGCGAGCTTGGTGTGATAAACGCTCGGAGGCTCGCCGTACAGATCCAGGGAACCGAACACTCCTGCAGAACCAGACAGAACCAGAGAAGTGAGGATGATGCTTCACCCTAACCCTTCACGAACCGTAAAAACCTTCCCACATTCCTGCTTTCACTCCGAATTCAACGATTATCTGGAACCGTCCAGAACCTTCTGTCATGAACGCTCCTCATGCCGGGTTTCTCACCCACAACCTTGGATCCCTGGTTGGGCCCGTTTGGCAGCGGCCAGTCGGGGGTGTCGTGGTTCCCTCTCAGCCGGATCTGCAGCTCTCCTCGGAACGGCTCGTCGTCCCATCCCGCCACCAGCCGGCCGCCCTAAAACAGCCGTTAGCACGTTAGCACGTTAGCAGCCAGCGGTTCAGCTTCTGGTTCTGCTGAGGATCGGCACCAGACCGCGGTTCTCCTCAGACCTGGATGGAGATGTAGACGGCGTCGATCATTGCGGTTCTGTTCAGGCTGTCCGGAACCTCCAGCACCCCAAATATGGTCAGCTTGTTGAGCGGCGGCGTGTCGGCGTCCAGAACGATCCACTTCCCTGGAGAGAGGAACGATGCTTTCTGACATTAAATAAATACTTAAACGTTTAATCTGATTAGCTGTGCTCAGATGAAACGATGCTGATACCGATATCCAATATTAACATCCCTGTCATGAAAGATGACCCATATGATCTATTGACTATATAAAAATAAAAAAACATCTGTTATTATATCTGTCCTGTTTTAATAATCTGACCAAAATTTATATTTAGAAATATTTCAATAAAAGTCAGCCATCGTTTCTGTTCTGTTGCAATTAATGGATCAATAACGATAATTAAAACGAAAAAGAAAAAACGGCCCGACACCAAATATTATCATCACTGTCAACAGTAAACAAACATTTATTTACGTAAAAATCGTTTCTGCCCTGAACCGATATGTGAATAATCGGCCTGTACCAGTAATCACTATTAATTACACAATTATCTGGATTATATTCATAGTCAGAAACCAGATCTGATGAGGTCAAACGGTCTAAAATATGATCCTACCTGGAGGTACGACCACATCGGCGCCCCCTGCTGGGGCGCTGAAGTTATTTTCGGCAGAGCTTCTCCAGAACGAGGCGTCAGACCAGAGGCTGCAGAGAACAGACCAACATGCAGCGTTAGACCACAAATCTGACCCGCTTCAGTCGTACGATCGTCAGGACCGGCCCGGCCTACAGGAAGTCGTTGGGTCGGCGGCTGGGGATCGGCGCCAGCGTGGCCGGAGCCGGCGGCAGACATTTTTGGAAGAAGCAGCGGTGGACGGCGAAGTTGGCCTGGACGTCCTTCATGGAGCGGTCCACGCTGCTGCGGCGCTGCCGCTGGCTCGTCTTCCCTGAGACTGCAGAGACAACACGGCTGTTATTGTTGTTACTGTTGTTATTGTTTTTATTGTTATTGTTTTTATTGTTGTTGTTACTGTTATTGTTTTTATTGTAATTGTTTTTATTGTTATTGTTATTGTTTTTATTGTTATTATTATTACTGTTGTTATTGTTGTTGTTAGTGTTTTTATTGTTATTGTTTTTATTGTTGTTGTTACTGTTGTTATTGTTGTTGTTTTTATTGTTGTTGTTTTTATTGTTGTTGTTACTGTTGTTATTGTTGTTATTATTGCTACTGTTATTGTTGTTGTTACTGTTGTTATTGTTATTGTTACTGTTATTGTTACTGTTGTTATTGTTGTTATTGTTTTTATTGTTATTGTTGTTATTGTTATTAATGTTACTGTTGTTGTTGTTACTGTTGTTATTGTTTTTATTGTTATTGTTTTTATTGTTGTTGTTACTGTTGTTGTTTTTATTGTTGTTGTTACTGTTGTTGTTTTTATTGCTACTGTTATTGTTGTTATTATTGCTACTGTTATTGTTGTTGTTACTGTTGTTATTGTTATTGTTGTTGTTACTGTTGTTATTGTTTTTATTGTTATTGTTGTTATTGTTATTAATGTTACTGTTGTTGTTGTTACTGTTGTTATTGTTGTTACTGTTGTTATTCTTGCTGTTGTTATTATTGTTATTGTTGTTGGTTTTCAGATTTTATTTAATTAATTTTATTTTAAGCCATATTTTAATAATTGCTCTTCTTTGTTCCTCATTAGAAGAGCCGCTTTGTGTCCAAGCTGACCAACAGACATGCTGATGCTAACGTCACCAGAAAAGGTTAAGCCCCGCCCACACAGTTGTGGAAAATCAGCAGAAGAATCTTTTTTTCTCTAATTAGTTTAAAACAAAAAGTTTTTCCTTGTAATAATAGAACATATTTCTCTCTCCTGCCTTTAAGAGCATGTTTGGAGTTTGAAGGCGCCAGCAAAGACACAGAGGTCGGAAGGTCACGACGCAGAGAGGGGGAGAGGGAGGGAAGTCTGACCGAGGTAGAAGAGGTCCTTGGTGGTCTGGTTGAAGAACCAGTCTCCGTTGTTGTTGCCGCCGACGCTCAGCGCCGTGCTGGAGCCGTTGCGTTTGTCGAGGATTTGGAAGCTGTCGGGACTCTGGGTGAAGTTGTGCTTGATGATGACGAACTGATCCGACTGTAGAGAGAGGAAACCAGAGCGTCAGGGCGAGCGGCGGCCACGCCTCCTCCACCTGCTGCGGCGGCTCAGCTCTTACCTTGAAGCCGTAGAACGCGGCGTCGTAGCTGATGTTGGTGATCTGGTCGGCATTGTCGAAGTGCCAGTTGTAAGTGTGTCCGGACGGCAAAAGCGCCATCCAGCCAAACTTGTGGGTCATCCTCTTCTTCAGGTAGGGAACCACGCTGTTGCCTGAAGGCAACAAAACCCACAGTTATTGGAGCCAGTGCAGCTAGCTAGCTAGCACTGCTAAACAGCTCGTACCATGAGAGTTGGTCAGGATGACGTCTTTGGCCTTCAGAGAGGTGGGGGTGGGGTTGTTGAAAGCCAGACGGTGGAAGCTGACGGTTTGGTCGCACAGCGCTCCGGGGAAACCCACGCTCCACTCGGCGCTGGGAGAACAGTGATTTAGATCCAGCAGGCCGCTCATCGGCACGACTTTATGGTCCACGTGTCCTAAAACCGTAAAAGGAGACGTTACTCATGTGAGACAAAGTCCTCTCAGTCAACTGATGGTTTCCTTCAGACTTTAGCTGCTGGAACAAACAGTGACCGAAACATCTCTAAACAGAGAAGTGAAGGACCACAGGAGCTAAGGAAGACATTTCTGCACATGTGGAAAAGTGTGTTTCCAAAGGTAGGAAGAATAAACATGTATCTTGTACCGATTAAGGTCATCTATAACGCAGAATGAGCAAAATATGAACATTGCTTAGTTCTGAATCCAGAATCTAAGAACAAAGCCAGTTGTTACTAACTTAAAGCTCCTGTAGTAAGACGCTGGATCAACTTCAGTCCATTTGCTTTACTTGCTTACTAGTTAGACTACGCTTTAAGCTACTGTTAGCATGCTAACTCTAACGCTGTAGACTAGTGTTAGCATGCTAACTCTAACGCTGAAGACTAGTTTTAGCATGCTAACTCTAAGACTTTAGATTAGTACTAGCATGCTAACTCTAACGATGTAGACTAGTGTTAGCATGCTAACTCTAACGCTGTAGACTAGTGTTAGCATGCTAACTCTAAGACTTTAGATTAGTATTAGCATGCTAACTCTAACGATGTAGACTAGTGTTAGCATGCTAACTAACGCTATAGACTAGTGTTAGCATGCTAACTCTAAGACTTTAGATTAGTATTAGCATGCTAACTCTAACGCTGTAGACTAGTGTTAGCATGCTAACTCTAATGTTGTAGACTAGTGTTAGCATGCTAACTCTAACGCTGTAGACTAGTGTTAGCATGCTAACTCTAACGCTGTAGACTAGTGTTAGCAGTCCAGCATACCTGTGAGGGACCCGTCCGTGTCCACCAACTGGACTTCGTGCTCCCATCTGAACCCGGCCTTGTTGGGGGAGTTGCTGTACTGGATCCCGGCGAAGCGCACGGCCCAGCCGCCACAGCGGTCCGTACATGTGCCATCGATGGACGTCACGCCGATGGCGGTGCATATGCTGCGGTCGAAGTTGACAAACCGCGTGTTGAGGACGCTCAGGCCGTCGTCAAAGGGCGCGATGACGCCGCGGCGGGTGCAGTACTGGCCGCCCAGTCCCAGTTCGTCCACGTGTCCCACGATGGTGCTGTTGGACACTGTGGCCCCGCCCTCCTCGCCGAAGCCGCTCACGGCCCAGCGGAAGACGCGCTTGGCCTCGACGCCGGCCTTCTCGTTGTTGACCATGAGGAAGTTATTGAACTGCACTGCGCCGACGTTGACCCACTCGGCACCTTTCTCGCAGTTCCAGGTGGTCAGAGAGTTAAAGACGGCGGGTTCAGGGGTCGTGGAGGAGCAGCGGCCGTCCCTCATGGGGAAGAACTCCTGGAAGATCCAGAGGCCAAACCATCCCTGCGAGTGGACCGTGTTGTTGAAGAACTCGCCGAGCGGGACCCTTTTCTGGCAGATGTCGGGGTCGTATGACGGGCCATCGGGGTGGTCGTGCATGCGGTACCAGAAGCCAAAGTGGGTCCCTCCGGCGGCAGCGTTGTGCCGAATGATGTTGTTGGGGTTGGTGACCCAGTAGGCGGCGGGAGTGACGTCGTCGTTCAGGAGGCTGGTGCTCTGCCGGACGAACACGGCTAGGTTGTACTGCAGGATGTTGTCCGTCTCAATGCCGTCCTCTATGAAGAAGGCCCCACCCATGATGTCGTAGATTACGTTGTGCTCCACAAGCAGCCGGTGCGTGTTGTGAATGGTCACAGCGCGGTTGAAGGTTTGGTGGATGGCGCAGCCTCGGACGTACGACTTGTAGCCGATGTCTCCCATCAGATGCCAGTGGATGGGGTAGCGGCCGAGCCTGAAGGCCTGACCGGCGTGAAAGATCTGGACACACGTGTGGAAGAGATGATAAACGCGTTAATCAAGGCTAACAGAAAAACACGGGCAACATTTCTTGATTTCTTTCTGTTTTCTGGTATGAAAATGCAGAAAAGTGTGAAAAACTTGTGAATTGTTGTTTCCAAATGTAAGAGAATAAACCTGCTTCTCCCACATAAACAGCAAACATGACATAACATAGCAGCATAGCTGAGCCAGTTATTTAGTCCCGTTATGCTAACTTAGAGTCTTGGACCATTTAAGGTCATCTATAACGTAGTATGAATAAAATATGAACATTACTTAGTTCTGAAATCCAGAATCTGTCTAAGAAAATGATGGCGCCGCGGATGGCAGCCTCGGCCCAGCGCTCTCTGCTTTTTTCTTTGTTTTTGTTTATTTTATGTGTGTTTTGTCATGCAAACCCGATAACATACACCAGGGAGGAACTGCTTAACATCGGGCAGCCTACCGCTAACAGTTCCTCGCCTATTTTTACAAACTCGGATAGCTTTGTGGACATTTTTGTCGGTGGAGCAGCGGCTCTCTGTGCGGCATGGAGGAGACGCAGACGGGGAAAGCGCGCCGGTGCGCTAGTGAAACTTAGACAACGAGGATTTAATACTGCGCTTCCATCGATTCATTTGTCGAACCTCCGCTCTCTAAACAACAAAATGGATGAGCTGCTTCTCCTTAACAAAATTAAAAGAGACTTTGCACATTCCGCTGCACTTTGTTTTACTGAAACTTGGCTCAGCGACTCCGTTCCTGACAGTGGATTACTTCTGCCGGGCTTTCGTCTACACCGAGCGGATCGCGTAA
>JAVLVB010001097.1:13673-27622 GCA_032876305.1 Orestias chungarensis
AATGTCCAACTAAGTCAGAACATTCACAATAAACATCTAATTAAATATTAGAGAATAATAAGGGCTGAGATTATTGGTAATATGATGAACACATTTTACACTGTTGAGCTTATTTGTTCCTTTAAACAACACAAATAAACAACACGATTCTCTTTTCCTTTTTAATGAAAATTTGTTTTTTAAATGGCTTATATAGGAAAGTAAAGGACAAATACATTAATAATAGAAAGCGATTAATCGTTAGTAGCAGCCCTCGTCTGTTTTATGTCATTAAAGAAAATGAATACAAAGCATTTTTACCCACGTAATCTTTACTTAAGAGAGAATAATTAAACTTTACCTGCTTCAAATATCTCAGATAACCGTCACCAGCACTTATTGTGCTGTTTATTGTATGTTATAAAGGTTATATCCTCCTTTAACCTTTAGGACTAAAGTTGAAGCGCCGCGTCTCACCTGAGTGTAGAAGCCGCTGGCCGCCTCCAGGAACAGCGACAGGTTGGCCTGGACCTCGCTGCGGTTCGGGTCGGCCCGGTTCTTGGCCTGGCTCTGCAGCGTGGTGATCTGGTTCTTGAAGGCATGGTTCCACCTGCGGATGTGAAAGACAACAGGTCAGAGGTCAGAGGGCTAAACTGACGGTTCTCCAGAGAAACTCATCAGGGTCAGAACCACGGGAGGCTTACAGGTCCTGCTCCACCTTCTTGTCCAGCGCGTACTCCAAGTCCGTCACCAGCATCTTCTGGTAGAGGTCCTGCAGCGCCTGGCGGGACGTCCAGACCTCGGCCGCCCCCAGCGTGGCGTCTGGAGCCGGGACACGAGGGGGGGGACGTTACTACGACAGAACCGATCTAGAGGTTCTAGCTTAGAGAACAAACCTGTGAGCAGGAACAACTAAACGAACAAAAGCTGCAACATTTCTTTATTTAGATCATTAAAAATAAAACTATACTTCACAGTTTTAGTTCAATAAAAGCTTCTAATCACAGAAACAATTCAACAAGCTCGGAATTACGATTATGGACCAGAAAAACGGAAACAAAAGAAAATATGTTACAAGGTCTAATTTAAATAAAGATGAACGTTTAAAGCATATTTTTCTCCAGCCTTAAATGAACTCAGATGTGATGATTGATGAAGTTTATGGAGATAATTACTCGTGTTTTTGGTTTCTTCTCCATGTTGTCGCTCCTGTCTGATCTGGACGCTCATTTTCTAACATCATCGTGTTTCGAAGTTAATTTTAGTTTGGACTTCGGCCATTTATGGTTATAAGGAAGTTCTGCCTCTATCCAGACGGTCGTCTCTGTTTTACTGTCCCTGCTGTTTTTATTTTGTTGTTAGCCGTAGCATTAGCATGCAGAGCTCACATTGGCTGAGGCGCATGAATCCAGACCCTTTATTTGTTGAAACTTAACGAGCAAGCGACGGATTTCAGACATAAATTAATGTTTGATACAAAAGAAAATGCTGTGATGGGACGAAGACGTGATGTCCAGCACCGGCGATGTGAGGACTGGAGTAGGATCTGAGGATCTTCACACGCCTGCGATCAAAACGTTCTGAATCAAAAACCAACTGTGAGATTCTGGCCCGTATGAAACGACACCAAGTCTTTCCTGGAGAGTTTCATAAATGTCACATGAAGGTTTAATAACAGCTCCTGGGTTAAATGGGAGGCAGGAAAGCCTAATGGGTTGGTTCTGCTGGTTTCATGAGTTGGAATGTTTCTCATTTATCAAGGATCTCATGATCTATAGGACGCAGGTTTATCGATAGATGAACGAAACACAGTTTTCCGGCATGTTCTGTTAAACCTGAGGGATCTGGAACCAGGATGTAGACCCAGCCCGTCCAGGTGAGAGGGATGGAGCAGACCTACCTGTCATGTCAGCCTTCAGGGCTTCGGCCTGCCTGCTCGGATGTAAACAGAGAGAAGGAGGTTAGAGACACACCCAGCCTGCAGCTCTTCCTCATACCTGCTCCTCTTCCTCCTCACGTCTAACAGCTCACATCACCTGTCAACAACCAGGCACAAGGGCTCCGACTACTTCCTGGGTCGGAATGCCTCCAACCCCCCCCCCCCCCCCCCCCCCCCCCCTCCCGGGCGGAGCCCAGGTGTGTCTACACCAGGTGTGTCTACACCTGTAGTTCCACCTGGAGGCTCCAGCCCTTTAAATGTTTCCGTGTCGATGCTAACCTGACAGCCGCTAGCAGGCTAACAACAAACAACCCCTTTATAAACTCTAAAACACAAAATAATAAACTAATGTTACTAAACACAGATTAACGTCATATTTAGCGACAGTAGCTGATTCTAGAAGCTTCTGCTGCTCATGTTTACTGACGAATGAAGCCAGCAGCTCCAACCGATGGCTAAGCTAGCTACAAGCTAGCTACAAGCTAGCTACAAGCTAGCAGCCGAGCAAAACAACCCAGCAGACGGAAGAAAGCCGCTTCTACGTGGACCACCAGAACCAGCACCGGAACCCCGGCCGAACTCACCGCAGGTACTGGGCGCAGGCGTTCATCCTGCCGGGTCAACGCCGGTCCTTCACTCAACGACTGGACCCGAAGCTAACGCTCCTCCGGGCGCCATCATGTTCCTGTTTGACCCGCAGAGGGCCTCTGGTGGAGGGATGTGTCTGTGACGAACGATCCGGCTTACAGAGCCGGCTCTTTGAAATGAACGATGAGAGCCGGCTCCTGATAAGAAGCCGAATCCTTGTTCCATTGTTGTGAAAACGGAGTAATCGATGATTATAAAGCAGAGTGGACCAGGACACACTCTTCAAGCTTGCAGCTACTTAAAAGACTAATCCTAAAGGATCTACCCACCAAAAAGACCATTTATACAACACTATCCGTTTTATTTTATATTTGTTTTATTTGTTTTATTTATGTTTTATTTGATTTATTTTATATAATATATTTTATTTTATATTGTTTAAATTTCAAATAATATAAAATAAATAGGTGTTTATTTGTCCTATAAATAATGATTTCAGTAAAATGAAAATGAAATCAGTATGACTGTATATTTTCTGCTTTTAGGATGAAGTAGATTTTAATTGAACTCAGTTTTAATCTATAACACATTAGTTTGTCTTGGATAAATGAATTAATCCACTGTGGAACGTGAGCGGTTCTACACAGATAAGTGAGATCGATTTTTAATTTACAAATAAAACCATATATATATATATATATATTTAAATAAACATCTCATGTGATGCTTTTTTTATATTAGTACTTCATTTTACACACTATTTGATATTATTTGGAGTCATGAAGCGTTTCGACACAGCAAAACTGTATTGATACTGTGTCACTGAATACTGACCCCTGCTGGACATTAAAAATCCCTGCAGGCAACGTAGATAGACTGATTTGATGAACCAGTGTAAACAATAACATTTAAGTCATTTTATATTATTGTATATTATATATTGTATTATTTCATATCTTAAGTTAAATTGAAAATATGTGATATTCTTAAATACAGTCAATAAATATCTGAACATGAACCATGAAGTGAAAATTTAAGTGAATGTGTTTGAAATGAGGATGTTTGTGGACTGAGGTTTTTCTTTACACATTTTCATTCAAAATAACTTCTTCTGCTTTAGAAAACACCCTCTCGAAGTTTAAAGGTAATGCAATGACAACTGGAAGAGGTTAGGATAAATGGTCTTTTGGGTCTGCCTGCCTACTTCAGCATCAAGATGGCGCAAAAGGTTATCTAAGAACAACAAATTGCCGTTTTAGTACATCATGTCCAAACAAACAACCAATAAAGCTGAATAACATGCCTGAGTCAAGTGCAGACAACTGTTGTGAACACGGTCCCGGCTGGGGCTGATTTGTGCGTCCAATCATAGAAACACGTTCTGACTGCAGTCCATTAATGGCATCATTGCCTTTGGAGGAACTGCAGAACCCAAGTGATTTAAATCTGGGGTCTAGAAGTGTTAATAGGGTCAACACACTTTTGACCCCAGAGTCTGTGACTCGATGCTTCAGGTGTTCATGTAGGTGTATGGCTGCCTGTGTGTGTAGGGTTGAAGCTTTACCCTCTAGTGCAAGATATAGCATTTGGACCTTGGACCCTGACACTCGCCTACCTTCAGACAACTCCACTGTAGCTTGATGGAAAGGAGCAAGAACAAGTGTTTCTACTATAATGGTTTGCTCATCAGCTGTAAGTGGTGGAACAAAACAGCCAAAAACAAGTAGATGGTTAAATAAAAGGTTTTATTTATAAAGTTAAGGTGTGTAAGGGGATCCACAGGGGTCAGGAATCCAGCTGTGGGTTGAATGGACTATGGGAGGCCTAGGGGCCTCGAGGGACCAACAGATATCAGGGACAAAAACCACCTACCAGAGACTGAGTCATGGAACAATCCAGGGTCATATACGGGAGGGTCTCAGGTAAAGAAAATCCAATAATCACAAAACAGGAGGCAGGGTCAGAGACAGCAGGAGGTCAGAATCATCCAAGAGGGACTTGGCAGAAATCTATGTTCAAACAAACAAACAGGATCAGAAAACTCCTGAAACATGAAACAAGAGTTGAAAGCTGTGACTTGGGACAACAGACGATCTGGTGACGAGCAGCTGTTTAAATAGGGAGCAGCACAGTGCAGGTGATCACTAATCAGCACAAACAATGTAGAGCTGAAGGGATGGAACCATGACAAGTGGAGTCAAAGGAACCGTGGGAGGAGGCGGAAGGAGAAGCGAGTGAACGTAGCAAACAAATGAAGGCGGCAGGATTTGATTTTGGTGGATCGCATCAACTGTACATTGACTGTAGTGATATGACTTCAACATCAGGAGGAAATAGTGGAAATGAGAAGGAATGAAATCAAGATCATCAAGAATGAAAAGAGCATTTAGGAAGAGACAAGAAAGGGCGAGAAGATGGTGGGAAGAAAGAGCAGAAATGAGCAAAAGGACAAAAACAAACGAACGGGCGAGTTCACGAGAACAAAATGACTTTATATGAACGTTGAATTCAAAGTGGTGGTGGAGTTTAAGCAAGAAAATGGAAATATTCACCCGATAAAGCTGACAAGAGCAATAGAGGAGGACAATTAAAAGGGCAACAATCATGAATAACAGAAGAGAGTTAATACATGCTGGCAGTGAACCACAACAACAGAAGATAATCAAGATGATGATTTAAGAAGGCTGAGAGGAGTAATTTCAGGAGTTCAACTTGAAATGACAAAATGTGAAAAAAGAAATCAAAGGAGGAAAGATAACAGACGCCACCAGGATTAAAGTAAAAGAGACGAGGAACTTAAAGATACTATGGCCCTAATTCTACTGTTTGAAAATGTTATGCCAGAAAATATCCAGCCGGGATCCATGAATTAGAAAGTTAGAGATTACATCCCTAAACCCTTTAGATGTTTTATTTGCCAAAGAATGGGACACATTGCAAAGGATTGTAAGGGAAAAGTTGGGTGTGAGAGATGTGGAGGTTCTCATGAATATGGAAAATGTGATAAAGATGCTAAAATCAAATGTTGTAACTGTGGAGGAGAACTCAGCGCAGCATATGGAGGATGTCAAGTACAAAAGGAAGCCAGAGAAGCTCAAAGAATCAAAATAACAGACAGAGTTTCATATGCTGATGCTTTAAAAAGAGTAAGGACAGATGGTGCAAGAGGAAGGAGGTTGGGAGGAACAGGCCAAAGAAACACAACTTTGAATACAAGTCAAGGGCAAAATGATCAGAGACAAATCTTAGTACCAACAACAAATATCCAAAATACATGTTTGCATCAATGTAGAGTGGATGAAAATACAATGGTGGTGAAAAAAGGAAACTTTGTAGCATTTATGTGCCAAATTATTAATGTTACAGTGCAAATGAAGTAAAGTAGTGATAACATAAAGCAACAGTAACAGCAGAGGGAAGGTTTTTAGATATGAAAGAAATCCAAGCAGATCAGATTCAGACCATTTTTACTAGACACTGAATCAACAGAAAATGCTCAGGACTAAGATCCAAGCTTTTCTAATGGTTCTACATATTATTCAATGGTCAAGAATTTAAAAAGTTTGTTTATGAATTAGAAATAATATGTATTCAGGAAACATGGTTGAAACCTAATCTAGATTTTAAGATTCCTGGATATAGCATAGAAAGACAGGATAGAAGTAATAGTGGAGGAGGATGTGCCACTTTAATTAAAGATGGAATAGCTTATAAGAAAAACTCAATAAACAAAGAATTAGAATGTGTCAGTATAGAAATATTTAATTTAAGAAAATATGGAAATATTAAAATTATTAATTATTGTAATCTATGTAAAAATCTTGATGGTGAAATGTTGAAGGAAATGTCAGGGAAACGACAAAGAAGAGAATTATGGTGTGGTGATCTCAATACCCACAATAGTGTTTGTGGTAGCAGGAAAACAGATCACAATGGCAACATCATTGAAGAAATGATGGATGAAAGCTCATCAGTTTGTCTTAATAATGGAAAAGGTACAAGAGTAAATATACGTAGAAGCACAGTTTCATTAATAATAACATTAATATCTGACTGTCTTGTTAGTTCGTGTGAATGGGATTTAAACTGGGAGTCTACAGTAGGAAGTGATCACTTTCCGGTGAGTACAATAATTAATGATGATATAAACACGCAAGAAGATTTCATACTAACAAGATGCTGCTTTAATAAAGCTAATTGGCTAAAATTTAAAATAAATTGTGAAAAAACTGTTATATGGTTACAATAAAAGGGAACGTTGAAGAATGTACAAGTCAGATAACAGAACATATTTTAAATGCTGCAAATACCAAAAATAAAAGTAAAAGGTAAGAAAAAAGTAGTTCCTTGGTGGAATGATGAATAAAGCAGTTAAAGATCCTAACAAGGCATTTAAAATATTACAGAAACATTTAACGACCGAAAACCTTATTGTATATAAAAAGAAAAGAGCAACGGCTCGTAAAACTATTAAATAAGCATAAAAGAAAACATGGAGAGAATATTGTTCCTCAATAGGATCAGAAATAAAATGACAATGTTTGGTCAAAGTTTAGGAAAATGAATAACGTTAACATACCATCCTTAGTTAGAGGTCAGGAGATATTAGTTTAGATAAAAATATAGCAGATTTATTATTCTGCAGTTCATAGTGGTGAACATCTTACAAACATTCATAGACGGCAGAAGATTCAAAAACTCAGAAAACATAAAAATATATTGTAAAAATGTCAAAAATATATGTCAACACTAGATATGAATATAAACAGGAAAGAAATGAAAGCAGTACTGAAAGGGACAGAATACTCAGCTCCAGGGGAGGATATATTATGCTATGCTATGTTTAGACAGAATCCAGAAGTAACATTGAAATTAATATTAAAATTGTTTAATAAAATATGGAAAGAAGGTTTAATACCAAATAGCTGGAAAAGGGCAACAATTATACAATTTAATAAGCCAGGACAGACCCTATCAGTCCAAATAACTATAGACCAACAGCTTTAACTTCTCATTTAAGTAAATGGATGGAGAAGATTAGAGTCAATAGATTAAGATTAATGGGTATCAGTGTGGCTTTAGAACAGGGAGAGCAACAATGGAGGCACTAACTAGAGTCAGTAATGACAGAGAAAGCTTTAAAAATGAAGGAGATAATGATTGTAGTATTTTTGGATATTGAAAAAGTTTATGATTCATTATGGAGAGAAGGACTACTTATAAAAATTAAGCAGATGGGAAAAGGTGGGAAGATGTATAATTGGATAGCAATTATTTTGCTGGATAGGAAAATAAAAGTGAAGATTGGGAATGATTATGATAAATGTATAAAATCTGCACTATATGCAGATGAGAGGAAATAATATAAAACATGTGGTAGGAAATATTAAGAAAGAAATTAGTAAAGTAGAAAAATGGTCGTATGAATGGGGTTTTAAATGATCAGCAAGCAAGTCTTGTTTTATGGTTTTTACAAATAAGAGAAATATCGATATAGGAACAATAACATTATATGGTCAGCCAATGGAAAGGGTAGCAGAATTTAAATATCTAGGATAATGGTTGGATGGTTTTTATACATGGAAAACACTTATAGATAACTTGGAAACTAAATGTAAGAAAGTTATAAATCTACTAAAGGCTGTGGCTGGAAACAACTGGGGTGCAGAAAGGCAGTCATTATTAAACATATATAGGGCTCTCATGAGATCAATAATAGATTATGGCAGTTTTATATATGGAGCAGCAGCTAAAACAAAAGATAGATACTTTACAGAGTAGGGCTTTACGTATATGTACAGGCGCAGTGAAAACAACACCTATTAATGCTCTTTTAGAATCAGAATCAGAAACAATTTATTGTCATTTGCAACACATGGGGTACATGAGCACGAACGAAATTACAGGGTGACGAAGACCCGTAGCCGCTGCACCTGTGGCGCGCCGCCGTCGTGTCCTTCAATAGAGACTGGAGAGACTCCACTGGAAATGAGAAGAGTCAAATTAGCTCTAGTTTATTGGATGAAAATTAAAAGTAGTGAGGAAGAAAATATAATTCAACAATTTTGCAGAACTGCTGGAAATATTCAAAGTTTCAGAGTAATAGATTTGGATGGACTATAAATAAATTGATTAAAATGTAGGGATTACAGGATAAGGAAATAGGTCAGTTTAATCCCATTAGTGTTATTCCTCCATGGTTATATCCTAAGGTAAATGTAGACATGAGACTTCTTATAATGAAAAATGATTGGAATTTCAATGAAATAGGGGTAAAGACTGATATATATTTAAGAAACTCATATTATAATTACCTTAAAATATATTCTGATGGTTCTAAAAACTTAAAAGGATGTGTGGGAATAGGAATATATATACCAGAGTTTAAAATATACATTTCTAAAAGAATAAGAGATCAACTATCTGTTTTCACAGCAGAAATGATGGCTGTTAGTTTACAGTGGGTTGAGGAGGTTAGACCAGACAGGGGGGAGATATGCACAGATGCCAAAGCAGTTTTAGAAAGTATTCAGGGAGAAGGAAATGATAGGAAAGATTTCACACTGGTGGCCTGAGTTCAAATCCAACAGCATTCAGGTGGGTCCTTAGGCAGGTAAGTTGCTTTGGATAAAAGCATCTCCTAAATACATAAAAACATAAACCTTGATATTTGGTTCTGTTGGGTACCATCACACAAAGGTGTTAAAGGCAATGAAAGGCAGATAAGTTAGCAAAGAGCGCTTTAAACGGGGCAATAACCAAATACCTTTTGGGAAAGGGGAAATCTCATATTAAAAGGTAAGAAATGGAAAAATGGCAATAAAGGTGGAATGAAGATAAGGAGGGTAGAAGATTGTGTAGAGTTCAAAAGAAATATTAACATGAGAAACCGAAGGGAGGAAATAATAATGAGCAGATTGAGAGTAGGTCATCCTTTTTAAATGACATTTTGTATATGATAGGGAGGAAAAATAATGATAAATGTGAAGGATGTGGAGAGAAAGAAGATGTAGAACATGTATTGATGAACTTATGAACCTGAAAGAGAGAAATTAAGAAGAATGGTTGGGAGGACAGGTCAGGAATGGAGTCTTAAAGGAATATGGGGAAATAAAGGAGACATGCTGGATATTTGCAGATTAAGGAAAACATTATTTATATATCTTCAGAATACAAAATTAAAAATGTGAAAATATTGCTACACACTCATGTACAGTAGGTGGCGGTTTGCACCTTGAAGTTACTTGTGATCCGCCATGATAGAAAAGAAGAAGAAGTGGAGTCAAATCTGTGTTTCGGGAGGCCAGAGATACCCACACTGGTTCCCTCTCATCATGTATCCTTGACAGCATTTCATATGTGCTGTTCCAGCGTGTTGGCGCCTCACTGATACGTTTCAGGATTGGTCGTCCCATCTGTTGCTGCTCTTGAGCTTGATCTGAAGTATGTCACAATGTGCCTAGATTTATGTCTAATAGATGTAAGTGTGGGGATCTGATCACATGATTTTCTAACCAATAATTTGAGAGTATATGGAATGAAAATGGAGTGTTGAATTAGGAGCTGTCTAGTGGATGTGATCATGTTTGGTGCTGCATCAGTCACAAGACACTTTATTTGTAATGGTCCTGTCCTCCATTATGTTTCTTTTGACTTGGGCCAAACTGTCAGCAGTGTGACTTTGTGGAAGGTATTGTACTCCCAACACAGATGTACACGACTGCAAATTGTCATTATTGTAGTGACAGGTAAGAGCCGAATAAGCCTCCGTGTTCACAGATGTCCACATGTCAGCCGTTATACTGCCACAGTTTGCTGTACTTCCAGTTTCACTCGTTCCAGGTCCTATTCATACTTTTTGGCCACCATTTGTTTGATATTCTGAAAATTATTGCAGTCAAGCAAAACCTAATCAATACATTTAAATTAAAGATTAAATAAATTGTATATATAAACTAATACTTTAGATAATTTCCCTACAAACCTTTCTGGTTGGAAAAACATCTGATGGTTCAAGGACTTGAACCAGTTGCTTAAACCCTTCACTCTACACAATGCTGAGAGGCTGGCAACCATTCAAAATGAAATTCAGTAGAGCCTCATCCAGCATCTGCTCCCTAGAAGCTTATGGTTAAAAATGAAGTAAATAATATGAAATAATAATAAAAAACAATAACTGAGAAATTTGTAGAATGGCTGTATCCCTGAGTTTATCCTGTATAATGCCTCAGCATGGAGGAGGTGGATTTATTTAAATAAGACAGTTCTGTCAAACATATGCAACATTTAACCTGCAGAACATAATATGAAAGGAAACTAAGAGTCAATTTCAGCTGAATTTTGATTCAGATCAAGTAGAAACTGAAAAGAATCGGACGAAATGAAAACAATTCCCTTATTTTCCGATGTAAGATCAAAATGGTCCCAAACTGCAGGAATCTTTCATTGAGGCTCCATAGCTGTCGCTGTACCGAAAAAGATCCACGATTCTTTAGGCAAATGCATCCAGTTGACAGATTTACTTCCTTATAAACACAGTTTGGTGCCTCAGTTTCATTTCGAAACAGTTGCTGTATCGGTCAGGTGATTTGCTGAAATCAATAAGAGCACCAACACGGGTTTTGGTCTATGATACATGCGCCGACACACATTGGCGTTGCCAGACCCATCACAAATGAATTTATCTAAAAACAACTAAATCTGAGGAGCCTCTTGGGAGCAGAAAGAATCGGCTCTTTTTAGTGAGCTGTGCCAAAAGAAATGGCTCTCTAAAAAAAGCCGGAATGCCCATCAGTACTCTGGTGGGGGCGTGGTTTGTGATGTGGGCGGGGTCATATGGCGTGGAACGTGACCTAGCCCCACCCACACTTTAGGCAGGCAGCTCTCAGTTATTAAATCTAACTGCGCAAATATTACATGAAGCAAAAGAATGTTTTAAGTTTCACTTATTTCTACTGGCAGTTATTGTTTATTTATCTAAGCTATTTATTTATGTTTATTGTTTGGCTGTCATTATCTTAGCACTGAAACTATATATAGTGTAAATAACTACACACTCACACTAACCCTTATGTATTTCTTGTTGTTTATGCACATATTTATGGGGATGCACGTGACCTTTAAATATTTTATATCATGTCTCTTTTTTGTACATTTTCTGATACTCTTCAATCTTTAATTTTAGTTTTTTAACCTTTGGTTTAATCTGAATTCTCCCTTTTAATTTTGACTTCTGGCTATATCAACTGCATTTTAGCACCGTGGAAACAAAAAGGATATTTTATTTTATTCTGCTCTCATCTGAGCTGCACCTGCTTCCTTCTTGTTGCAGATAAATATGTTTGAGCCATAAATAGGAAATATTAACATTATTTGTATGATGGTTTGTTTTTTTATTTTATTATATTTAGTTAAGAAGACTGACATTTGTTCAGGCCATTTCTATTGTGAAATTTAGTTTTATTTTGAAAGGCTTACTTCCTGTCGGATAATATATTGTATTAGAAAAAACGGATTACATAGACAAGGCGCAATACAGTTTTTGGTCGTGTAAACTGTGTATTTTTTTTTTTAAAGAAAAGGAAATTTTAAAACTGATTTATCTTCTTTTTAGTATTTGCATTTTTTACAGATAAAGAATTTTTGTTAAGTTCACAGTTTGCTCGCGTCCTTTACTTCCAGCGTCTTAGGAATGACACAGATATTGGATCTGTTGCCATAACATTAGTCAAAAACTATCTCAAAGAGGACAAGAGGACATTCAAGAAAGAAAGAAAGAAAGAAAGAAGCAGAGGATGTTTTTTAAAGACAGGATGTTAAGAGCCATTCTCAATACTTGGAGTAGCTGACCTGCTAACATGCAAGTCAAGAAGATATTAGAGCCGACAAAGATGTTTGACGTTTATGGTTTATAAAAAGCCTTTTTTGAACATATGACAGTTTGTCTGAAAAAATAATTGGACATTGATTAATACATGGAGGAGAAACGATCGTTTGCTGTCGCATCAGACGCAATGCAAGCGGGTGACCACAAGAGGGAGCCAAAGAACATAAAAGGCACTTGAGGAAAAACTCTGCAGGCTTATTGGATAACAGATAAAATGAACAAAATGGCCAGCATGAAAAATTATAAAGAGCATGTGGATAAAGTGGAAACAGAAACAGGTCAAAGTTTTTACAAGCTGCATGAAGAGTTCATATTGCTAGCAGAGATGTTACCTGAAGAGGAAGCTAACGCAGATCAGTGTGACTGGTATGACTCCAAGGAATAGATGAATCTTTATTTGTCATCACATCACATGTGGTACATGAGGTGGGAAGAAATTCTAATCCCCCGGTCCAGTTTACACCCTGATAGCAATTTTAAATAATATAATAAAGTATATGAACTATGCGAGACTAGGATTTGTACTACACAGAATCTACAATATGGGACTTCGTACATAGCAGCAATCAAAATTCGGAGTGCAAGTGACATATTAATTGACATTTTAAAGTGACGTATTAAAGTGACATTTTAAAGTGTGATATTAAAGTGAACAGTGCCGGTTTAATGAGAAAGTGTTTTTCAGTTCTAATTGTCCTTGCGTGTGTTTGAGAGTCTCACAGCTTCAGGAATGAAGCCGTTTCTCAGTCTGGTGGTTTTACACTTGATGCTGCGCAGCCTCCTGCCTGAGGGGAGCGGGACAAAAAGTGAGTGTGCTGGGTGTGTGGGGTCCTTCATGATGCCGGAGGCCCTCTTCCTGCATCTGGAGGTGTAGATGTCTGTGGTGCTGGGGAAGCTGACTCCAACAGTCCTCTGTGCAGCCTTCACCACCCTCTCCAGAGCAGAGCAGCTTCAATGCCACACATTGATGCTGGAGCACAAGACGCTCTCCACCACACATCTGTAGAAGGAGGTGAGAACTGAGCTCCCGAGTCCAGCTCTTCTCAGCCTCCTGAGGAAGTAGAGCCTCTGGTGCGCCTCCCTGACCAGAATGGAAGTGTTGTTGCTCCAGGTGAGGTTGTTACTCAGGTGTACACCAAAGTACCTGTAGCTGTTGACCACTTCCACCGCAGATCCTCCCATGTGCAGGGGGAGGTGGGCATGCTTGCCCCTTCTGAAGTCCACAATCATCTCCTTGGTTTTCTTTTCGTTAATGCAGAGGTTGTTCTCTCTGCACCAACTCTCCAGGTGTTCCACCTCCTGCCTGTAGCTGGACTCTTCACGGTTTGTGATGCATCCAACCACTGCTGTGTCGTCCACAAACTTCACAATATGACAGCCTGGATGGATAGGAGAGCAGTCATATGTTAGCAGTGTGAACAGGAGGGGGCTCAGCACACAGCCCTGAGGGGAGCCAGTGCTGAGGGTGATGGTAGGGGAGGAGATGTTGTGAATCTTCACAGACTGCGGCCTGTTGGTCAGGAAGTCCAGGACCCAGTTGCAGAGGGAAGAGCTCAG